>OX451212.1:6931491-7531491 GCA_949628255.1 Macrophya alboannulata | reverse complement strand
ATCTTACCGTGAGGACAATCGGCAGATCTTCGTGCCTCAGCTCTTCGACATTCCAAGCCATCTTCACCCTCTGGACAAGACGTTGAAGTTTCAGAAGTGGGATTTTCGCCAAAAAGCTCATTCATCTGAAAAGTAATCGTAGATGTAACCGAAGATTAGAATAAATTAGGGAATAATTGATTTCAAAATACGCGATAGGATATTAGCACTTCAAAGAAATTTGTATAATTTAAAAGAATTGTCGCTTCATTGTGTGAATGTGATTACCTGTTTAAATGCCCCCGGTTTAGAGAACATTTTAACTAATTTAGCAAGCGCTGTATTAGCTGTATTTACATTCTCTTCCGCATTTACTTCCGTCAATGAATTTAGACTCTGTTGTATAAAAACTATAGTAAATATAACTGATATAATTCTGCACACCATTTTTTGCGTTCTTTCAAAAACTATGGGACTGAAAGTAGAATTTTATTATCCGCGGTCAGTTCGCTTCAAGATTTAAATCGCTACTGACAGGTGTGCGGCGCGATCGCTGGGGATTTTAAAGTCCGCGAACTCGTTCTGCACTTGCCGCGATCTCATCTTTTCTGGCGGGGGAAAGTAATATTCCTGTAGGTAGATAGGTAGGTAGGTGATATTTCGTATGCTACAGTTTGGAATCACTTTGTGTGTATCATATTATACAGTCGCGCTTGAATTATTTTCGCTGAATTAGTCATCGGTAAATGGTATGTATAGGTATAACTGAATGTGACATATCCGCTTGTACCAAATACGTCATACCCGTCTTGACCTTACATATCATAAGTATATCATAAAGTTTTTTCAAAACAAAACTAGATATACATTGCATGACTATTATTCATCAATAGATCCTTCTCAAAGTTTAAATGACGTAATAATAAATTGTTAGATCAGCGGTAAAAACTATAACACTTATGAACGTTATAGTACAGCGTTAACTACATACGTAACAGATCAGAATATACTCCGTTTAATCAGAAATTATATGACTCAGGCAGGGTCGGTCCAGAATTGCAAATTGTGCAGCGCCCATGGCGGCGCGAGTTTTTGATCTTATGTAGTATATTAGATAACGCCATGGACCTAAGATTAACATGGATAACGCCGACACTTTCGTTGTCCAGGTCCTATGATTAGCAGGTTCAGAATATGTTTATTAGGATGCCTTTTACAGTCGTATTTCGTTGACGCGACCCCCATGTGAAACCTTTGACGCCACAGGGGCTACTGGAGGCCAATGACCCCGAGACAGGCGCCTCTACCCAAGATCAGTGCTGGTGCTAACGAGAAGCGAATGCATGAGCTACTTTTGATGAACATCTTTGGCTGTACCTGTCGTGAGGTCAGTGACCTTCGTGGCGCCAAAGCATTCGCATGGGGGCTGCGTTAACGAGATATGACTGTGACGTGTATGGAGGATCGAGAGAGCGACCGACATCTGAAACGGAATCGTTTGAGCTTGCTAACCTAGGTATATTCCAGGAAGCAAATGAATATACTCGATGAGTTGCGATGGAATTTTTTTATTGTTAAAAAACAGTATGTTGTATTGATGCTGCAGCAATAAATTTCCAGATTATTCAATAATCAATTGCGTTATTATTTTCCACTTTTCCCTCCCTGTAACTATATATTTCAGGCTCTAACAACCGACATGTGACACCGCGCGAGGCGTGCTGAAATTTTTGGTGGAAAAAATCGAGAGCGTATGAACGAGCAAGCATGCATTCGTAGAGATGTGTCTCTATACCTACATGTCCCATTCGCTTACGAAACTTGGAATTTTTGCAGTTTACGGTCCAAACATTGCTCTTGGTATCAGGAGAACATCTGACCCGAGGAGGCGTGCTGAAATTTTTGGCGGGAAAACCCCCTGAGTGTATGTCTAAGCAAGCATGCATTCGTATAGATGTGACTCTCTCTCTCTCTCTCACTGTATGTCTCATTCGCTTACGAACCTAAGAATTTTTTGATATTTTAAGTCGGAAAATTGCCCCTGGTATCAGGAGAACATCTGACCCGAGGAGGCGTGCTGAAATTTTTGGCGGGAAAACCCCCTCAGTGTATGTCTAAGCAAGCATGCATTCGTATAGATGTGACTCTCTCTCTCTCTGCATGTCTCATTCGCTTACGAAATTGAGAATTTTTGAAATTTTAAGTCGAAAAATTGCTCCTGGTATCAGGAGAACATCTGACCCGAGGAGGCGTGCTGAAATTTTTGGCGGGAAAACCCCCTGAGTGTATGTCTAAGCAAGCATGCATTCGTATGGATGTGACTCTCTCTCGCTCTCTCTGCATGTCTCATTCGCTTACAAAATTGAGAATTTTTGAAATTTTAAGTCGAGAAATTGCTCCTGGTATCAGGAGAACATCTGACCCGAGGAGGCGTGCTGAAATTTTTGGCGGGAACACCCCCTGAGTGTATGTCTAAGCAAGCATGCATTCGTATAGATGTGACTCTCTCTCTCACCGTATGTCTCATTCGCTTACGAAATTGAGAATTTTTGAAATTTTAAGTCGAGAAATTGCTCCTGGTATCAGGAGAACATCTGACCCGAGGAGGCGTGCTGAAATTTTTGGCGGGAAAACCCCCTGAGTGTATGTCTAAGCAAGCATGCATTCGTATAGATGTGACTCTCTCTCTCTCTGCATGTCTCATTCGCTTACGAAAATGAGAATTTTTGAAATTTTAAGTCGAAAAATTGCTCCTGGTATCAGGAGAACATCTGACCCGAGGAGGCGTGCTGAAATTTTTGGCGGGAAAACCCCCTGAGTGTATGTCTAAGCAAGCATGCATTCGTATGGATGTGACTCTCTCTCGCTCTCTCTGCATGTCTCATTCGCTTACAAAATTGAGAATTTTTGAAATTTTAAGTCGAGAAATTGCTCCTGGTATCAGGAGAACATCTGACCCGAGGAGGCGTGCTGAAATTTTTGGCGGGAACACCCCCTGAGTGTATGTCTAAGCAAGCATGCATTCGTATAGATGTGACTCTCTCTCTCACCGTATGTCTCATTCGCTTACGAAATTGAGAATTTTTGAAATTTTAAGTCGAGAAATTGCTCCTGGTATCAGGAGAACATCTGACCCGAGGAGGCGTGCTGAAATTTTTGGCGGGAAAACCCCCTGAGTGTATGTCTAAGCAAGCATGCATTCGTATAGATGTGACTCTCTCTCTCTCTCTCACTGTATGTCTCATTCGCTTACGAACCTAAGAATTTTTTGATATTTTAAGTCGGAAAATTGCTCCTGGTATCAGGAGAACATCTGACCCGAGGAGGCGTGCTGAAATTTTTGGCGGGAACACCCCCTGAGTGTATGTCTAAGCAAGCATGCATTCGTATAGATGTGACTCTCTCTCTCACCGTATGTCTCATTCGCTTACGAAATTGAGAATTTTTGAAATTTTAAGTCGAGAAATTGCTCCTGGTATCAGGAGAACATCTGACCCGAGGAGGCGTGCTGAAATTTTTGGCGGGAAAACCCCCTGAGTGTATGTCTAAGCAAGCATGCATTCGTATGGATGTGACTCTCTCTCGCTCTCTCTGCATGTCTCATTCGCTTACAAAATTGAGAATTTTTGAAATTTTAAGTCGAGAAATTGCTCCTGGTATCAGGAGAACATCTGACCCGAGGAGGCGTGCTGAAATTTTTGGCGGGAAAACCCCCTGAGTGTATGTCTAAGCAAGCATGCATTCGTATAGATGTGACTCTCTCTCTCTCTCTCACTGTATGTCTCATTCGCTTACGAACCTAAGAATTTTTTGATATTTTAAGTCGAAAAATTGCTCCTGGTATCAGGAGAACATCTGACCCGAGGAGGCGTGCTGAAATTTTTGGCGGGAAAACCCCCTGAGTGTATGTCTAAGCAAGCATGCATTCGTATAGATGTGACTCTCTCTCTCACCGTATGTCTCATTCGCTTACGAAATTGAGAATTTTTGAAATTTCAAGTCGGAAAATTGCTCCTGGTATCAGGAGAACATCTGACCCGAGGAGGCGTGCTGAAATTTTTGGCGGGAAAACCCCCTGAGTGTATGTCTAAGCAAGCATGCATTCGTATGGATGTGACTCTCTCTCGCTCTCTCTGCATGTCTCATTCGCTTACAAAATTGAGAATTTTTGAAATTTTAAGTCGAGAAATTGCTCCTGGTATCAGGAGAACATCTGACCCGAGGAGGCGTGCTGAAATTTTTGGCGGGAAAACCCCCTGAGTGTATGTCTAAGCAAGCATGCATTCGTATAGATGTGACTCTCTCTCTCACCGTATGTCTCATTCGCTTACGAAATTGAGAATTTTTGAAATTTTAAGTCGAGAAATTGCTCCTGGTATCAGGAGAACATCTGACCCGAGGAGGCGTGCTGAAATTTTTGGCGGGAAAACCCCCTGAGTGTATGTCTAAGCAAGCATGCATTCGTATAGATGTGACTCTCTCTCTCTCTCTCACTGTATGTCTCATTCGCTTACGAACCTAAGAATTTTTTGATATTTTAAGTCGGAAAATTGCTCCTGGTATCAGGAGAACATCTGACCCGAGGAGGCGTGCTGAAATTTTTGGCGGGAAAACCCCCTGAGTGTATGTCTAAGCAAGCATGCATTCGTATAGATGTGACTCTCTCTCTCACCGTATGTCTCATTCGCTTACGAAATTGAGAATTTTTGAAATTTTAAGTCGAGAAATTGCTCCTGGTATCAGGAGAACATCTGACCCAAGGAGGCGTGCTGAAATTTTTGGCGGGAAAACCCCCTGAGTGTATGTCTAAGCAAGCATGCATTCGTATAGATGTGACTCTCTCTCTCTCTCTCACTGTATGTCTCATTCGCTTACGAACCTAAGAATTTTTTGATATTTTAAGTCGGAAAATTGCTCCTGGTATCAGGAGAACATCTGACCCGAGGAGGCGTGCTGAAATTTTTGGCGGGAAAACCCCCTGAGTGTATGTCCAAGCAAGAATGCATTCGTATAGATGTGACTCTCTCTCTCTCTGCATGTCTTATTCGCTTACGAAATTGAGAATTTTTGAAATTTTAAGTCGAAAAATTGCTCCTGGTATCAGGAGAACATCTGACCCGAGGAGGCGTGCTGAAATTTTTGGCGGGAAAACCCCCTGAGTGTATGTCTAAGCAAGCATGCATTCGTATAGATGTGACTCTCTCTCTCTCTCTCACTGTATGTCTCATTCGCTTACGAAATTGAGAATTTTTGAAATTTAAGGTCGAAAAATTGCTCCTGGTATCAGGAGAACATCTGACCCGAGGAGGCGTGCTGAAATTTTTGGCGGGAAAACCCCCTGAGTGTATGTCTAAGCAAGCATGCATTCGTATAGATGTGACTCTCTCTCTCACCGTATGTCTCATTCGCTTACGAAATTGAGAATTTTTGAAATTTTAAGTCGAGAAATTGCTCCTGGTATCAGGAGAACATCTGACCCGAGGAGGCGTGCTGAAATTTTTGGCGGGAAAACCCCCTGAGTGTATGTCTAAGCAAGCATGCATTCGTATAGATGTGACTCTCTCTCTCTCTGCATGTCTCATTCGCTTACGAAATTGAGAATTTTTGAAATTTCAAGTCGGAAAATTGCTCCTGGTATCAGGAGAACATCTGACCCGAGGAGGCGTGCTGAAATTTTTGGCGGGAAAACCCCCTGAGTGTATGTCTAAGCAAGCATGCATTCGTATAGATGTGACTCTCTCTCTCACCGTATGTCTCATTCGCTTACGAAATTGAGAATTTTTGAAATTTTAAGTCGAGAAATTGCTCCTGGTATCAGGAGAACATCTGACCCGAGGAGGCGTGCTGAAATTTTTGGCGGGAAAACCCCCTGAGTGTATGTCTAAGCAAGCATGCATTCGTATAGATGTGACTCTCTCTCTCTCTCTCACTGTATGTCTCATTCGCTTACGAACCTAAGAATTTTTTGATATTTTAAGTCGGAAAATTGCCCCTGGTATCAGGAGAACATCTGACCCGAGGAGGCGTGCTGAAATTTTTGGCGGGAAAACCCCCTGAGTGTATGTCTAAGCAAGCATGCATTCGTATAGATGTGACTCTCTCTCTCTCTGCATGTCTCATTCGCTTACGAAATTGAGAATTTTTGAAATTTCAAGTCGGAAAATTGCTCCTGGTATCAGGAGAACATCTGACCCGAGGAGGCGTGCTGAAATTTTTGGCGGGAAAACCCCCTGAGTGTATGTCTAAGCAAGCATGCATTCGTATAGATGTGACTCTCTCTCTCACCGTATGTCTCATTCGCTTACGAAATTGAGAATTTTTGAAATTTTAAGTCGAGAAATTGCTCCTGGTATCAGGAGAACATCTGACCCGAGGAGGCGTGCTGAAATTTTTGGCGGGAAAACCCCCTGAGTGTATGTCTAAGCAAGCATGCATTCGTATAGATGTGACTCTCTCTCTCTCTCTCACTGTATGTCTCATTCGCTTACGAACCTAAGAATTTTTTGATATTTTAAGTCGGAAAATTGCCCCTGGTATCAGGAGAACATCTGACCCGAGGAGGCGTGCTGAAATTTTTGGCGGGAAAACCCCCTGAGTGTATGTCTAAGCAAGCATGCATTCGTATAGATGTGACTCTCTCTCTCTCTGCATGTCTCATTCGCTTACGAAATTGAGAATTTTTGAAATTTCAAGTCGGAAAATTGCTCCTGGTATCAGGAGAACATCTGACCCGAGGAGGCGTGCGGAAATTTTTGGCGGGAAAACCCCCTGAGTGTATGTCTAAGCAAGCATGCATTCGTATGGATGTGACTCTCTCTCGCTCTCTCTGCATGTCTCATTCGCTTACAAAATTGAGAATTTTTGAAATTTTAAGTCGAGAAATTGCTCCTGGTATCAGGAGAACATCTGACCCGAGGAGGCGTGCTGAAATTTTTGGCGGTAAAACCCCCTGAGTGTATGTCTAAGCAAGCATGCATTCGTATAGATGTGACTCTCTCTCTCACCGTATGTCTCATTCGCTTACGAAATTGAGAATTTTTGAAATTTTAAGTCGAGAAATTGCTCCTGGTATCAGGAGAACATCTGACCCGAGGAGGCGTGCTGAAATTTTTGGCGGGAAAACCCCCTGAGTGTATGTCTAAGCAAGCATGCATTCGTATAGATGTGACTCTCTCTCTCTCTGCATGTCTCATTCGCTTACGAAATTGAGAATTTTTGAAATTTCAAGTCGGAAAATTGCTCCTGGTATCAGGAGAACATCTGACCCGAGGAGGCGTGCTGAAATTTTTGGCGGGAAAACCCCCTGAGTGTATGTCTAAGCAAGCATGCATTCGTATGGATGTGACTCTCTCTCGCTCTCTCTGCATGTCTCATTCGCTTACAAAATTGAGAATTTTTGAAATTTTAAGTCGAGAAATTGCTCCTGGTATCAGGAGAACATCTGACCCGAGGAGGCGTGCTGAAATTTTTGGCGGGAAAACCCCCTGAGTGTATGTCTAAGCAAGCATGCATTCGTATAGATGTGACTCTCTCTCTCACCGTATGTCTCATTCGCTTACAAAATTGAGAATTTTTGAAATTTTAAGTCGAGAAATTGCTCCTGGTATCAGGAGAACATCTGACCCGAGGAGGCGTGCTGAAATTTTTGGCGGGAAAACCCCCTGAGTGTATGTCTAAGCAAGCATGCATTCGTATAGATGTGACTCTCTCTCTCACCGTATGTCTCATTCGCTTACGAAATTGAGAATTTTTGAAATTTTAAGTCGAGAAATTGCTCCTGGTATCAGGAGAACATCTGACCCGAGGAGGCGTGCTGAAATTTTTGGCGGGAAAACCCCCTGAGTGTATGTCTAAGCAAGCATGCATTCGTATAGATGTGACTCTCTCTCTCTCTGCATGTCTCATTCGCTTACGAAATTGAGAATTTTTGAAATTTCAAGTCGGAAAATTGCTCCTGGTATCAGGAGAACATCTGACCCGAGGAGGCGTGCTGAAATTTTTGGCGGGAAAACCCCCTGAGTGTATGTCTAAGCAAGCATGCATTCGTATAGATGTGACTCTCTCTCTCTCTGCATGTCTCATTCGCTTACGAAATTGAGAATTTTTGAAATTTCAAGTCGGAAAATTGCTCCTGGTATCAGGAGAACATCTGACCCGAGGAGGCGTGCTGAAATTTTTGGCGGGAAAACCCCCTGAGTGTATGTCTAAGCAAGCATGCATTCGTATGGATGTGACTCTCTCTCGCTCTCTCTGCATGTCTCATTCGCTTACAAAATTGAGAATTTTTGAAATTTTAAGTCGAGAAATTGCTCCTGGTATCAGGAGAACATCTGACCCGAGGAGGCGTGCTGAAATTTTTGGCGGGAAAACCCCCTGAGTGTATGTCTAAGCAAGCATGCATTCGTATAGATGTGACTCTCTCTCTCTCTCTCTCTCTGTATGTCTCATTCGCTTACGAAATTAAGAATTTTTTGATATTACAAGTCGGAAAATTACTCCTGGTATCAGGAGAACATTTGACCCGAGGAGGTGTGCTGAAATTTCGGTGGGAAAAATCGGGAGCCTTTACAAACAAGCAGGCATGCATTCGTATACCTGTTCTCTATGCATGTCTCATATATCTGTTAGCTATATGTATAGAAAGGTCACGTAACTACCAAAAAGTGAAAAAGTTCGGAAAAAGCATGACGTATCTCCAGAAAATAATTATTTGATTATCACTCAAATTTTCAAAATGTGAAAATGTTGGTAGTTACGTGACTTCTCTATTTAGCTAACGATATGTGCTTACGTTACTTAGAAATTCGCCCCTGGTATCAGGAGAACATCTGACCCGAAGAGGTTTGTTAAAAATTTTCTCAGGAAAAATCTACAGCGCATACGTAAATGTCGTGTCAAAAGGTGCACACGTCTTTGGTACGACGCGACGTACCAAAGGCACGATTGTCAGATAAAAATTAAAAAAAAATCTGGCAGTCGTACCGTTGTTGCGATCGCGGGTCAGTCGGTATAATTAGGATTTTTAATTGGTTAACTATCCGATGCTTGCAGCAATTTTTTTCTAAGCTATTTACAGAGTGATAAAAGCTTCGTATGTTTGGCTTTTGCAAGGAGAAGAGTTCAGTTCATCCCATCAGCGACAGCAAATGAACAAATGTAATCAGGTTTGCAATAAAGGACGAGGATATATAAAAAATATTTACTTCCTATTTCGTTTATTCATATTCTATACATAGACTATCCCTATTTTCTATTGGATTCTATTTTTTTTTTGTTTTTTTTTTTTGATCCTTAGGCTTATTTCAATATTGGATTCTATAAGAAGCAACTCTCCGCTTCTATTTCTGTCGAAATGCCTATAACATCTCGACAGTTGTATCTCGTTAACGCAACCCCCATGCGAACACTCCGACGCCACGAGGGCCACTGACCCTAGCGAGGGCAGGTGCTGCTACTCAAGTTCAAGGCCGTTGCTCCCCCCCGCCAACGGATCTGCAACGGTATCGCCATCTCGCGGTCGAAGTGATGATCCACTTTTCCTGGCAGATACCGTTCTTACCGACAAAAGTAGCTCGTCATTTCTACCACGATGTAGCGATACCATTTTAGACCCCGTTGGCGGGGAAACCAACGACCTTGAACTTGAGTAGCAGCACCTGCTCTCGCGGGGTCAGTGACCCTCGTGGCGTCGAACAGTTCGTATGGGCTTTGTGCTTACGAGATTTAATATGGATAATCCGAACTAATATTTATTTATTTATTATTATTGACTTCTAGACAGGGGAAGTGGAAGAGGGAAATCATGAAGCAATTGATTATTCACATATCAAAAGATTCACAGATTTGTAAGCAAACCGGCTGTGAAATCCGTTACGCTCTATTATATGCGAGCATAATTCGGAAATCATAGGAATGTGGTGTAAATCAAATTTATTGAAATGACTATATTAGCGAATATGATAATCAGATTGGATTGCAGCCAGAACGGAGTTACGAATAATAAAGTTTCACTGAACTATCCAAAATTTTATTTATTTCAATTTCCTGCCCCTCCTATGCCTCGTACAATGTTCTTTGCCGATAGTTTCTCAATATCTGGTATCAAAATACATTGATTATTTTGCGAAATCATTATGAAAATAATTTTCAGGTACTGTGGTGGATTAAAATTCGTCATTCAGCAATTCTCTTATAATAGGTATAGGTATAAAAATGAAATAAAAAAAATCTGCCCGACATTTACAACTGACTGAGAAGATTACAATTACAATATTAAAAAAAAAGATAATAAAAAACGGACGGATAGTACCAAATCGTAGGCGTGCCGCGCGACTTCAATGTGCGCTACAGAGTGAGACACATCACGGCAAAGCCCCTAGTAAATATGTATAACTACAGGTGTATCGTTATACAAATATTCTGTGCGTTGGTAAATTGTTTTGGGTACAATTTTATTTTCTTTTATTTTTTTCAATTCTGTATATATTTCTGAGATTATAGTATATCGAAATTAAAGTTAATACAATAATCGCATAGGTAAAAAATACAATAATATTTGAAATATATGAATTACACATGTTTAAAAAACGTTACTCTACATGGACGGCTTTTATGAGACTCATTTTTTTTTTTATACTGCTTCTGAAAAAAGAACACTTTCTTGCTCGTAAAAAGAAATAGAATAATATAATATAGTTAATTTTGATGTTTTCGTAAAAAAAAATACAAAAAGAAAAAAATTTAAACTTATTCTTTTATCATTTTTAGCAGTTAAAGAGATTCTGAATATTTTTGTACTTGAAGAATGAATTTAAAACGTCTGCATTTATGATAAATAAAAGTGCTGTACATCATAGGTGTAGTAGTAGTTGTAGTTTTTCCAAAAGCAGCGTTATCCTTAAATACACATCTATCTTACGAATTAACTTAAATACTACAGATCTGGATGGAATAATGTTAAGTTAAAGATTTGGCCTGCAAAGTAAGTCTTTGACAAATGAATCAATAAAATAAATACTTATTTTACTATCGCAAAGATATATATATATAAAAAAAAAGAAGGAAATAAGTATCTTTGTATAGAAGCTGCCGAAGAAATTCTATTTCACCACTCAAGTGTAGCTCAATGTATACACAGGTAGGTAAGTTTGTCGAATAAAAACAATACACTCACCAACTGTTATTATCAACCAATGGCAATATTCTCTATCCCCAGTATTCATTGATTGTCACAACGTCTTTGTCAAGACCAATTTGCAATTATTGTATTATAGGTATATTACTATAGCCAATCTGAGATTTTCAAAAGAAGCATTAAATGCCAATGAATAAATTCTAAGTAACTAAATTGTGTAAAATATAAAATAATAGACGGAGATTTCATTAGTTTGACAAATAAGCTTAATTTTACTGTTTAGTCGACACGTTCTCAACTTCCGAGAAGGTTTACAAGTTTAGCATTCCACTCCAGAAGAGGCAAGAAGAGGAAGTCAAAGCTGCGGGCTTGAAGGGATTAGTTTTAACAATCGCATAATTTTGCATTAATAATATCACTGCCCGCAGACAAAGTCTTCTAATGCCTTGAACCGCTTTATCATTATATGAATGATTAAATATATTATTTATTGCTTTTTTTGTTTTTGAATGTTTTAAAAAAAGAACAAAAACGTTAAATTAGAAATGCTAACTTTTTACAAACATTGGTACCATAAATGATCTCATATTGATAAGGTAGATACTTAAACTAGTGCAACTATTTAAAACTAATAGCAGCATGATCTCTCAGTTTGTTCGTCAATCTTAAAAATATATATTATAATATATAACATATTTCTCCTAATAAGGCAACCTTGGTGAAGCTACTAAGAATGTTTCACATTATACTTTGTATTCTGAACTTGGGAATCGAAGATCCTTAGGCGTTTTACTTTATAAAACATATAAAAATTACGGTTTATATGATGCTGATTTTCGTATTATGTGTATAAATACCTATAGTGTGAATATGATTTCAATATCTTCTGTATTGATGTAAACAATTTCAATGAGATGGTCAAGTTTTCTTGAGATTTTTTTTTTTACGAGACTTGAGTAAAATTTTTCTTTTGATTCTATAGTTAAAATTAATTCCTTGTTTTAAAATATTCAAAACTATCCTACGTTAAACTGTTGTGTTCTGAAGTACCTCGTAATGGTAACAGCCAGCGATACTATAAGAACAAATCCAGTCGGAGAAGCCAATAGCGTAGCTGCGTTGTAGATCTGACAATATGGACATTGAGAACTTCCACAGACTTCGCAAATGTTCAGTATATAAGTAGGCAACGAATCAAATATCGTTTCGTTAAAACGTTCTAGGAAAGAAAGAAAAAAAAAATAAAAGAAAATTTTATTTATTAGATAATTGCAAACATTCAATTTGTAATGAAGAAAATATACAAAAACCGAATACGTACCAGGTGCATAATAATCGTAAACTCTGATGGGCAAATATCTCGACATATTGGCAACAGGGAACCATCTCTCAATTGTAAAATTAACACATGTTTCCTCTTGGTCCAAGTAGTCGAAGTAAAACAGTACCTTTCTTTCCTGGAATCGAGCACGTTGTAAGTGTCGAACCTGCCTCGATCGAATATATTTGTCCAAATTCTGTTGTTGAATGATATATCCCGTAGGAATAGTGACATCCAATACCGCCATCCCAGAGCGTGAGGATTCGTTGATGTTTATCCATCTATAAAAATGCATCACAATGTTTTAATTTGGAACCAAGAACTTATTATTTTTAAATAAGTGTTATTAAAGTTGACAAAATTCTAATATAAACTCGTTCACAAAAAATGTGCAAAATTTTATTACTTTTGGCAACTAGTATAAGTGATGTGAGACTGATTTCTCCCATGGAAGTCGGCTCGTGTTACTAGGTCAAATGCTTTGATAGGTGGTTGCGTTTGGAACTTTTTTATATCCACGTTGTACTGAACAGACATTTGTAGAATAGCATAACCGGCTCCTCTGGCTTCAACCTTTACTGTACCCCAGGCCTCTGGTATCTAGATTAAAAAACAATTAGAAAGTCAAATTCCAGTTCGATAATCACGAAGAAAGAGTAGTAGGTTTAAGGTTTAGTCATCTGAACGAAAAATGATCGAATAATTTGCTAGATAGTCACAGTTTGAACAATAACTTTAATCATACTTATCTAGATGAAAATAAAAATAAGAATGCCCTGTTTACCTCAATGGTTTGAAGTCTGGCCAAGTTTTTGTTGTTAACGTACAACGTTTTGGTCAGCCCAGGAAGAGCAGTTGCTTCTACTGAAACGGCCAAAGCACTGACGTCCCTAATTCTGGATCTTACTGTATAGTCCATCAGTGCTTTCATAGCCCAAGCAGTATCTTGAGTCGAGGCCCATCCGCCATCAGTTAATCTTTGTGCATTAATCCATTTGACGATAGGTTCAGTCATCACTTCCTGTCTAGCAACGTGAACGAGAAGTGCGTAAGCAGTTGTTTCAATATTTTCAGAATCGTAAGCGTAAGGAAGACGTGGTAGAGAGAATGGCTTCTGATTTTCCAGTTTTTGCGGAGGTAGAGGAACCACTTCTCTACCCCAGTAAGTTAGACCATCTTCTCGTCTTGCCATGTTTGTTAAAATATCAAAGACATGCTCTGCTGAGGAAGCTTTAGCCAAGAGCAGAGCATAAGAAACGATTGCTACTTCATAAGGTTTTCCACTTTGTTCGAGCAATCCTAAATTTCTCTCAAGCCATTTCAGGGCATTTGCTGCTGCAGTCGCTACTTGGGCCCCTAAACCCCCTGTTAAATCTTTAACAGTTTCCAGAGTAATAAGTACATGAGCAGTCAGCGATATGTTCCTGTGTCTAATCGGATCGTTGCCATAATTCAAAGAGCTGTTCATTTTTCTGTCCGGTAACCACGTTACTTCGTAAAACGAACCTTCGGTTGTCTGATGTTGCAAGACCCATGAGATGGCTTGGGAAATTACGTTTGGATCTATGTACAGATAATTTTCCCACTCATAAAATCTGGCCTCCTGAAAAACTCTGGCGCAATAAGCTGTCAACCATACGCTTGATGCAGATTGATTCCAGTCGCTTCTGAATAGACTGAAAGATCCGTCCTCCATCATAAATGAAAGCTGCCTCTGATATCCTATGTTCATGTGATAAAAACTGTCTTTTTCTTGGGTCCTATTACGCTGATTTATTAATCTCATGTAAAGAGTTGTGTACATGTTCGCGGCAAAACTGAACATATTCTGCTCAGCCGAATCCATAGGTAAGCCTAATAAACTTGTAGCGTTTACTGGCATCGAAGGAAAAATCGGTCCCACAACATCACCAACGACACTGATAGTTGCTTTGTTTGAACCGAATATGTAATAACGATCTTCGTCATAAGGTATGATAGGCGTTTCTGTGATATTAACATGCATGTACTGGAAAACGTAAGCTCGATTACTTAAGTCCAATAAAATTGACTGATGTCGGTGTTGAGGCAGACCGTCAGCTTCAACACGTAAAGTTCGGGTAACTTCATCCCTGCCAACCAATGTAGTTGCGTAAACGTGAACTTTTATATCACCTAATCTGGTAGGTACTATCGGCATGTATACAATGGCAGCATCCTGTGCGGGTATCCAAATGAAGACTTGATGTTCGCCGAAAGATGTTCTAGGGCGATAAGATTGTACTATACCGTTAGCTTCAACGTGGACAAATTTATAATCCTTTGAATCAGCCAATACTACAGTAGCCTCGATGGCCATTCGCATGTAATTGAATACCGAGATTCGCAGTCCTACTTGTTCACCTTGTCGACTGTGAGTTGGCATTTCAATGTTGATGTAGAATGGCAACACACCAATATATTCTATAGCCTTTGGCAACATTCCAAATCCTATGGTAGGACTCATACTAAAAGCTGTAACCATCCAATGTACAGGTGTTTTGGGAACGTCAATATTGAATATCTGTCTTCCGTGAGGTCCGATATTAATGTCTTTCCATAGCCAAACGTTCTCGTATTGTCTTTGGATCCTGTTGAATCTCCATTTTCTGAAGTTTGCTAAGTCTGTCGCGTTTCCTTGAATACACATGGCTTCGTCAGTTCCATCTTCGCAGTCTAATATTCCATCGCATTTTTTCTCTAGTCTGTAGCATCGGCCAGTTAAGCATTCTCCGAATCCTTGAGTTCTGTTACAGTTATCAGGTCTCCTGTACATTTCAGCATCAGTGAAAACTACCAAGCCTATATATTCAAAAGTTCTGTTAACGTCAACGCCGTAAGTAGACGACGGAAAATATACCAATTCATCAGGGTCTCCTCCGTGTGAAAGCCAAGAATGAGCATGTGTACCGTTTGTTTCTTCGTCAAAATGTGCCATCTTTGTTATAACATTTGCATAAGTCAATTCATTACCAGCTTGCATGGTGTAAAAAGATCTATCAATACCAGATATACCAACGTAAGCACCAGGCTCTCCGTAAATTGCAATTTCAACGTTTTCACCTGTCCTTGCTTTTTTGTCATTTATAAATAACGTAAAGTTATTTCTCGATATACCATTTACAGGGAAAGTCAAAGAGTCTGCTATCACTTCGCCGTAACGGCCCGTATGATAAACAAGAGCTGTAGCAACAGGAGCCATCTCCGCGCTCAATGGTATTGCAATTGTTCTAATATTGTCTTGCATAGTTTCTTGATCATGTAATAAAATAGTTCCTTTTGCCATTACAATGTAATTGAAATTTTCTATCCAATAATTAGTCTGAACATGTAAGATGATGTATTCTCCAACTTTGGCTTTTTCCGTAGATGTAGAAACTTTGATTTGTTTATGGTTCGGAGATTCGTGAGTAATTAAAAGTAGCTCGCTCTGAGCTCTGTTCCCTTCGCCATCCGTTAAATAAACATAAATTTTCATTGAAGTAACGTCGTTTAATACTTGCTGTGCTCTTTGAGGACTGTCGTCTAGTCCTAATTGTGATTTCAGATCGACTTTCATTGACCAAATGGCATCATTACCTGGTGTGAGTCTCAAATAAGTAGTTTCTAACGACCGTCTACCTCCGCCACGCATTTCTACATCTGCCCTCATCTCCATTTTCGCGTTCAATAACTGCGACTCTCTCAGAGGTGAATCGTCATGGAAAGAGGCAACTATATTCAAGTGAAAGGGCATAGGTGGTTTAAAAACTTGGGGAGAACCACCAAAGAAGTGGATTTTTATACTCGAATTGAATATCCTGGCGATAGAAAATCCCGTTATAACTTCCTCTAAAAATCTTTCTCCAACAGTCGCGGTGATTTTCACCTCCATTCCGTCCAAATTAGGAGCAAAGTGTAGCAGTTCGCGCATTGGATATCTGAAGGCGTATGTGCCATTGAAAAATCTCAATACAGGTGTTCTCTCTTCGTATATATTCGGCCGATTAAACCAGGAAGGATAATATTCGTCAAAGTTAAAATATTTGTCTACAATTTCGTTCTGTGTTGAAGTAGCGTGAAGTCTATCTATCGGTCTGAAACTTGCTCTAAGTGTAAGATTACCTCTGACTGGTGCACCCGAAGTATAATTAGCCATAACTATGCCATGAATGTACTCATCATTGTCAAAGAAAAACGCAGGCATTGTTACATTGACTTCAAAACGTGTTTGATAATATTCTTCAACTAAGAACGTCTTCTCTTCTATCTGTCCTTGGGCTATGATGTGAATTTTCCATTCACCAAACACGGGTTGATCGGAGAGTTGATAAGTCAAAGAAACAGTTCCTAAATTGCTCTGCCGACTGAGCCATCTTCTCATTATTCTTCCCTTAGGATCCATCATGTAAACGTCAACTGGATCGTTGAAAGTACGCAGTTCTGTATTAATCGGGATTGTTCTGAATCTTACAGTTTGTCCCTGCATGTAAACTGGCTTATCAAGTTGTATGAAAATGGTCATAGATCTTTGGGAAAACGTTAACTTTGTCTCATTTGAAAAGGCTTGACCACCGGTTAGAGAATTATACATTCCCTCAATTCTGAGTTTATAATCTCCTGTTATAGATGTAGGTGGCATTCGCATCATTAATGTTTCCGGTATTCCTTCTTTCACATCTTCGTAAGCAGCTGCTATTTCAACTCCGTTCCATTGGATGGAAGATCTTACGGTAAGAGGCAACGGACTTTGAAGTACGTTTACTGCTACTCGATATATCTGCCCAGGTCGTACCATTCGTGAAGCGACTATAAAATACGTCCTGTAAAAATTAAAATCGTATCAGTTCTGTACCGCAATAAATTTCATCAATTTTTCACACATAGTGGACAAATTTCAACACACTCTAACGTCATTCTTAACTTTAACAATAAGCCGCTGTGCAATTATACATGTGTGTATACATCGAACATGAAAAGTAATATACAGTAATGGATATAAAAAAATCTCCTGAAACTTATTTATTTTCAACAACCTAGAACAATTCCAAGTATTGTGGCATTTATATTAGTTAGTACTTTGCGTATATAATTCGAAGGTAACTAGGAGTAATAAAATCGCTCTATCAAAGCTGTGATCTATTTAGCTTTCAGCAGAGTGGTAATTTTAGCACTTTCAATTTATGCTGAAGAAGATTCTAGCTTCAATTTATAGTTTATAGACATAGTTGATTAGTACAAAGCATTATTCAGGCACAAATAATAATTAATCAAGTGGTACAAATACTACCCCCAAAAACACTATCATGCTTACATAGGATCTGGTATCAAACCCTTTGAATCCCAAAATCCATCAGAAAATCTATCATCGAAAATAGCATTCCTGTAAAATAAATTTATCATGCAAATTGAGAGGAATAAGTTCACTCCTTATACCAATCATGCAATCTTATTCATTCCCTTGATTATTTCTACCAAAAATAATTCATCTCATTAAGAATTACTCACGCTTCTTTAATAATAACATTGTCATATGGGAGTTCGGGATTTCTGAAGTTAAAACCAGCATTCGGATCTCTTTCTTGATTTTCATTGTATCTATTCCAAGAGGGACGAGTTGGATCTACATTTTCGGGTATCTGGCCGTACGCACAGGCTAAACATACCGCCAATGTTAGCCACCACATTTTGCTGTGAAAATAAAAGAAAACAAGAAGGTAATGATTAAAATTTTGATTAACATTGTAGTTTCAATAAAATTAGTCTGTACAGTAAATTACATAATTTAAAAGATCATTTATTATCTCCTTTGAAAAAAAAAAACCATTTATAAGACAGAATTTATAGCTGTAAGGAATTAACTACAGGTAGACTTGGAGCAAGCGAGTTTCGAGTAAATTGGAAATGGTTTCAGACTCCTACAGACGCTTATTTATATTTTTTTTCAACTTTTATGAAAAAGTAGTCTTTCCATAAATGAGTAAACGGTTCGGTATATCTTGTAGATCAATAGGTCGCAGATAACCGGAGGCGTTGATGAATGACGTGAAAAAAATAAAAAAATAAAAATGTATATTAAAGATTGAACTGCAGTTATTCTGATGTTTTAAAAATTTTCTTGTAGTTATTGAATTGTGATGTAATTGTATACCGGTACTCAGCCTGTTTTGTGTGGGCAAACATGATCTATTAAAATGTCACGGATCAAAAACGGGAAGAAATTTCTCATTCAAAGTTCCAAAGACAGAGAGAAAAAGCTAATAAACATTTCAAACAATGACAAAGCTTCTATTTATACATTGTTACATCACTGTATCATTTGACTAACGGCTATCAATTTCTTGTCTGAAACAATATCAAACAAATGAACGCAATTTAATTGCTCAAATAATTAATAAATGAGTAACGGAGTAGGTGAGAATAGATTAGGATATCTTATTACTGCATCCAATACTGCAGCTCATGTGCTAAGATCAAGATATGAACCGTAATGGAAGAGACAACGGAATTTATCTACCTAACACCCACACATTTTATGGTGGTGAGGACCCGTGACCTGTATTTAATTAATAAGGTCTATTCGGTATATATAAGCATGTTAGTTTCTCAAAAAGAAATAAGAAAGCCTAAATGTCGTATAATATAATAATATAGTAGAATTGAATATTTATAGTTTATAAACGCTATTGTTGCTAATAATAGTTGTGATCTAATAAGAGATTGTCACACCTGTCCAAAAACGGCAAACGCTTCCTCAATATTCAAGTCATGAATTTCTTTGATTTATGCACCCATTATTGCGACTATTATTTAACCGTAACGCTAAAAGTACGGAACGCAATCGTTATGGTGTAGAAAATTAACTCTGTCTGTATTGGACTTACGCGTGTAGTTGTGAACGCAGTGACACTTGTAAAGTAAAAAGTATAGGCGAGAAATTACGCTGACGTTTTGCGCATACTTATTTAAACTACATTTTTAAACAGCATAATTGTCATGTTTTATTTATGTTTTCAATTGTTAACTGAGTAACAGAGACATGATGTGAGACGTAATGTTAATGTTCAGTTATAATAAAATACACGCCGTTAACGCCCCGCCTTTTGTGAATTTTTAGATTTCAACTATATTAATAATATCGTGCAAGACACGCACGTGCTGTTTTTTAATCTGCTGATAATACAGACGGATCCTTAGACAATGATCGCATGCTATATAAGATATCAGATAAGATTATTATTATTCGGTGAATATGATGATGCTACTATGTTTCTCTCGACTGTTAGTCAAAGGCGAATAGTAGTGGTGGCGAGATGGTTGGTCAACGCCCAAATACCTGAGGAATGAATGGGACTTACCTGACGATAACTGGGGTTTTGTTTTAATGTGATATTCGATTTAAATCCACATATTATAACCTCGATATTTTTACTCCACTTTTATATAACTGGTCTATTTTAATACACGACAATTATCATATGTTTTAACTATAAACTAAACACAACACCACCGCTCATTACTTCCAATGTGCCTGCCGAACCCACCTCCCACTTTATGAGCTACACAACACACGCCAACCCCCACTCAGTCTCGTTCCACTTGCTCATAGCTTGTTGACTGTTCGTCAGGCCCGTAACATAGGGGGGCAAATATCGTTGAAGAAGATAAGCGTTGCAAAGAAACAAAAATTGCATTGAAGAATCTTGAGGAAATATTAGTGATCTTGGCACAATTTATAAAGTTATTATTATCATCAACCGATGTTTCCGTGGTTAAAAATAAACAACAGTATTCGCAAGAAAAAAAAATGTACAGTGTTATCATCTATCGGAGAATGGTGGAACTAGGATGAATTTTTTAGCCGTTATTCGACTGTTTTCAAACAGCCAATAACATCGACAATTACGAATAGCTGTCAGAAGAAAGCGGTAAGGTTATGTTTCTCTGTACACGATCTATCTTCTCGAGAAAAAAAAATTACAAATAATTACATAATGAAATTGGATCGTTGCCAAAACAATTTTTTTTTCTTCGAAAAGTTTCAGAAATTGAAGAAATCTGCTTGTAGAAAAAAAAATAAAAAATGCAAAAGGCATCTAGGATGAAGCGAGAGTTGGCTAAGATGGCAGAGAATCCTCCCGAGGGTATTTGTTGTTATCCAAAAGACGACAAAACAGATATCTTATCGGCGAATATATTGGGTCCAGTTGCGAGTCCGTACGAAGGTGGTTTGTTTCAATTAGAGATTGAAATTCCTGAAAGTTATCCATTCGAACCACCGAGATTAAAATTTCTGACACCAGTTTATCATCCAAATATTGACGAAGCGGGAAGAATTTGTATGGATTTGTTAAAAATGCCACCTAAAGGCGGTTGGAAGCCTACGATAAATATTGAAAATTTATTAACTGCCGTTCAATTGCTACTTGGATACCCGAATCCCGATGATCCATTGATGGCAGATATTGCGGAAGAATATCGTTTTAATAAATCTGAATTTTTGAGAAAAGCACGAAAAAGTACGGAAGAAAATGCCATGAAAAAAAGAAAAAATGAATTCAATGAAAAATAGCTGTAAAACATATTTTGGATGATTTAGAAAAACCGCTGTATTGAAAATTTTATTCCTTATTACAAAATTATATAATTATAAGAATTTTTTTTAATATACCTGTTTGATAATATAAATGAAACAAAGCTAACGTAAGATTTTATTTTTTCAAGATAAGTTTAATGCTTTTAGTTTCGTGAATTATTGTATAAGATGATTTATATTTTTGTATTGTGTATAAGTATATTTGCAATAAATGTTTTTTTCTTTTTTTAGTAATGGTGGATTTCATTACTTTGTTTTAGTTTTATGATTGGTCGTTTTCGTTTTAGTTTTAATTTTATTTCATTAAATTCCATTTATAAGAAGCAACAGTAAATTAACATAAATAATTAGTGCCTTTTGAAGCACTCTGCGATAAGCTAGTATTTTAATGATAATTTAATAATAGTGTGCTGCCCAAGTTAGAATTCTAACTTATATAAAATTAAAAATACGATAATCATATTACGTACAATAATTGTCAGATCACCTTATAATGTTTTAGTACATAAATAAAAGCTCAAAGTAAGCTTAAGTCAATTAATAAGTATTCTAAAGTCAAACAGCCACACTTAATACTGGCATGTCAAACAGCTTAAATAATAATTATTTCATTTCTTATGAAATTAGGTATGTATAATATTCTTAACGCTCTACATTTAAATGTTCAACATTATTTTTCTTTTTTAATATAGGTATCAACAATGACCACTACAACCGACACATTCTATGCACGCAGTGAAATGATATTTTAACAAATTTCGATTCAGATATTATACGTATTACGCTAATAAGTCATAATTAATCATATATATGTATTTCAATTTTACGAAAATTTACTGAACTATTATGAGTTTAGAAAAGATCAAATAGTCTTTTCCCTAATGCAACAAACTAATTCATTAACAATAATTAAAAAACGTTAACAAGCTTTTTTTTCAAGTTTATACAATGCAGATCGAGGCACATAGCGAAAGGCAATAGGCAGTGATTTGAACATTTAATCTTAAATACATTCTATCATTTAAGTCATGTAAAGTTATCATATAAAAAGCGATCAAACTTGCGATTTACTATCCTTATAGTTACCTATTTAGCATTATAGTTTTTGTACAGATATGGGATAAATATTTGGAGTATCAAAATTCTGTAAATAAATTGTGTAAAAATTGTAGAAACATTTTTGAGCAAAAGCTGATTATAATTTATCCATTACCTAAACTAGAAATCTCATCAGCAATCTTGATATAAGTTTTTTGCCTTTTTTTTTCTTCTATTCTTTGTTTTCGTTTTCTTTTTCATTACACAGCACCAAAGGCGATTTGATTGATGCGTTTATGTATAAATTGAGAATATGATTTGATATCAATTGGTTCCCAGTTTTTGATCGATACAAATATTCACGATCATCGTCAGTACATTAATTCGACAATCACATGATGTCATTAACTTTGCTCAATATCTTCTTAAAAAATTCGAGCCTTATTGTACATAAATCTAATAGTAACAACAGTCGTTGTACATACAAGCACTAAGAATCATTAAATTCAGTATCAAAATTCTATTATACTAATCGTAAGTTCAAAGAAACCGTACAATGCAAACTCGATTACATACTGTAATACTTGCAGGCAGATTTTTCATCAATAAATTGAGTAATAAAACGTTAGTTAAAATTCCACACAATATTCAAATGAGGTGATAAATCAGATTCATCATTTTTCGTTACTTACAGCAATACTTAATCATATAAAGATAAACAATAATTTGATTTCTGATTGTTCGTAATTATCACCTACTAATTACCGTAATGATATGAGCTCTTTTGAATCAATGATATGATACGTTCATCTTAAATAAGGATCTCCCTTCTTATTGCGCAGTTACAAACATTGGAGAGTTAAATCTAATCGTTTTAAGAAAAGATTACGTAGTGTTTGTGCTATAAGTCTTCAGTTTGTTAATAAAAAATAATATTAGCTACAATGATATTTATTCAGCCGTTACGATACTCGTAAGACATTATCGTCAGCGCATTATCATGTAAAATTCTTCCTGAGCAGGATTCTGTCCTTGTTGAATAACTTCTTTAAGTCTTGGGGACATCGGAACATATTCAGAATTATCCATCAGTGTTTGACTGGAAATTGCTTTATCCTCTGGCGTAGGCATTGGCGTAGTATCTTCCTGAGTACTAGGTGTAGCCGATCTTGTTCCACCTTCCGAATCCAAACCATCGTCGCTTATGCTGTTGAATGATAATGAACTGTAGCTTTAATTTTTCTCGACTTATTGTTGGCAAACATCAATGCTTACCTTCCGTTGCGAGTTGATCCAGACCCACACCTTTGTCTGGGTGGTAAAGGCGGTGGAGGTTGCCTAGGCCCACAAGGTCCAAAGAGCAGCTCTTCTGGATCTTCGTACATATTAAATGGAATTTTAATAGTTCTCGATGGATCAATATCATCCATAATTTCTTCGTAGATACCAGAAGCTACGGATATGTTAGAGACTCTTCTTGGGCAAGGTTCTTCAAGTTCTTCTAAACTCGAACCAATGTTTGGAATACTGGCAGGTTCTGGTTGATAAACATTGTCGATAGCACGTGTGCAAATGGTCATTTTAGAGCTGGATATTTTGTCTAAAATTTTATTCTCAGATATATCATCGAGCAATTTGGCCTCACTACCAGATCTTGGAGATAGTAGTAAGCCTAGACCTGCGCTAATCAAACTGGACGCAACTTTAGATTTCAAAACTGGAAATGTACCAGAGTCTCCATCATTGTGAATAGAGATTCTCAAGTCTCCTTCACTAAGACTCAAAGGTCTTTGATTTAAATGCTTCAATCTGGGTCCTCTTCCCTGCGTCACAAAGTCCTGAAGCAATCTCACTGCTTCAAAGCAAAATAAATGCAGCTCCCCGATACCCCCTCGAAATTCTTTCGATGTATGAATCACACAAATTCTTTTAACATCTTCCGGTCGACCTGCGGCTGGAAGATGAAATTGACTCAATTCTTTCCATTCTAAACTCTCCTTTATTTCTCCCGAATTAACATCTTTCACAAAGACTCCGAGTCTACTGGCAACAAGATCACCGTGAAGACCTGAAATGAATAAATAATTATAATTTACTCATCAGGGTCAAATTTATCAAACAAAAACGATTAGTTATCATCAGAACATTCAATGAATCAAAAACGTACCAAGATAAAAGAATCTACGTTTGAATTGATAATTTTTTTTTTTATCAAGATTACTCAACAATGTTCAAATTTCGCTTGCAAAATACTCGAGTTTTTTAATTCAACGCAATTTCTATTACCTGTAAGCCCAGCAGCTCTAGAATGAGCGTTATCAACCATAGAAACATGGAACATTCCTTCCCTGAAATGGTGTCTTCTAGGTTTAAGTACCTGCCTAAGATTAGCCATCCACCGTTGACTTTCAGTCTCAGAATTGCCAGACAGATAAAGTAAAGGCTTTCTTTCTGTAGCGGGAAAAATGCCAAAGGCGAATTGTTTGGACCTTGATTCTGTGCGACAGATAATAGCGTCCGCTGGTATCTTTATCGTATCATCTCTATCTTTTGGTACCGTTGCTCCTCCGCTACTTATCCCACAGTCTAATCTAACTTCTATTCCCAGACCTGGACCCAGTCTTCTTACCGAACACCAGTGCCGTCTCCACACTTTCCATGGCGCTAATGAACGCTTTTTAACTCGTTGTGTCATTCCTCTATTACCAGGCAATTTGGCATCCAGGAAACCACATATCTCTGCATCTCCACCAGCCATTGCAGATTAAAAAAAAAAATTCTGTAAAAATTAAAGGGCTGTTTATTTGTTTAATTAAATTTGAGGATAAGAACAACGTACTCATATTCCGAGTTTTGGGAATATTTCTTCTATTGTTTCTCGAAAATTTTAATTTTTTGAGATATATTTTTGGAAAAATCGTGATAGCTTATTTATCATTTATTTGAAGAAGCTTTTTGTATAAATGCGTACAGTTAAGTTTTATTATTATTTTTTGTGAGTGAACGAAAAAATTGATTTTTGGAAATTGCGTTTTTTTTTCATGCTTATTCTGACGATGATCAAACATACATATTATAATCGTTCGTTTTTGATGTAGTATGTTAATAAACAAAGCCTAATTGACGTCTAGAAATATAATATCAATCCGTAATGATCAGGTGAAAATGTAAACATGCATTTCGATAGTATGTTAACTGATTAATAATAAAAGCAAATGTGATAATAATTATGAAAAATACTGACTAAGCGAGGAAAACTTGTGTTATGGCAGGGGGCGGTTCGCGGTTGGGATCGAAAACAAAAGCTATACATACATACATACATGCGTATGTATGTATGTATGCATGTATACATAAGCGTATTTAAAAATGGGACTAAAAAGATGTAAAAGATGCATTTTCCATGAGGATAAAATATTAGTAATATATTTCGATGGCGCGGAGTTATTCTAATAATAATTATTTATGAATTATATCTCATAAATTGTATATAATGTATAAATAAACTCACCTATCTTAAATACGTGTATAAAAAGTAACGTATCTTGTGAACATATCGCACTGATCACAACACACACATTTCGATGAGTATTGAATGATACTTGTTATTGAGCTTGATGATTATGCATAGTCAAATAAGAAAGGACGCGTATTCCATGTGATGTGTGTTTGCTGCGGCGCGTAAGTAACGCGGCTAGCTCGAGGCTTGAGACAAGACAACTGAACGATGCAACGGGGTCGGCCTACTGCCGGAGCGTTTCTACCGCCTCGAACCTTTAGGCTGTTTGTACTTTTAGTTTGGAGAAGGACAAAATGATACTATATATGCATACGTATAGGAGTCGGAGCCGTGCTTGTGACACACCGGTTCAGCGCTCTCCCCACCACAACTAGAATCGATACGAACCCCACCCAAGGGTTGATTCCCAGGTCAACCAGGTGTCAAAAACCCCGATTTGAATTCCGCAAATCGTGCGATTTGAAAAATTTGATATTTTTCACACTCAGCGTTTTCTTGAAGGGAACTTATGTATGATTATTAAACACATGTTGTACAACTTTCATTATTATTTTATAACAACCATTATTCTATTATAAAATAACGATGCATAGAATATAATTGAAAATTGTATTGTATACAGGATTGCCATACAATATAATTAGACGTTTTATAATGAGACGAGTTATATTTACATGAATATATTTATTTCGCAAAAGGTATACCTGCAGGCATTGTTGGAATTTTAAATAAATCTTAATGTAAAATAGAATCGAATGTATAAATATAGATCGTCTTTCGCGTTCGGCATTTATAACTAAATTCCAAGAAGTACTTACCTTATACTATATTCTATACAATTGATGATCGATTACGATTTATTCCCTACGTCACACACGGACATACATGTATTGTAAATAAATAAATAAATAAATAATAAATTGTAAACAATTGATCGAGTCGATTTTTTGGACTATCTCGTGTATATCCTTTGAGTATTACAATATTATAATTCACATTCGAATTACGCGAATTCACGATCTGCGGAATAATTTTTAACAGAAGAAAAATCAAATAATGATCGAGTAATATACTTATACCTACGTTTTGAGATTTACATATATTAAGTTGTTTGAATTGGTCTGAATACCTTGGCCCATTTTTAGATACTTAGATATAACAATAATGTTATTATTGTATATGAACACGAACTAGCACGCGAGATCGTGATACGCTAGCTAGGTATAATATAAATTGTGAAACCTAAGCAAAAAATCTTGCAATTCATCATTGCCATTTTTGCATTCTTATTTTATTTCATTTACATATATTAGACGTATCCTATGTATGTAGATATGAACGGTGTACGGATACATTATTCTGCATCATCTCAAGGGCTATAATACATATAATCAAGGTGGTCTTCTCGTGGCCTTAAATAATCTAGCAAGAATTACGCGTTGTAGATTTTTTTTTAGAATTCCTAAACACGATTCTGTATTATTATTAATATTGTTTCTATTATTATTATTTTAAAGATTACATATATTACAAGTTTCATTCAAGTTTAATATGCAGAAAGAATATAGTTATTGTAGAAAATAGTTATATAGTTAAGACAGAAATGCTAGACGGGAAATTTGACCTAAACGTAATTATAGGAACGTGGGTTGTCGTAAACAATGCGGTAGCTGTTTTCGAAGTTTCCGCTCGGGTGGAAGAATAGAATACTTCAATTCTCTAGAGAACCGGATTTTGTCATTAAATTCAACAATTGAAACGTAATATGGAATGTCCGTCACTTTGCCATTATTATATGTTACGAAAGTCAGGATATATTATGCGTGTCCAGCCAAGCTAATACAAAGAATATTCTCTTTACCCTCATTACTATACAATATACAGCTAATCGCATCTCTCCATTGTATGATTCTTCTTATTGCTGTAATAATATACTATTAAAAACTTAGGATTAACAATTTCTTCTATACATTATCAATAAATGATCAAGTCCGTATAAATATAAAAGTTTTTAATATACAAAACTACGTATTTGTAATTAGAGAACTACGTGGCGTCGTTATACATATTGTCTTTTCGTGGGTTTTCTATCAGATAAGAAATAACTATGGCGTAAAATAATAGAGTTCAAAGTTTCCATAGCTATAAATTCCCAGTATACATATACGGCAGCTCATTATTGTCATTTTATATGTATATTTGTCACACATCAATGCACACACACACACACAAATATAAGTCATGACAAACACTATTATATTAACTCTGTCATCTGACTAATTGCCGACCTTTTTTCAACCTACAGGTAGCTCAATTAGTAATCGTTACCCAGTACTAGCGATATCACAATACAATTCCTCTATACATGTGACATAGCAATTCTTTGAATTCAATTATCACTCGACAGTAATTAATAATTTAAATATTTCTTATTCGCATAGCATACACATGTAAGAAAAAACAAATTGGAAGTTATAATATCTTGCAATGTATACGAAGATATTAAAATAGTCAGGTATTCCCAATACCTGTGTAGAATATATGGGACACGTTGATTTACCACCTGTTCGAAAAATGCCTATAGAATATAGTCAACAAACCGCCCTTTAGACAGGTGTTTCATAAATCGTAAAAATTCTTTGAATCCTTTCCTATAGTATGTGCATACATTTAGTGTCTAGATATATCTAGGTGTGATAGTTTTGTCAGGTATAATACTAAACTGACAAAGCTTATTGTAATCTTTGTCTATTTATCATATAAGCCTGCGAACAGGTGATGGACTCATGGACTCTAAGCTATATGGGTCGAGTTACAAATCCTAAATTTTTGAAAGAATAAACCCTATATACAATCAATGTAGGGCAAAAATATAGGCTCAATATTCCGAAAATTTGAGATTATGAAAAGATTTTAAATACAGCTGAGAAACGAAACGTGAATATAAAGTCGTTGATGTAGATATCTATAACATCCTCAAACACGTTTGATCAATAATATTGAGCATAAAGTTGACTTCTTCTTCAAACAGACGAATTAATCATTGAAAATTCAATTGTCTGATAAAACGTATTTCTGTGCTTGTCAAATAGTATATTTAATAACTTGAAAAAATGGAAATCACTCTTGAATTAATGAAATTTGAAATTCAATCAATGCACAGAGTCTATCCTTGAATTCTGTTTCATAGAAAGTAAGAAATATGCCGAAGAAAAAGAAGGATTCCATGGAACCACAGCCTACCATTGAGTAAATAACATTAAATTATTTGCCACCGCATGACATTATACCCTGAATAATATCTTAGCTGAAATTATCCTTTCCCAAAGTGAAAATTTAGCTTGATAAAATTTCACCGTGATTTAAGCAAAGTCGAAAAGGAATACCTTTCTAATGCTTAGACCACTTTGAAGTATAAATTTAAACTAGTAATGTAGACAAATTAATCTAAAGACCAGAGCCGGAGCTACCAATGGATGTGGAAACACCGCCAGCAAAGCCACTGGTCTCTGAAGTTACTGGAGAACCATTCGGTCCTCGGATCCGTTACATTGATGAGAATGCAGAGGCACAAAGCTCGGACGATGAACCAGAGTCTGAGAGTGATAATGAGGGGAGATTTTTAAGAGATGATCTCAAGTCAGGTGTTCCTTCTGAGTTCTGGCATATCCAGAAGCTAATTAAGTACATGAAGGCTGGAAACCAAACTGCAACGATGGTTTCTCTCTGTCTATTAAAAGACCATGAACTAACTTCTCCGGTTAGATTTTTTTTTGGCATCTGAAAAAATGGATCAGAATAATTTTTAGTACTTATAATAGTAATAATTGTATTATTAATTGTTGAATGAGTAGTCGTCATCAATTCTTGAGACAATTTCAACAAATTAGATCACAATCTTGTTTTAATTCATCAATTACTCTGAGCGAGTTTAGAGGACTATCAAATAGTCGACTGCATCCTTTAGGTTTACCTTAAAGGTGAAAGCGAGTAGATTAATTATTCCAGGTGATTCAACACCTGATACAAGACATGGGTGGATTAGAAGTTCTCGTAAATCTTCTGGAAACACGGGATATAAAATGCCAGTTAGGATCGTTGTCTGTATTGTTGCAACTTGCGACCACATCGGAGATGCGAAAATCTCTAATCGATTTAGACATCGTTACGCCTCTGATAAACATCCTGAAACATCCAGCGAGAGATTTACAAGTTATGGCTGCTGAAACTATGGCCAATATCGCGATGATGCGAAAAGCTAGAAAGCAAATAAGGATTCGTAATGGTATTCCTTTAATAGTAAGTTGACTAGAATATTCTAAAAGTTACATTCTCAAATCATGTAAGTTTTATTATAAGCTGCGTTCTATATTCTTTTTCAATTAGTTGGATATTATGGATGTACCAGACGCTGTTCTCCAAAGACCTATAGAAGAATTGAAAGAAGATGAATGTGAGCTCGTAGCGGTAGCGATTGGTTGCGCAAAGGCAATAGATTCTCTGAGTAGCAGTCCAAAGATAAAAGAGAATCTGCGAAAACAAGGAGTAGTGTTTCACATGGCTCGTTTCTTGCGCTCTTGTCATACTCAACTGATTATTCCTACAATGGGAGCTGTTCAGCAATGTGCAGACCTGGTAGGCTGTTGATTTGAAATGAAAACCGAGTACATCATTCGAATATATTCAAGGAAACGAACAGAGATTGTTTTTTTCAGAAAGCATTTAGAATAGCCTTTGAACAAATGGGGATAATAACGGACGTTGTACGCCACATCAAAGACAAGAATGTAAAATTAAAAGAGAACTGTGCTTTGGCTATACACAAATGTGCTGGAAATAAGTTGACCCGAGACATGGTCCGTGAAGCTGGTGGATTGGATCCATTGTGTAAATTAGCACAGAGTGACGAGGTGAGAAGTAACAAGCGTTTATTGGCAGCCGTAACTGGAGGCATTTGGAAATGTGCTATGAGTCCAGAGAACATAAGCAGATTCAATCAGAACAATTTAGTCGCCTCACTTGTACCGTTGTTGGAGGAACACGAGGATGAAGATGTATTAACGAGCGTCGTTGGGGCGTTATCAGAATGCTGTAAGCATCCTGAGAACAGAGACATACTTAGGACGTCTGAGGGCCTTCCTAAATTGGTAAGAATTTAATTAAAGTGTTAACTATCTCTCAAACGATAATGCGGTGTGTGATTCAAATTTTTTTCAAACAGATACGGCTATTAAGTTCCACTTACGAACCCTTGCTTGAAAACATACCTTTGGTTCTGAAAGAATGTGCAGAGGACGAGCAATGCATGGATATTATAAACGATTCTGATCATACATTGGACGGTGTTCGTTTGATTTGGTCACTGCTCAAACACCCCAACAGTGTAATCAAGAGAAACTCGTGTCTCGCTTTGGTACCTTGTATTAAATATGCCAAAGACTCACCAGAAATGGTTCGAGCCTTTGTCGGAGGCTTGGAGTTGACTGTTAGCTTATTGGAAAGCGAGGATGTGGAGGTTTTGAGTGCTGCCTGCGCTACCATTGCTCAAATTGCTACCGATCCAGAGAATTTAGGAATACTGACGGACCATGGAGTTGTCAAGATGCTCGCAGATCTTGTAGACACTGTAAGCAATACAACGGAGTTTTTGAAATTGTTCAGATTTTATGTAATCCGCAAATTACATACCGTGAAATTAATTATACATTTAATGACAGGAAAATGAGGGACTCAGAGCTAATTTGGCACTAGCTATTGCTTACTGCTGCGAATGGGAAAAGAATAACTATGAATTTGGTCGGCTGAATGCCGTTGCTCCATTGGTCAATTACATGACGAGCAAAAATCCAGAAGTTCTTAAAGGAGTTACAATTGCTTTTTGTCACTTCAGCAAAGAGCCGCTTAATTGCATCACGATGCATACTTGTGGTGTTGTTAAGGTAAAAGTTGCTAAGAGAACATACATAGTTCCGAGAGGAAGGTCAATTTAAAAGACAAATTTCTTTGTTAAAATACAGCACGTTCTGCGGATGGTGGGATCTAAAGATCCTGAGGTTCAAGTTGCAGCTGCTACAACAATTCGAAATATTAGAAAACTTGCTCTGACTGCTGAGAAATTCCACTATGGTGAAATGTGAGTGAATATCCTAATATTTGTTAATTAATTGTGACTATCTTTCATCCTTGATGTTTATTGATTTTACAAATTGCAGAAGCTCGCTGTACGACATAAACTATCAAAACTAATTGGAAGAGAAGTATATGTATAGGATTCAGATGATAATTTTCGAGGAATTGTAAAAGGTGGTATGAAAAACGATCGTATAAAATAAAACCATCTTTATTTCCTTTATTTTTTTTCAGGCAACTTATCGTTTCAGGTAAAGCTTCGTTACTAATTGTAAGATGTAAAGAAAATTGTCTTTTTTTAGGCACCGCATATCTATCTAAATACATATTGTATAATTGTAATATAATTGTGTAAACACCGTAACGAAAAATATTCTGTAGTAACATTCCGTTCAACAATAATCGTTTTCTTATTTCATTTAATTCATACTTTTATCACTAATGCAACAGGAACATTAAACAATGTTATATTTGTGTACAACAAGTGTTAGCAGCTAATATGAGATTCAATTATTCAATTATGAATCGTTTAAACATTTTTATTGTTACTATTGCATTATATTTCAATAGTGATAATCACCATCGGTCGAGATCTTCATAAACAATTTCAAAGAGTAACTTATCCTCTCTACAATGATACAAGTTTAAAAAAATCGAATTCTGAAGGCTTAAAATATTTCAAACATTTAAAATCCATTAAGAAAAATCCAGAAATACAGCCCTTATTATTCTAATGTTACATCTGCAAGGTGTAAACGCTAACTTGCTGGTAAATAATCTAATACAAACACCACTTAATTTATATCTCTTCAAACGTAAATATCTTGCTTAGATCCTAAGCCATTCAATATTTATTTTATATACTGTAAAAATTATACTGATCAAAGATTATGTTCTGAAGATTACTCGTCAGGACGAATTATTGTTAGTAGTACAATCATTGTTCATGGATAATGAGGTGTAATTAATTTGAAACGTATTGAATGATACGAAGCAATTGTACTATCGTGAATGAATCTGGAAAAAGAAAACCTAGGCACCACTGTGTAAAATCTTTCCTAACTAATATATCGACCTGATTTATGGCTTGGATCTTAATCCTAGACGAGTTGCGCAAATGAATTAATTTCAATGGCACACTTGAGCAGAAAAATGTTTTAATCAACAAACAATTTTATATCTTAATAAGATGTTATACCTCGAAATTGGTACAATAACAATACTTGTAAACACAGCACTTTAAGGAATATCATAAATTGATTAGTATCTTAACGTACTACAGGCGTTCGTTATTCAAAAATTTGATTTTTGTATTAAACAATGCGTGCGTTATAGGAAAAAGTGATCACGTGTGATTTTTTGAATAAAAAAAAGAAATATTAAACCGTGCTAATTTTAGCCAAATAGAAACAGTCCCGAATTTCCCAATTCGTCGAAGAGTTATCGGTGAAAAACAAAAAAAAATACAAGAAAAAAGGAAAAAAAAATACAATTTTCAAAATTCAAAACACACATTTAGCTAAAGTAAAAATATTATTCTAACAAATCCTAGAAATTTACGTGATGCGAGACGTTAAGTCTTATTCGATAAAAAAAAAATTTTCTATAAATCTAATGCACAAATAAGCATAGTGAAAGTTTCGAGCTTAAAAGCCAGCTCGATTCTCGGGAATGGGTGGGAAAAAATTATCAAACTTCTACTTAATTTAGAAATCAATTCTTCAACCAGGCTAAGAAAAAAAAATTATTTTATAACGCAGATCTTTCCTTAATCTTTCTTCTCACTTGAAAGAGTGCTGGCCGCAATTTTAACAGCTGAAAAATAACAACATGCACAATTAATTATAACATCATTAAACTGAGTGAATCTTCTTCAGATCTCTGTTCTATTCATTCAAAAAATTGTTCAGCAATAATAAATAATAAATTACCAGTATTACGAGCGTTGGAAATTAGCGCATCAACATTAGGTTGGTACTGCAAAAATTTCGGACGAATTATGCGGCGGTAAAGAATCAGTGATCCGTTGTATTCGATCGGCACCATTAGCCAAACGTAGAAGAGGCACTGTGTGAAATTAAACATTAAATAATTATAGACGAAAATTATTTATAGAGAAATAAATGTCTGCAAAAGATATTTCCATTTGAATAATAATTTCAAGGCTTATGGGTTCCTAGACGCAGTAAAATCCTCACCTTGATAAGCCAATAAATGGGGAGCCAGTAAACAATGTAATCTGCAAAGAATTCGATGATAGTAAAAATGGCAAAGACCACCCAATAAGTGAGCCATTTTGTGTCATCATCCTTGGTCGGACTCTCCAAAGCTTTCATGGAACAATACGCAGGGTATAAAAAGCCAATAATATTACAGACCAACTGCTGGCCTATACCGACGACCAAATACAATGCCAAGAATCCAACAGATGCTGTGAAACAAAGAAAGAGACTATTAAAAGATTTTTTTTGTAAGGATAAAAGTAATGCTGATAATAAAATGACACAAGTGATATCATAGTTTGTTACATTTATTTTATATCCTGATGAAAAACCTAATTTACAAATTACCGTATGTAATTAATGTCGTGTTTGTTTCTGACTGGTTATTATCGTCTGATAATTGTTCTTCATTTTCTATACTATTAACGCTATGTTTGCGAGCCACACCTGCCATCGTGGATAACGATTTATAAATGATAAGTGCTTAGGCACATGAGCCGTTGAAATTTCATAGACCTTTGTTATCTTGTCATACAAAGGATAGAATAATGATTTGAAGATAACGGTATAAATTTTCTATCGAGATAACGAGATTATCTGGTTTTAAAAATCACGATTTAATTAAATGAAAGTACATTTTATTAAAAGATTTAAAAAAATTTTTTGGTATGGATTTTTTTCAAAAATCTAAAATCTTCGGAAACTTTGAAATATTTTCAGAGCAATTCACATCCCTAGACCCTGACCACGTTTATTTTCTGTACAATGAAAAGTAGGAAAAACTGTGGATCAATATTGGGCTATAAATATGAAGAAAAAAAATTTATAAAATTGACGTGAATCTTTTAGATCGCGAGTTAATGTAACCGACGTCAATGATTGTTACATAAAGCGAAGAATGACGGTTGAAAAAGTGAATTGAATGTAAAAAATTAACTACATAATGAACGGTAACCTAGAACCTAGAAACTTACCCAGGAAAATGTAGAGGCGATCGATTCCAGTCTTACTTTCCGCAGTTGCAAATATACTTGCCCACGGTTTGCTCTCATCCCGTAATGCCTTTTCCAATGAATCTTTAATTACTGCTATTCTAGCCATTTTTAGTTTTTATTTTTTTATTTTAATAATTGAAATCTACAAATGCTTACAAGCAGTAAAATTCAACGCCAAAAACTGAACGATAAACTTTTTGCCGCAGATTTCCAAGCCGACAGAGACACCTGGCGAAATATTTACGTACAATTCACGCGCGAATTAAGATTCAAAACACCAAGATTCACAAGAATCACTTCTTTATTATCATTATTCTTATGAATATTATTAGAACATGAGCCTCAAAATAACGACAATTTATCAGAAAATCACTGTGACAAATTCGTAATGCGAAGCGTCAACTCTTTGTTCCACCTTGCTCACTGCAAATAACTGCAGCGGAATCGTTCGCACATACTATTTGAATATTAGCAGCTGTTTGTCTATATCGATGATAAATTACGTCGTTAAATGTATGTTTAGAATTTTAGATTTGACACAAATTATTCAACGATATTTAAAGAATTGATGAAATTTCACTAAACATGCTGCACTTCAATGACAAATTCCAGTCGATCATTGTAGATTTATCCATCGTGAGGTTCAAGTAAGGTTGAGAGCCTTCTGGACTTTTCCGTATTGCCAACCTATCTGAAATTTGTCTAAATCGACCATCGACAAAATCCGAATTCTTTGGCAATTCGCTTTTTCTAAAAACTTCAGTAACGTTAATTTTAACGATAAGCTAGATTCGAATTTAAAATTGATCGCAAGTTCCTCATCGCCAAAGTTAAATACCTATGTAAAATGTTTAGGAATGTTTCGTTTATTATAATGGCAACATTGTTCTCTGAAACGATTCCTAAACTTTGCTGTCACATACAAACGCAGATGTCATTTTATTCACCGGATTCAGAAAAGCTGGTCGCACTGTTCTGCGAGATTTTTTTTATATGAAAATACCGCGTCGTTTCTTTCTCTGATTTAAATCTTGATAAACAATATAAAAATAAAATTTTATTTCAATAACTGTCTAATGGATAGCCCATTGCCACAAATAATGGAGACATCGGACAGTGATTTTTCTCAAAAAAAACCGAAAGATAGGTTAGTGGATCTTCTCGATCAGATCGAAGCTCACGTTGAACAGTTAAGAAAAGACGCTTCAAAACTTGAGGAAGAAAAAGACACGCTAATAACTACCTTAGACACTCTTCGAAACAACGAAGTATTGTGCGAATTAGCCGAAGGTAAGTATTCCTCACGAATTTTACCCCAGAATTTATTTCGTCCGTTTAAATTTGTTGACACGTACGAAACGGAAAATACTACAGGTAAACGGAAAGTGCTGGAACCCGATAATAACCAAATCGGTAAATAAGCAAGCCCTTCAAAAGACAATAGAGTTGTTTTGAATTTCTTTTGCATTTTTTTGCTCACATTAATCGTCTTTATTGTCGTCTCGAAACGGAATAACAAATTCGCGAAACTAGCAATAATGCTAGTATTGCTAAACTTATGAATCAAATGTGTATTTTTTGTTTTTCAATTCAATTCTGAGTATTTTTATCTCACCTTATCTTCTGAAAAACCAAACTACAAACTCATTCCCAAAATATCCTTTAACAAACATTTTTAATTAATAAATTTTAATCGAGTAGCAGACAGAGATGATGTCTTGAGATACGCCGAGCGTTTGTCAACGCGAACCTTGACCATTGAAGTCCTGGTCAAAACTCAGCGAGATCAAGTCCAGGAAGAAGCATTGTATCAGGTCAATATATTAATTAAATGCATTAGCATATTTGATAATAGTTCCAAACACTTTTTTCCTGTTGAAAATTTCATGAAAAAAATTTATTTTTCCACTGTAGGTGAACGGTTTGATAGACGGACTGGTAATAGGATTGCGAGAAGATCCTTACGGCACTCGTCAACGCTGTACTTCGTTTATGAATGCTTGTTCTTCGCACGCATTTGGATACTTTGATAAAAATTTTGAAACAGCTATTCTAGGATGTACATTAGACGATCAAAAACGTATAAAAAAAAGGCTGCAAGGCTTGCTTGATTACATTGATAAGAATCATACGATTGAGTTGCAGTAAATCTACTGAGAATAAACAAAGATTGAGATTCATTATCTCCGGTTAGCAATTCTTTGCGCAAACGTAACACGGTTTTTAGTTTAGTCTTATTGGATTATATCGGAGGTATCTGATCCGTCTTTACACTATGATATATGAACACACTTTACCTATGCGTAACTTAACAGTTTGATAATCTTTAATTTCATTGCCCTGACACGCTTGTTGAATAGTCAAAAATAATGTTATGGCTTTGTTACTTATTCAGTAAAATTAGAGGCTCTTTGATGATATGAAGCCTCGATGAAAATGAATTTAAATTGTCGTTTGCAAATGCATGCATCAGTAGGGATGGCAAAAAATAAATATCAAGAAAATAAGTTTTTGGGAAATATAAATCGAAATCTTGTTTTTTCGTTTCGTATATTTTTACGAGAAAAAAAAAATAATGAAAAAAAAAAGTTTGAAAATTTTTATCATATTTGAATTCTAAGAAATTCTTAATGCTTTGATAACTGCGTTTAGACATTTTAGAAATTGTTGTTCTCCTTTCAATGATTAACTCTATTGAAGCATTATTTTAAATCGAAATTTGTACTCCCAGAGGAAATGAAATGAAACTGTATAATTATACTCCTTAAAATACAAAAAAAAAAAAAAAAAAAAAAATTGAGTGAATAACGAAGAAACGTATCTATCAATTAAAGTAGGAAGAAAAAATCTTGTCAAACTAAATTGGATGGAAATTTGAACCGTCTATTAAAATTTTTTAATATCTCCCTTATATTTTTCCAATTCGGTCGTAGCCATGATGTTCCATAAAAGTTGTGTCATCGCTAAGTTAGATAAGGAAAGAAAAAACAAAACGTATCTTTAATCGTTTATATCATTAAATCATTATTGCTCATTTCTTATATTATCAGCACTGCAATATTTTGCGGGAAAAAAAATGTGAAAAAAAAAGCTCCATACCGTAAGACTTGTTACACGTATTTGAGTTGTAATTTTAATACGTAATATGATTTTATAATTCGTGTAGCGAATAACTACGCGCTCATTCGGTATATAAAACCGAATACAAGAAAAAAAGAAGAAAAAATGAAAAAAAAAAATCAAATAAAATTAAATAAAATTCATCATCATTTCCAATATTTTTCTTTTGTTAATATAGTTGTTTGTTAATCACATATTGTATGACCTCCCATGTACAAATATTATGTCTATTGTCATTTCTGTGATAATAAATATCCTTGAAAAACAAAAAAAAAGTTCAAAAACGATTTTATACGCTTGTCCCCCCCCCCATTTATTTATTTAAGTATAATTGTCAATTATATTACCCTACATCATAGGATCGGCGCTAAAACTGTCTGTCTTATTCCTTCGCGTTTCAACAAATCAATAATCTATTTAATATATTGATAACCAGAATAAGAATCCAATTATTGGAAAAAATTGCTTTTCTCTCCTCTGTAGGTATATGAATGAATCTATCGTCTTGAATTTTCTCCAAGTATAATAACATAGTTACGATTAAATTTTATGTTTAAATCTTGATATGAATACAAATTTTGCAATATCCATGAATATAATTTGATCTTATCGTATAGTGAACAGGAAATTTTCTTTCTCATACATATTTGTATATCAGGCGATATATTATAGAATTATTTTATAGGTAGCTAGATATAGGTAGTTATATAGTGAATTAAAAAATTGAGAAATTTTTTTTTCACACATAGGAATAATAAATTTCTACGTATAACTGGTCGTCGATTCTATTCGCAATCGGCGCCGATAATTTACAGCTTCTCTTTTCTAGCTCATAATTTACATATTCGACACTTTGATAGATAATAAAAATTATAAATTCAAACGGGATTTCGGGATTGTATGCGTAGGCGATATTTGAAGAAACGCACACACACGTGAATGTGTGTTTTAGAGCCGGCAGTATAAGTTGTTACATACGCGTAACTCACTCAGGTGACTTGTGATACCTCCCAGCTATATATAACACAGTTACCTATATATACACTTATACTCGGTCATTGGCCCTTCCGTTAAGGCCTTGTAAAAGGTGAAGGTCATCCCAGCGGACAACAGAAAAATACTTATAATATATTCTGCAGCTACCTGCAGTCGCGACTGCATCTGTTCAGTATACATATGTTTCTTGCAGAATGTATCATTACTATTTATAATAAAAATATAGGTACGTATATAGATACCTATATATTCAAAGAAAATAACAAATTTTAAATAAACACTCGACCTTTAAAATATATCTCTACGCGTACAGTAGAATTGCACGTGAAACTTTTTCTTTTTTTTTACGACCTACTTATGAAACTCATTGCGTCCAGAGTACCAAGCTGCGATAATCTATTTATACATTTACTCATCACTGAGCTACCGAGATTAGAGAATAACAAAAAATTAGAGGAATTATATACTAGTAACATACATACCTATGTGAAATTCGTAATTATTATCGCATTTGCGAGTGTTTATAGTATATAAAATGGTATTGAATTCATGTCACAATGATTTTTGAACTATAGAAAAAACGAAAAGGAATCCATTTGTTCGAAAAAAAAATAATCGAATTGTTCTTATATGCTAATGTGTACGTATAATACTTACTGTCTTATTTATTTTTTTTTCGGCAAAAGGATGGATTGTGTATAAAGTAATTGATATAAAAATACATTTTTCTTTTTTAAGTATACAATAATAATTCTTTGTTTATTATATTTGGTTAATTATTTCGTTCTCATCCACCCGATTAATTCATTCGCATCGTTGTCGTTTGATGACAGTTTTATATAGGTATATGTGTATATTTTTTGTGTGTTTATTATACGTAGAATCAATGCGTTGGAAAAAAAAAAAAAAAAAAAAAAACAACTCTCGCATTCTCACAAAAACAAAAAATAAAAAATAATAATAAAAATTAATAAAATTTGCTATTATAGGTATACGTGTCATAGTTGTTATTAAAATCTACGTGTTTTTGTGTATATAAATATTCTACCTAATGTTATAATATGATATAGTATAATATACTCTATAAAGAAAAAATTAAAAAAAAAATTATTATCCTAAAGTCTGAGAATCGGAAATGAAGAAACAGAGAAAAAAAATGAAAACTAGAAGATAGAAATTTAATAACTGTTAGTCGTTCTCTATAAAGTATGAAAAATAAAATACATATTTACAAATTACTGTAAAATTATAATAATATAGTATAATGTTATAGAATAGCTATTTATTTTTGTAAAAACAATCAAACTTCCTCATTCCACGCCACGATTTTTCGGCTCTAAAAAAAGCGCGTTTAAAAAATACGTCTCTTGGGTTGCCTCTGTGCAGGCGAAAAGACGATTTCGAACCGAGCAATACATATTTACAATTTATTTTTATTTTTTTCTATCAACGATGTTCCTGAAGTCACGAAGTAGCTTATACGTTATACATAATATGTTAAAAATAAATCTTTTGTATCGAGATTAAAGATCGTAATAATAATTCTTTATAGGTATGTGGACGGTTTGGATTTGCCTATACGTTATATCTCTAGCTTAAAATAATTGCAGATAATTTATCTCTGCATTTTTTATTTCTTTCCTATTTCTCTCATACCATTTTTTTTTTTTTTTTTTTTTCGTTATTTGTTTCCTTTTCTATTCTGCACATGTTGGTTTACCGCCTTAAATGCATTCAGATATCGCTATAAAAGCCTGCATGCATTTTTGACGAAGTTCTTCTTTTTGTGACTTCGAGTCTTACCACCTGGTCTCAAGACTATCGTTCCATTTCCCGCACTTCTACCACCCGTTGATCCGTTGGGACTAAATGCACCTGTAAATATTATCAATTACCGTGATTATTTAATATTGTATTTAAGCATTTTGCCTGGCTTTATTAATACCGAGATAAGAGATCAACCCCTGCACGCTTGTCGAGTAATTATTTAATTAATTTTAATTAATTGAGAATTGTAACGGTATAATAGCAGTTTCGCTATACGGCGATTCTAATTCTCGTCATATTCCAAGTTTTCATAGAAGAAACGAAGGGATTAAAAATACGACATTGATAGTCCATTAAAAATAAAAATCAACCTAAGATCTAGACTGTCCAACGGAAGTGGGACGCTATGATAATTCCGTCAATTAACTTTCTAACGAATCGACCGATTTTAACAAAATTTTATACACGAATTCATTCAATAATTTATAGATCAGGTATCGAATTTGAGTAAAATCGGTCGAGGGATAAGTGATAAGTGTCTGTTTTTAAAGATGTTAAATCTCGTTAGCCGTCCGTGAGATTTAGGTGAAATTATTGTTCGTTTGATACTTTTTGAGGCAACTGAATTTTTAAAGTTCGGCAGAAGTAGTAATTTGAAATTTCATTGCTCCAGAGTTCGATAAGTATTGGAGAAGTTTTAGCAAATTTTATACTTATAATCGCGTTTTACTATAAACGTCAAATTATTTCGTTGTAAAATTTTGTGCCCTGCAGAGAAAAGCCATACCGACTTTCTTGGGAAGCGTTTTTTTCCTCTTTTTTTTTCTTTTCCCAATCATTTTAAAGAATAGTTAGAAACGAAAATCTGACGCAGGCTATTATACATCGAAGATTCTGATTAAATTGTAGACCTAGAACCGCGACAAGTTTATCGATTTTCCAAACGTTCGATATACCCGGTTCAACCATCAATGATGAATTAATGTCAGGTGAATTAATTCTACGATGTATCAAGATCGGATAAAAATAGCACCATACGTGCGTGTATGTAATACATGCCTCTCATGCTTTATATACCTAATTCATCAATATTTAAACGTAGAATAGAAGAACGAAATAATTATCATTTATATTCGAATTGTGATCGAGTAGCAAAAATTATAATATACGACACATTGTATAAGTCGATATGGATGATGAAATGAGATGCGAATTTCGTCTGAGAGGAAAAAGAAAAAAAAAAAAAAAATACATTATTTTCTTTTTCTTCAAACTTAAAAATCTTACAACATACGCGTATATCGCGTGCGAAACCTAAACCTAAACCTAAACCCGCAACGATTCCTAAGGAATAATTCTCTCCTCGTTTCTCCTTGACGGCCACATCCGTACATTCTATCGATCTTTTCTTCCGAACTATAAACTCGCCTATTACGTCATAGCGGTCATCGGCAACCGCAATATATACCTATAACCATAATATATCTAGGTAAGTATACACAGAGTTGTGGTTCAGCTAAAAATCGAAACTCTGGTTAAACCGCGACAAAATCTGATAAAGTAAAAGCCGAATAAAAAATTGGAACAAGAGTTGCAGCGTACTGTTGAGTAATATAAACTTGTTTAAAACAAAAATGAAGAATGAAAGAAAAATTGACAAATAAATTAGCGTATATCGTTCATTTTACCAAAACGATCGATAGATTTTTCTATTTTCGTCACCGTAATTCTCATTTTGTCGTACGCATGTAGGTATCTAATAGGTATCTACTATCCGAAGGGAATTCGATCCACTCGAGAATGATGTGATGCGTGCGGCAGGGTTGGGGAGAGGGCGAACGGTTGAAAAAGAGCGTATCGTTATAGATTACGCGGAATGAATTGATCTAACGATGTATAAAATATGTATAGGTATACCTGTGTCTATGTAAAAAAGGTGGCGGGGATGTATAACACATTGTATAAAAAAAAAACAAAAAAGAATCAATCAATATAGGTATAAAATATATATTACATTATATGTATACGCGTGACGTTATATCTATAAATTGCGATATTTTATTAAACCGGGCTTATTTCTCGATAGCGATAATAAATTATACCAGAAAATCGATGATCATTGCAATACACCTAAAAGAGCGGAAAAAAAGTGTCCCGACGGTTTATCGGGTTTTTTTTTCGTTTTTTTTCTAGATAGTTGCTGCTGATGTAGGGGTATTAATAATACGCGTATAACGATGAGCTTAATTAACGAGATATTGTAATGCTGTATATGTATATTGTACATAAAAAAAATGTATCTATTAGGTTGTATTGAATTGATACTACGTACTTATGACCGATGGCGACCTTGGTCCGGCTGAATAGAGCCTTAGATCATCCTGAAAGTCATCTTCGCATCTTCGCATCTCGTTGAGGCACCGCGACGCCAAATGTCTAAATACGCCCACGACACCAACGTCTTCTTTCACGGAAGTTCTTAACAGTTTACAGCCGAGGGCTCTGCTCAGTCTTTCAGCTTCTTCGCTGAAGAAGGGAAAACGAAAATGAAAATGAACAAAAACGAAAATTACAAACCTCATGATTTATGAGGACAAAATTCGTTATACGATATCAAATATATATAATAAAGCTGATAAAATTGTTGATAACTTTTCAACAAGGTCGATGATAATAAATGAATTTTTATTAGGGCAAATTTTATATGGAACAAATTTATAAAGTATATGATATTTACTGCACTCACGGGTCTATCACGCATTGATCGACCAGATCCATTTTATTCTGTACTAAGACCGTGGGGATTTCTCCGCACTCATTTTCTACCTGAAAGAAAATAAAAATTGGGAAAATAGCTTCTTTTTTTTTTGTTCGTTTCATTCAGATGGTTTTTATTGTAATTAATTATACGATTTTCGTGTCGACAGCTTTAAGTTATACTCGTAGAGCTGAAATAAACTATTTGACTTGTATAATCGAGTACCTTTTTTTACATACATACATACATAGTATAATAATATAAATATAGGTATATAGAAGACGAATATGTCGAGTGGCTGACATCATTATAGTTAACGGTCAATATACTTTAAATTATTACTGCAAAATAATATTATGCGAAATTTCGCGCTTACGTTAATGGATTTATGATTTTATCTTTCACACATCTACTACATAACTATAGATATATACTCCTTGATGGTACAATATTATGTATCATGTATAGTATGTGTTCATATTTATCATGGAGTAAGAGATTGTACAGGAATATAAGAATTTTGGGATCAAAATCAATAATTTATGGAGAGAAAGAAGAATAATAAAAGTCATAGAAAACAGTTAGATATATACGCGTTGTGATAAAATTTTCTGTAGTTCATGTAATTTCTTACTGCAGGTAATTACTACGAAAAACTATTCGACATGAATGTTCCTGTTTTCTGGATTCTGTTTTCTATTTAATTATTTATTTTTATTTATCGGAATTTATACACTATACTAACACATATAAAGTAAGGCACCTAGGTCTTCCTTCTCACTAGCTCTCTGTCTCTCTCTCTGGCATACCTAGATCTGGACTCTCAGTACTTGTGCACAGTTCGTTAAGACAACATTTTATGAGTTTCTAGAGAAGGAACTTGGTCTTGAAACCGGATTTAGTTTAAAGGTATTTCGAAGCCTGTTTTTAATAGATGTAAACTTTTCATTTATCCCTATCCGTGCAGTACACTATAACAAGCACTAAAATCTCCACGCGATTAATATATACCATCTCATACGATATGTACACATGCATGCATACGTACGAAATTCAAAAGGCTTTCTGTACCATAGTACGATCAATATGTGAAAAAGGAAATAAATTAATTTACCATTTATTTGCAAATTGACGAAAATAAAAAAAAAAAAAAATCTGCGCTACTGAAGCAATTAATTCAAATTAAATTCTACATATTTTGTTTTTAATATATATGTATATATGTATGTTTTTTGTACATGAACTGTATACGTATGTGTATACCCAATTATACAATTTTATCATAAAAACTCTGCGATAACAGTTATGTGTCCTCTGGATCGATACAATAAATAACGATTTCGTCCGTAAAAATCCAGTTTTTTGAATGAGAAATTATTATAGGTATACAGCGTTTTTTTTTTTTTTTCTTCACAGAGAATTTTTGATACCTTAAAAAATGAGTAAACTAATGATTAAATAAATAAATAAATAAGCCTACCTTCAACTTCCAGGACGGTATAGCGTCGAATGATTGCCTATCCGTTGCCGAATAAGCAAGGACACAGGCGTGAGCCCCTCTGTAGTAGGCTGCTGTAATAGCATCGAATTCTTCTTGACCCGCAGTGTCCCACAACATTAAACGCACGTCTTCAGCGTCGACTCTGGACCAGACACAGAGATTTTTTTTTTTCTTGTTATAATTAAATATTCCCAAGTTTAAGAATTGAGTTACACGTTATATGCGGATTATTCTTTAAAATTCCCTGTTTATATTAATTTTTTGATCTAAAAAAAATAAGAACAAAAAATAGACACCGTGACAGAGAGAAACGATAACTCCGCTCCGTAATTCGCGATTTTTTTTTCTTTCTAATAATTATAATAATTCAGAAAGACAAGAATAAAAAATGCAACTGATATATTCGATAACAGGTTTCTCGTTTCTTTATACCTGATTTTATTGTATTAATCGTGACTCCGAATTATTTAGGGCGTATAAATAGGTATATAGATATATACAGCGACAAACGATCATTATTATTACCCAGGAGGCGCGTGAAGTAAAAAAAATTTAAAAAATTTAAAAATTAAAAATAAAGGGAAAAGGAGAAAAGTGGTATTGGAAAATTATACACAGATCGATATGTATAACGTACGTACAATTAGTACATTAATTATACCACTTATAAAAGATAAAAATTACCGATTGACGGGCTACAATATGATTATATACTTATATGTATGTACGCAGCATAGAGATATATATGAAAAAGATAAAATATACAGAAAAACGAAGAAAAATATAAATCACATATGCGTATAGGTATATATGTATATGGTGAATCGGTTCAATCGTATTAATAAAAACCGACGATTAGTTTTTTTTTTTTTTTTGTTTTTTCATACAAGATCGAAAAATTGACCCAGAATGTAAATTCAGACCTACAAATAAAAACGAGAAATAACAACGAAAATAAATAAATCAATAAATAAATAAATAGTGATATATAGACTATAAAACACATAGAAAATTGGGAGGAGTGATTTTAAGTTACATATGTTAGATTCTATGTATATAGGTATAAGTTTCTCTAGAATAAAAAATTAAAATATCTCGAAAATGTGGTAGCTGAGGATAATAAACATATATTCGTGTAGGATATACCTATACTGACCCAAAATCTAGATAGATGAATAATAATTTATGCCTGTGAAGATATATTCCTAATTTTATAAGATATAATATTAGCACAACGTTTTAATACAGCCATAATTCGCGTTATAGACGGTTATTATACAGCTCCCTGCACTCGGGTATGAGAAACTGATCGATGATATTTGATAGTTCGAAAGATGATTAAATATGCGTGACTGTCTGTGTATAAACGAAGACGTGATTCGACTTTGAAAGAAGTAAAAAAAAAAAATCCTCTTCAAGTTTTCGTATAATCGACGATAACAGAAAAAAAGAATATTAACAGACGTAATTACCAATCTAACGTCAAGTTAATGTGGTAATATTTAATCAACGGAAGATATACTGATCGATGAAAATAATATATTTGAAAAAAAAAAAAGGTGTAACAAGATTACCAACGATTATCTGATTTCACGCTTGATATGAATTAGGAGATATATTGAAATAGAAAGAGAGAGTAATATAAACTAGAGTAGAACAGTACAACAGAAATTTCTCGGCATGCGAAACTACCGTATGTTGAACAGCCTTAATACTTTGTCTATCCCACATACCAACCAACTCCCACGTATGAATTTGTTCATATAAGTTATAGCTATAGGTATATCTACACCCAGGTACTTTACATCTTTTCACATCGCGTTAATAATAATTGTATAAGTGCAGTAGCAACAGCAGCAACAGCAAGCACACAGTTCGTTCATGCCGAAGAACAATGCAATTATCAAAGAGAATTAACGGGTAGAATCTCTCTAGAAAGATAATTGCGTCTTTGATACAACAAGAGTGTAGATACGTACAAAAATACAATTAAAAAAAATTGTAATAAAATTTGGAAAATCGTTGGAAAAGAGATTTTTTTCTTCTTAAGAACGAATATTATACACACATTCCTACGTAGGAATATAATTCCACGACTGTCGCGTATCGTCGATTTTATAAAACTGTGTATAGGAGATATATATGTATATATTTCATATGTATGTATACTTACTCTATTTGTCGTTCGAGAAAATCAACACCGATTGTTTTCTTGTAATCTCTGGTATAAGTTCCTTTGCAAAATCTTTGAATCATAGACGATTTACCTACGGCACCATTCCCCACTATGACCACCTGAGGGATATGTAAAATTGACGATATAAGACAGTTGTTTTTTTTTTTTTTTCTCTCTCTAATAGATACATATCGCGTTAATTTATTTCAATCAATTCGTATAAATTTCATCGTGAATTGTATATATAAATATATATGTACCTATATAGATAATCATTTTTTCGCTATTCGGCATAGAAATTTTATTATACATACAAGCATAATTATATTAACTACTCATTAGACTAGACAAATTACTGATCATTTAAATAATATACTCATGTTTCAATCTTCTCGCTCATTATACCACACACATGCAATAATTGCAAAAAAAAAAAGTGTCAATAACTGAATTTCAATGATAATTCGACTCTTAAGTCGATATTTTGCATCGTATTAACGACTTATATGTATGTGCGCCGTTTCATACGAGATCTTATATTTTATATCTGTTTAAGAATCTGAAATGATCATAGAAAAATTGGTATTTTATAGCTATTGTACGTACACATACATATAGACTGTATGCATAGCTAATAGTGTCGTATATTTGCGTAGAAAGTATACCAAATTCGCGATTTATTTCTTCTTAAAGGCATATCAAATTTTTTTTTGTTTTTTTCCATTTTCTTATTCTTACTTCTTTATACCTATACTCTACACTACTTTATACATCTGCATATATATGTGTCTATCACTAATCATAATAATCATGATGATAATAACAATTTGTAAACTCTTTGAAATTATAATATCGCAGTTAACGGTGCTGCAGGCTCAGTTTGAAGTAGGCTAAATCAATGAAGACCCAAGTCCAACGATTCACCTGAAAAACCGGTCCGCAGTGAATTGAGGAAATGAATCGTACGTAGGTACATACATACATGTATAGGCATATGTATATGTACAACTATGGGTTCTCATGGGCTACCCTATATATACATATGTATATATCCATAGGTATATCAAACTTACGCAAGTTTCTCTCTCTCTCTCTCTCTCTCTCTCTCTCTCTCTGCGAATTATTAATTAATCAACTCTAGTACCTCCTTATAGGCGTATTTCATTGTATTGTGGTATAAGAAAAATAATAAATTAATCATACACATAGTCGGTATAATCTGAAGTAACATAGTTTTATATTAGGTGGAGAAGGAAGAGATGAATAGTAAATATAATTATACATATAGGTATATGTAATATTGATCGAACAAATATTTCTTGACGTAGAATTTTGATCTCTATCGCTCATGATCATCGCTGATCGTTACGAAGTATTGAAACATATATATCGAGAAATTATTACGATGGAGGATGATGATCCGTATATAGGTATGTATACGATCGTTATAGAGGACGTCAATAATTATTATCGCAGAGAAGAAACTCGTAGCGCCTTGAAAAATTCAATGTTCTACTATAGGTATACGATCATCATCCCCCCCGCGGTGATCTTAATATTCGACATTAGTATAAACGCAAGTTTAAGATTTGTGATGCGAAATGTGTTACATACACACATACATACATAGGTATATCTACCGCGATACTTTCGCGGCGTAGGTATTATAATAACTCATGGCTATCGGTTAATTAACACGTCTTGGATGTGGAAGAACCTGCGTCTCTAATCTGTGATCATTTTTCAAACCGATTTAACTAAATCTGAACCACGACCTTCGCCGGATTATATATTAGTTTTAGAGTTTTCGGCACCGGAAGGTGCGGTGCTGATGTGCATAGATTATATATTATGTATTCTATGTATAGTGCCGTAAGTTTTAGTAATTAGATATAAAGTTAATTAATGATTATAAAATCCAATTATATACGAGTGGGTACATTGTACGTATGTATGTAGGGTCATTATAATTGTTTTTACTTTTCAATGGCGAAAAAGTTTATTTATAGACATTCGTATATATGTATGTATTATACCTGCATGTGTATAAAATTTTGTGTATAATTGTTTTTTGCTTCTGTTCATCTTGAAATCGTATGCATAATGAATATAGGTAGGTATACGAGGTATAGGACGCGATATAATTAATTATAAAATCTTCTAGAACGGGGCGCGCACGATCTAAAAACATAAAAATAAAACGTACATAATATACGAGGACGTTAACTTCTTGGAATATAAATAATGTAATAAGTCAGAGAATCTCGCGTCTTCTTCTTATTCTTTTGCTTCTTATATGTCCGGCAAACTCAGGTGGTTAATAAATAAAAAAAAAAATAAAAAAACTATAGTATGTCTACATGCATGTATACTCGCGTTATTATAAGGAATGAGATATGTCACCGTGTATGTACCTACATACACCTACACACGTCTACATCATACGTGTATACAACATATACATACATGTATCCACGAGGAAACGAAAAATCACATATACCGTTAACACAATCAAAGATGGAGCTGGAAAGGTCTTACTTTCTTTCTTATAGTATGTCGCCTCACATTTCCCAGAAATAATAATTATTATTTCAGGTTATCCGATGTACTTCGACACATTAATTTTATACGTATACCTACATACATACGTATGTGTAATACATACATGATAATATAGATACTTTTTTTTTTGCGAGAGAAAATATACCCGCAAGTTTCTCGCCAGTCGCTTATACATCTATAATCTTATATAGATCGATTCAATTTCTAGATGCAATTATTTTCACGATAAAAAAGAAAGTGACTTTAATTATGTGATTATACTGTATACTGCATTATAATTGATCGGAAAACGATCAACTATCCAAACTTGTTAATGTTTATATAATAATAGTGCAATTAACCAGGTTTCTCGTAGTTCATTATACGGAATAAGTATCGATGATTTCAAGTGTCGGTCAAGTTATTGTACAAAGTTCTTTAATTGTATAATATGACTTGTAAACAAATGTTTAAGAAATAGCATGTGTGGTATGACTAGATTGAAGTTAAAACTTTATGAATACTTTTCCTAGTTTCTTGTTATATATTATAGTTGACTTAAAATGAAGTTGGGATGTTAATAGGTGTGTTAGGTTGAATCAGTTACATTTCGTTTTTTATATTTTGATTAATATTCGTCACGTACCTTAAGTGATATTTCGAGTTCTTCCTCTCGCATTCTGACTCCGCTATGATTAGCATAATATCCAACAATTTTCTATTTCCCTTTCCAACGGGGGCTCGTCAAACTTTCAAACAACACTTCAATTTCCCATAGAAAATCATCTCCATAGAACGTTACTACGATAAACCAAACACTCTGCACGTCTCATTGTTACTTCGATACGATTTATCTCTCTATCACGATTATGGGAAATGATTATAGAGAGAAAAGAAAAAAAAATGAAAAAAAAAAAACAATCACCCTCGCGATTTATAGAACCGAAAAATAAAACGCACGCGCCTATCCTAATCCCCGAATACGCGGTAGCCGACCGCCGACTGAGCCACCTGTGACAAACACCTGCCGTTCGCGACCCGCTAAGTAAATCTAGTTACTTTTTATTGTTTGTTAGGTTGGTATACATGCGACGTTAAGTGGTAGCGAAATTCCCGCGAAAATTTGAATTTGTCGGGAGAGATATCGAAGGTCGTAACCAAATTTAAAGAGTTAATGAACACTCGGATAGATTTTTTGTTTTTTGTATTTATTATCAATACAATACTAATAGGCGTTGTATAAACGAATAAATTCTATAATATAAAGTAAAGACTGTCGCAATTGATAATTCTAATTATAGATATATGCAATTCTTGTTGGGTATATTACTTTATACAGTATTATATACTTTCGAATGATATAACATATATCTATAAATTTGTAAAGAGTTTGAATAATAACTTGTATATTACGACTAAATACCGATATGTATATAAAATTATACAATTACTCATAATATGTATTTATGTATGTATGTATGTATGTAGAGTTAGTTTGCGATTACGTGAATTGTATACATAAATTTACTTAAATATTATTCATTATACAATAGTAACCATTGAAATATTTTTTATTTTTATTTTATTTTTATTTTTTTCACTTCTTATTTTCTTTCTTTTCTTTTTATATTAAGACGTTTTATTAATTATAGTTCTTTGACGTTTTATTTACACCGAACTAATAAAAACTAGTCGGCGTACCATTTCAAATTTAGAAAAACTCGTCTATCGTTATCTGAGCAAAGTTGTATAGGTTTGAGATTTAAATCAATAGCATATAATATTTCCATGGTCGTTGTAAATTTTTAATAGAAAAATTATTATTCACTGATAATAATTATAATTAAAATAATAACGATATTAATAATAATGATAATAATAATAATAAGAATATAAATGAAATGAAAAACTCCGGAAATATTATAACTATAGATTTATTTTGTAGAAACTATAGTGTATAGATAATTAAATGTATGACAACAAAAATATAGTAGTGCTTGCATAATACAGATTGCTCTTATATAAAATAAAATATTATAATAAACTAAAATGAGTATATTATATATATATATATATATATATATATATATATATATATATATATATATATATATATATATATATATATATATATATATATATATATATATATATATATATATATATATATATATATATATATATATATATATATATATATATATATATATATGTGTGTGTGTGTGTATTTTTATGTTTTCATGTATGTACTTATAAATAAACTGATCTTTACATTTATATTCAATATAATATTATTTTATGTATGTTCTCTATTGTATGTATGTCGTTCGGAGGCTGATAGCAACATGACGTTCCACAAACGTTATTATATTTTTATTATTATTATTTTTTTTTTTTATATAATATACCATATTGCGTTAGAATGAAAATACATATCTATATATTATGTTATATTATTTCAATTTTTATATTTTACATTAAACAGGATGCAATTTGTTTACGGCAGTTTGAAAATCGTTGTTGTTTTACATTTTTTTCTTTTTTATTGTTATTTTTTACATTTTTCATTCGTCGAGCGTCATTTTGCAGTAAATAGTATTGAATTTATTAATAGTTCAAAACAAAATTATATTTGTTTTTGTTTTTTTTTCTAATTAACGAGGAGATAGGTCAATTTGTTTAAAACTGCTCGAAACATTATATAGATCTTCATAGATTTCGACTTCGGATATATCATCAAACATATCGCACCCATATGTTATTTTATTTTATTTTATTTTACACATTCATTTATACCGATGACTTTATTATATTTATTAAACTTGGAAAAAATACATCACGATTTATACGTCACAATATTTTACTCAAAAGCTAACTGGAACCCAAAGGCAAAGGGTTTGTCGTCTTTTACGTCGAAATATAGTCTAAATAATTAAATAATTAAATCACACTATATTAGTGGAGCGGGAGAAATATTACTCCCCATAATAATCGAGCTAGTTATGAATTGGATTCTGAATTATGAGGCACGATTATATAACATGCATATTGCATATATACGATCACGCTCTTAATGTATGGTACGGAGAGAAAAAAAAAAAATAAAAAAATTATTCAAAGAAGAAATGAAGTCTTGTAATCGAATGTTGGATCCATTTGTTCAGGTTGAAGTGTAATAAAAATTTTTAATTCTATACAACAGGAAAAAAAATTTTTAATAAAATAAAAGAACATGCAAATTCAACCCAAGCAGTGAATGAAATTCGTAGAAAAGTATACAGGAAAAGCATATAGTACAATTATTGTAATGAAAATTGTATATCATTATTGACAAGCTGGGATTCGTGAATCAACAGTCTGTTATCTTACTTGGGAAAACCGTTTCTACGCGTGATTCATTTGAATCATATAACGTTGTAATACTGTTATTAATTTATTAAATAAACACAAGTAGCAAATAAACCACATAACTTCCTCGACTTAGAAATGGCTTGAAAGAAAGTGTAACTTGTTCAATGATTATTTTTTTAAAAGTAGCGAATTGTATAATACGGTCCCCGTCCAACCATGATGCATTTTTCCAATGTGAAACAATCTACGTTAAATATCTAGTTGAAACTACACAATGTTTCTGTACATTATTAAACAGTATAAAAGTAATAATAATCAAGTTTTCCACAAACTTCAGTTAATTCGTTTGTGAGGACGAAAGGAAACAACGAAAAATCTACTAAACGAAATAGAAGTAATAAAAAAAGAAAAAAAAAAAAAGAAAATAATACACCGATGCAACTGAAACTCGAAGCGATACATTAAATTTTTTCAGGAATAAAATAATTTAATGTAAAAAAAATAGAAATAAAAAGAGACAAAAAAACGTTTTAATCATTAGCACACAATTTGCTATTTATCAGAATAAATTCTTACGCTTATCATTTTTATTCATTTTTTTTTAAACTAAACTTATGCTTAATTTTTTTTCATGAACACTTAACGATTATCTTGTCGAGATTAAATACATCAGGTTGAAATGTCTTGCGTTATATTATCCGAAACCCGTTTTAACGAATAGCCGTTAAATCTTAGCAACAGCAACTTCACATCCCAAAGTAATCCACCACAGACAAAAACTTTAAACTCCAATGACTATATACCATTCAGAAAGAAATTTGATAAATTCTTCTACAATTTGTTTTATACAAATTTTTCTCATAACGCAAAGTAAACAGACTTCTGTTTCTCCTATTAAAATCACCTAGAGTTATAATTTTTTTTTTTTTACCTTTTTTTTATTTCTTACAAGAATAGCTTGTTCGCGTAAAAAAAATATATACCGCATGCAATATAGGTCAATGAATTTTTTATTTAGTAACTGTAAGTATCACATTTTTTAACTCTGAGTTATCAACATGCATTTTTACATATTTAACAATTCAGTCTGTGGCGTACTTTGGGATGTAAGAAGGTTGAAGATCTATCTTAAGACTGTTTAGGCGCGAAAACTAATGAGAAGAAGTATATAAGTTAAAAGCGAGACATAATATTCTGCCAAAAATATTTGGCAGTCCATTTATTTCACTCAAATTCTAGCTTGCTGTAAAATTTCGTCGAGGCTTCGGCTCGTTTTCAATAAACATTTACTTGCTATTCGATTCATTATTCTACATCGCTTTTTGCTCCCATGAAACTAATTCAAATCCCAAGCAAATGTTTTTTGAATCTTAAATTTAAACTATAATAACAAATGTGTATTCTCATCCTTATGTCATTAGTTATGCCTTCGCTAAAGACACTTCGAATTGCGTAACGTCGTCCATTTATCGATGAGAAAAATATATGTGTATAAAAAGAAAGAAAAAAATAAACTTAAAACCTGTATATGGCAGCTAGAATAAAAAGAAAAGAAAAAAAAAAAAAAAACGAGGAAAAAAAGAAATCTTTATTAATGACAATATCGTTTATCATCATCTATGTAAAATAAATCATATATAACAAAAATTACGTGCTGTTTTTCTATAGCGTCATTTTTAAATAATAGATAAATCAAATTATGTTTAACTTGTGAATTCCGAAAGTTTTTTGTAATGGAAAAAGAATGTTTAATTCAGTTGGCACGTTTGAGTCTTTGCGATCACATTTCTGTTTATAGATTTTTTTATTTTTTTTATAGATCAGATTTTGTAAAGACTAACTACCCAAGACGTATTTCCAATCCTAATTTATTCAAAATATTAATAGAGTTTTAATTCTCCGTCGCAGTTTGTGCTATAAAAAAACAGCAAATCGAAGATAACTGATAACGCAATTACTAACATGTTGCTCAGTAAGCAGCAGATGCCTCTTTGTACTCCGAGCCATCCATAGTAAAGAAATCTTCTAGTTTCCATTGAAGGGTTTCAAAAGTGGGCCTCTTCATCGGGTCTTTATTCCAACATTCAAGCATTATATCGTAAAGAGGTGCCGGGCAGCTAGGTGGACAAGGCATTCTATATCCGTGTTCTACTTGGTGTAAAACTTCGGCGTTTGTCATGCCTAATGAGATAAATATTTTGGTAAAAAGATTAGTAAACAATTCCCAACGATAAATAAATCTCAATGTTTAATTAGAAACATGAATTGACGAATTCTTACCAGGGTATGGAATTCTTCCATAGGTAACCAGCTCCGTTAGAAGAATTCCAAAGGACCAAACGTCTGACTTAATACTGAATTTACTGTAATTAGCAGCCTCTGGCGCAGTCCATTTAATAGGGAATCTGGCACCTATCCTGGCTTCGTATTCGTCTTCTTTGATCAGTCTAGCTAGCCCAAAGTCAGCAATTTTAACGATATTACTATCCGCTACTAAAACGTTACGAGCGGCAAGATCTCTGTGAATGTAATTTTGCGATTCTAAGTAAGCCATGCCAGCCGCTATTTGAGCAGACATGTCGATCAGTTGGGGAAGTTTTAATCCTCGACCTTTTCCTGGAAATTGAAGTGATTTAAAATGACGATTATGATTATAATCATGATGAGGATATGAAAGAATTAAAACTAAGCATTTACCTTGTAAGAATTCTAGCAAACTTCCATTTCTCATTAGCTCTGTGATGATGTAAATGGGTTCCTCCATTGTGCAGACTGCATAAAGTTGGATTAATTTGGCATGTCTCAATTTTTTCATGATTTGAGCTTCGGCAAGGAAATCTTTAGGATCCATAGTTCCTGGTTTTAGTGTTTTTATAGCCACCGGTGTAGTGTTGTTCCACAAGCCTTCCCATACTTCGCCAAATTGTCCTTGACCAAGTTTGCGAACAAATTTCAACGACGATCTATCAATTTCCCATTGATCACGCGTTCGATGACTCAAACCCTCCGTTACAGGTTTCTCAACCTGAAAACAAAGCCAAATACGGGCCAGTCAACGTTTAATCACGGCAAGAATATTGAGAATCTTTTATACGGTTTATAAGAGCCGACATGTGTTAAACAATATTTTATATGTACAGCATGCATGCTTTAAAAAGTTTGCTTATCATACCTATCTAAATGTTGGTAAAACTAAAGCTAATTATTTCTAATCGTCATTATAAATCTTGCATGTCATTGGTATAACACCAATTTACTAGAGAAGCTGTGTGCTACGTGTGTAACCATCAACTGAAATTACAGTACCGTCTATCACCCACAGAATTCTATCAAGGTACAGTAAGCATGTTTTGAAGTACATCTATTCAACATAGAAATGATGATTTAACATTGGAATTGAATCGTAACAGACGGATGTAAGGGAAACATAATTGTAATTGTGAAAGGGGTCTATCTTTGCAATGTTTTCTTTTCTTTTCTTGAATATGAAGAATGAGTCTCTATTTTGTCCATTGTATGTGAAGGAACTTTTTATATAATATATACAGAAATGTTAAAAGAAATTTGAATCTTTAATAATGAGAAATGTACAGTACAATGATAATCTAGCGATGAAGCTATCCTTACTGAGATACTAGCCTATTATATGTATATATACAGAAAGTTAATAGTAAAATTCAGACTGTAATCTTTTCGATAGATTTCAACATTCACGAGTCTAAAACATACTACTTACAATTGAGCGAATTTATTCCAATCACAACATTCTCTAATCTTTGTTTATAGATAAATATTATAAAAGTTTGTCAGAAAATATATGGTACAATGAATTATTTAGTTAGCATTAAAACGTCTAGGGCTACAGTCTCATTGCTAAATTTAGTAAACTGAATAATTTTCGTCGCAAGCATTTGAAAAACTATACATAATACAATTTCAAATTTTAAGTACGGTGCAGGATGTACCTTAGATTTACCAACACAATACAAACTATAATTCATCATTTCAAAAGCAATTGACTTTGAACTTGCTAATAAGCAAGGACATCGTGCACCGGACGATGCAAAATCAGACGATTTGTCCTTTTTAAATATTTCAAAACACAGATTTACAAATTACAATCAATATTTTTGGAAAAATAAAACCAGGGCCATGTTATGAAAATGTTAATATAGCAAAAGCTCATTCACACGTTTTAAACTCCTACATTTTGCTCGTTCATGCGTTCAATTTTCTTGGTCCCGGCGGTTTTTGCCTATAAGCCATGTAAAAATGTTTCACTTGTTGAAAGCTTACCGTATTACATAGGTACGTGACCCAATGTGTAATGAATAAAAATTTCATAAAGTCAATTGATCGGAATAATTCTTATTTATACAATGATGATGTTAGTTATGAAACCATTCAAAATCCTAAATTGAGATTGAATGCGATTCTTGAAAGCTTTGAAGTATTTGACTATTTCATTTTAACGTTATTCCCAATCGTACATCATAATTACCCCTTGAAATACGTGTAAACGAGGTTTCACTATCTATGTACAACTGTAAATAATATATGAATTTGAATACACCACTCATACTCTAAATTGTTCGTGTGATATTGAAAATATAAGATGATTGAAAAGATGATAGTGTAACTTTTCCACCGGATATTTCGTACAGTTTATTATAATTCTATTTCTAGAATAAAACATCGTTTGAGCTAATTAATGCCGTTGGAACATGATTCCATAAAGTACAGGCTTATGCTACACTTAAGACAAGTGTAATTTTATTATTGGATAAATATGCGGAAAGTGGATTTAAGCAACATTAACGAGAATGAGCGAGTAAGTTGTATTGGGACATTCAATTTACCAAGAAAGTCCAGCGGGAGGCGGGGCAAGCAATAACAGACAAACAGACACGCTCTATTGAGATAAACCCCTTGCAATATGTATTAAATAAACTAATGGCTCCTCGAACCCTCCATTTTTATAATTTTATCTTTTTATAATATTAAGTAAGTCCGGCGTATGCGACATGAATTTAATCAAACTGGTGCACAGGACAAGACAATTTTATGCAACATTGGGAATCGAACCCGTGAACCCTTTAAATTTTGAAAGTAATATATTTATAGAGTAAGAATCATTGATGACAAATAAAATAGGAATATCAATGTGCTATACAAAGACAAATATTTATTTTACCTCAAACTTACTGTGTAGTCTGAAATTTAAGATGCTTGTGACTCCAAAGATTCTCTTAATTTATTCATTAACAAGTGTATAATAAATAATATTTTTAAAATAACTTATTTGCATGTTAGCAAAGTCCAACAGGAGTGTAGACAGTGCTTCTGTATCTGTGACGTAGATTAATTTGAAAATAATGTTCAACTTCGCGGAAATTGTATAATAATTTTTTTTTACTTGATCCTTATACAGTATTATTTTTATATCAAATTGAAAGTAAATGAATGAATGACTGGTAGGTTGGAAACTGACTCTCTCATATAAAATCAGATAAAAATCAAAACCAGAACTGAACTGTTTAAAATTTTCCTTTTTTTCAACTACACAAATTACGTTTAACTGAAAAAAATTTTATCCACTTGGCTTATCAGAGGTGTGTCTGAGGGTGGTGCCTAAAAATACTGATCAATAACATCTCCCTTAAAAGCTTGATTAAAAACTTCGTTCACAAACGACAATTATGTATATGTATATCTAAAAGCCTCAACAAGTTGCATTTTACTATATATATATATTATATAATATTATTAAATAATAGTATTACATTCTCAAAGAAATATCTCGCATGCAGCAGGCTGTCTAAACTCCTTTTAGACAAATTATTAACCCATAATATAATGTCAATAATTTTTCTTACCTGTACGCATGGTTTGCATAAATTAACGCAAAGTCCATCTGCGTCTTTACTATAATGTTCAACAAGTTCCTGTAATGTTCTGAAAGTTGTACGTCTGGCTATGAAAAAACCACCTTCGTCTAGTTGTCGTATACGATAATGTTTTACTGTGTCTCCATCTCGCACTAGAATACAGATAATTATATGGAATTATAAAATAATGTAGCAATTATTCACAATCTAAAGTCAGGCTCTATATCGCATAGTTCTTCAGATAATGATTTGCGGTTTGCATCAGCTAAGTAAAGAAATCACAAAGCAGAAAATGATAAACATTTTTTTTTAATTGATCATAAAAGTAATGAACATCAATAGGGACATGAAAAGTTCTTTAATTAATTGGGCACAGTAATAAAATATAATAATATAAGATCCGTAATCCGAATAAAACAGTTTACTCATGCGAATAAAAAGCAACAAAATATATAGGAAAACAGAGATGTGACAAAAAAAACAGGAAATTGCAATCTGGCTGACAGGATATGCCAATTTTATCATCAAGTGACACAACCAAGCTGTATCTACTGTCTGGTAGATTACTTGGGGATCATTCATTGGGAATAAATGTATCTGTTTAAAACAGTATAGTAAATGAAATCCTTTTAATTGCTAATTGAATAAAGAAGTACAACCATTGTGCCAACAGTTTTATTCTGGGTTATTCAAAACATGAATAGATAGATCAAAATACTGAATAAATTCTAGAAATATTTTTCTAATGTCTGTTAGCAAAGTTTATGTAGCCAATTGATTAGGATCTGCGGATTTTTTTTACTCAATATAAAAAAAATTAATGTCACTGGATAGATGTTATCAATTGGTTTTCATTTTAGACAGTAGATGTGATCGGACGATCTGATCAGTCTGAAGTATTTAATTTCTGGTATAAGTGTAACAAGCAGATCAATACTCAGATTAATTTATTTGATGATTAAAATGCAGTAGATAATCATCGATGTTTTAGTAATAATAAACACAATTAATCGACCAGCAAATAAATCTATATCATGGATTGTGTAAAAATTTTCGAGTGAAGTAGCTCAACAAAAAAATTTATCAATGTACAACATCTTTTACCTCAATATGCAATATCAGATATACACACACATGCTTATAATATAATCTAACTTTATCAATTTCTATTTCATTTTAATGAAACGCCATGATACTTTATGAGATAAATAAAATCTTTGTATGATTACCTGAAAGGGAGTAGTCGTTGTGTCGACTTTCGGAATCACGTATCAAAAATGCTCCATGATCATTCTCTGGTAATAACAATTTCTTCTCTGCTTCAATTCGCTTTATTTTTCTAAAGTACCATCTGTAAATAAAAATCTTTATTAACCTTAGTAATTGTTGTATTTAATCTCAATTATCAATCACTACGGTATGAAAAAAAAAGTCAAGTCGCAAGGATGACAATTCAGTAGCAGGAAAACTTGAAAGTGATATCAAAAAAAGCTTTGTTTACAACTGACTCAATTTCCTAGAACAACATTTTCCAAGATCAAACTCAAGATTACACAAGAGATTGTTATAAGGATTAACTTTACAAAATACACAAGATAACGAAAAATTTATAAAAATAAATTCTCGTTAATCATATTGTATAGTTTGGGTGAGAATTATCACCTTTGATTAATCTTAGCTAAAATTATAAGGAAATAATAAAAACAGAAAAAGAAACGTTGGCTTTTCATTCATAATAATACACATAACAAAGAGTAATAATGATGATGTATAGCATTCTTATGTTCCTTCATTATAAAAAAAAAAAATCCTATTTAAAAGTATATTAAATAGAATAAACATGTAACACAGCCACCAGTGAATCTCAACCAAGTTATCTACACTGTAGTAGGTGAAAGCAATCCGGTGCAGTAGAAATAATGATGATAATAATACCATCATAAGAAACTAATGGAACAGGAATTTAAAAAACAAGAGTCACGCCTGCCTGTGACGATGAAAAGGTGTATTGAACCACAATTAAAATAACGGCTACGTTAACTGATGTACATACATCAATACAAATACACTGTTAGTATCTCCATTACCAACTGATCCGTCTATCGATATTAATATTAAACATATGGTAATCAATTAATTACTTTTCAGACCAGCACAATATCTTTAACTGTAAACCCATCCTCGAAAGCATGACGAGAATTCTTTAGAAACTAAATCAGACCAAGTCTTAACAATAAAAAGAAGAGAAATGGAAAATAACGACAAAACTTGCCCTAAAAATGATTGAATAAAAAAAAATTCATCATAAATAAACAGAAGAAAATGTATTAAATAAACTTACGGCTCTGCCTCGATTGATTTTAATTTAGCAACGTAGTTACTAGGAATGTATCCTTCCTGCCTGGTCCTCTTGCTTCTAGCTAGCCACCAGTCTCCCTGTGTATCGTTAAGAATTTCCAAATGTTCTCCTTTCCTAAAGCTAAGGTCCTCGTCAGTCCTCGCATCGTAGTCATACAAAGCGACGAATATCTTAGCAGTTGGTGCGTCAGTTTCCGGTATTTGTGGAATTGGTCTTATAGGATCTGGAGGCGGAGTTGGTGCTGGACTAACGGGCAGCGGGGCCGGATCGATACTGATGTTTCCACGAGTTTGTGTTTTTTCTTTCTCCGAATTATTCGGACTACTAAAACAGTTTCCCATCTTGATGGTGAGTGGTCTTTTATTGTTTTTTTTTTTTTTGTTTCCTCTCAAATTTTAGCACCTGGTATTAAATAACAGACACTTTGGGGTCTGTGCCTTTTGGGGTAGAAAATTTTTCATATGACTTTTGGAAATCGGGGATTATTATTGTATACGTGTTTTTTTTCGAGTTTTTAATATATTTTCACGATCCATAGATCGCGATTTTATTCATTGATTAATTTTATTTTCCTACTTTGTTGGTTAGATTATTATTATTATTATTATTATTATTATTTTTGTATTTTTTAATTAATTAATGTATTTATTTATTTATTTCGAGTGGAAAAGAAAGAAGAGATTCTTTTTGTTTTTTTTTTTCCTTTTGAGATTTTTTGACGTTTCTTTACTTTAATTCAACAAAAAAAAAATCATAGTCTTTATTCCAAGTATATAAAAAATGCGAGGTTTATGGAACGGTTTATTAAAGCGTTGAAAGTGATGTTAGTTTAATAAGTAATATTCTGTCTTCGATATAACAATAAAGAAGAAGAAAAACACTGATATTTAATAATATCTGAACGAGGGATAAGAAATTGTCTGTCGCCGTTGCAGATTCTGATTCCTATACACGATGGTAGAGTCTGATAATTTGTGGCTAACGTAACCAAAGACGATTAGAGATTCCTTTACGATATAATATGTAATATTATAGTATGACGCGAGAGACTCAACTCTTTGCACAATTTTTACTATTTTTCATTTCGTAATTCCATGTCAACGCGCTTCGAACTTTTTCTTTTTCCTTTTACCTTTTTTTTTCCTTTTTGTATTTTTTTTTTTTTTTTAACCTTTTTTTGTAACGCGGAACTGAAAACTGACACAGAGATTTTAGCTACAACTAATTTTCATAGAACACTGTATGTATACTACTGCTGCAGGCCTCGTTAATACTAATATATTATGTATCCTCACGTATATGTGGTATACTATGTATTGATGTAGTATTTTCAAACATTTAGGACACGACGGTTGTTACGAAACTTTTCTTGATATATTTTTATTATCGTATTTAGATGATCAATTGCGATTTATAATATTCTATAATCAGTTATTTTTATCAAGATAATATGAAACACATTATCACAGACATTTTATTTATTTATACACAATGTACGAGGAACCTGCTCAACTTTCTGGCCGAGGGCACCTCCTTACTGTGTTCGCCATTGTCCGTCTGTCCATCCATCCGTCCGTCTTGTGTGTCTGTCCGCCGCCAGGCCAGCCGTCAAACCCGATTTCACATGCGCGAAACAAATTTTTATACAGATTACAGAATTTTTTCACCGCTATTAGGGTAAAACGCTCGCACGCGTTTCGGGAAAACAACACTTTGACGCAAGCGATGTAATGATGGACAATAAACTTATCAAGACATAACTCGATCCTGGTATAACTACGGTTTTTATTAGATCTGATAAAGTGAAAACACCCAGGAAGAGAGAGGGGAATCCAGATTGTTCTGTTCGGGAGAATTCGGTCCAGTATACGAATCCAGCCGAACGTAACAAAACGATGTCCCCGAAACTCGGGATTCCCGGGGCGGGATTTGTCCTTCAAATTTTCTTAAAACTTTGATGATGATGATGCCTATATTATTATTATTTTTATTTGGGTATATAGCAATTAAGTATTATCAGTTATCAGCAATAAATTATGTAATACAGTCCTGTGTCTTATCTATTAAATACGTATATTATACTTATTCATTTGGAGTTTGACGTATACACGTCTATATTTAAATGTCAAAGGACGCCCCGAACGAATTAAATTCATACAATAGAGAGAAAATGAAAAATTGATTTATTATTTACCCGTGATTAAATAATTTTCCAAATAATTTCCTCATTGTTAATATCCTGACTTGTAGTTTCCGTTGAGATTTCGAATAGACTAAACATGGGTATATTTTGATATCGAATCCATGCGCGCACGATAATAATTGACTCGATTGTTCGTTGACGTCGTCAACGAGTTCCGATCTCTTATCAATATAAGATAAATCAAATCAATTGATTAACGTTACTGTAAAAATAAAGAGAAAAATAAAAAAAATGAAGTAAAAAAATTATTAATAATGTATCAATTTTACCTTGAAAAAACGTTGAACAAACTTCGGACGGTTTTTGATCTAAAGAGCTTTGAATACATGTTGACACTCCGCGGATCTTACATACATATGAAGATTTATCACTTTTGGCATGGACACTCGATGCAACAGCAACGCTCCCGCGCCAGAAAATTGTCGCTAACTGATTAAGCGCTAAATTATCTTATTCTGTTACTTTTATCTTACCTGTTGATTAGACCACTAGATTTATACATTAGAAAATGTTATATTTTTTTTTTTTCATTTTGAAATATTTGAACAACTTTTATAATTCGCAAAAAAATTAGATAATTTTATTTGGCAAAATTTTCTCACATTTTTAATTTCGCAGCAAAAAAATATTTATTAGATACGTATCAAAGATATGAATATATGTATGTGATTGATGTTTTTGAGAAAAATAAGTAATGCAGTTTTTAAACAATAGCTGTTACTTTAATATTAGAAAAGAACACGTTCAAGGCTTACGATAATAAATTATTTCACAGGCAGTTATAATTTTTATTTTTATTACTCCCTTTCTACTCCTCTTTTTCTTTTTTCTTGCGATGTATTGCTAAAACTAAATGAGTACTCTCATTAAAAATGCCGTTAGAATTGTTGTTGTTTTTTTTCTTCTATCTTAAATTTTCGGCAAAAAAAAATTTGAATTTTATTATTTATTTGATCACTTGATAATCCAGGATACAGTCTTTATTAATTTCGTTATTTCTCACCACGTAGCTTTTAGATTGAATAAAGGAAAAAAAATAATTTCTTTTGCCAGCTACTGTAACAATGTTTTTAAACATCATTTACTATTTTTAAAAATATCTTTTCAAAGTAAGAAAGGAAAAAAAAAACAAAAAAAAAAAAGCCTTTCCATCCCAGACTTTCAAATCGTTCCTTTTCTCGAATTCAATCTTCATCTTATCAATCTTTTCTCCAATGAACTACACACGTTCGTTTGTTAGCTTTTAAATAATTAATATCATAATATTGTATAAAAGTTATTCGCTTTCTGGAATGGGTGTTTCTAAAATTCTCGGACCATAGAGCAGGACATAAGCGCAATGCCAGTCCCCACCACCGCTAAGCTTCAAAACATCTTCACTCGTTACTGGACTGACTGTATCGTCGTCACATTTCAACCATGTATCACCCTTCTGATGTACCCATGCTACATAGTGACCACTGCTACTGGAACGACCTCTGTGCGTTAAAACTGCTTGCAATGTATAATATCCGCTGTTATTTGAGCCCAAGTCTGAAATTGAGGGAAATAAATGTGAAATGATAAAGTAGTTTTGATTCTGAGAAAAAACGAAGCTTATAAGCTTATATTCTTTGAGAAAAAAACCAGAGATGTTCAACTCTCAGATGAAATTTGATTGTAATTTAAAATGTAATGAAAGATAAACGCGTTTCCTACCATCCGAAAACCAATAAGGTTCATGTTTCACGTTTTTCTTCACTCCGTCACCCTTGTCTTTCTTGTCCTTGACCATCCTGGATTCCTCGAGTAAACTATCTTCGTATTCTTTGAATCTATCGCGCATCGGAGTTAGTTTACTTTGCAGTTCGCTAGAGCATAATTCAAAGGCATCAAACTCTAGGGGAAATTTAACGTCCTTTAATATCTTTGCGTTGATGGCTTCTTTCTCTTTATAGTAAAATCGCACAAATTGTACAGTGAGGTAGGCCGGAAGTCTGCTGATCTTAGACTGAAAAATAAATCCAAAATAGATGATAGTGTTATTATAGCTATATTACAACCCGTTTTATTTACTAAACTCACTGTCTTCGTGTAAACTGCATCTCTGCCCAACGTCGGAGATAACTTAGTGATCTGTTCCTGCATTTTGGACCTCAATCCCGAATGCATGTACTTTACTTCCGTGGAAATAAAACAACTAAGTTGCAGAAACTCCTCTTTCCCTTTTGTCGGCGGCTCGTCTTCAGATTCAACGCATTTTAATTCAGTGTCAAAAGTCCCTCCAAAATATTGCTCAATTACTGATCTCTGCCTCGATCCTTGTGCACTGTCTTCCAACGCTGAAGGACCTTCCTGTAAAACGAGTAAAATGTGAAGTAAAAAGTTCGTGAAAAAAAAAAAGGAAAAGTTCATATTTTACCTTCGCTGGTAATTTCTGTTGCAGCATTCTGACCAGCTCAGTCCAACACTCGCTAGCATCTTGCTGTTGAAATCCTCCGTGTTCAGATTTTTCAGCAAATCTAGGAAAAGCAAGATGCAACATTTGCACCAAAACAACTGGCGGTAGGGAGGACCCTTTGTCCATTGTCTCGTACAAATCCCTCAATGCAGCAGTAATGCTTTGAGCAGGAACCAATGCGGTGCTACCAGCCGCTGCTAGACCACCAGAAAATTTTTTCAGAGACTCTCTAAGCTCTGGAACAGTCTTCAAACACTGTACAGTCGCGTTTAGATAGCATGTGTTTCCAAGGTTCGCTAAACCCGCTGGCATATCTAGAGCCGTTGCTAATTCAGACTCGTTCATGTCTTCCAAAAATAATGGTTTCTCCGTTGGCTCCACTGGTACGTCTTCTTCTTTAGAGCCCATCATCAAAACCGTAACACCCTGTTTTTAGAAGCCATATGATTTCTGATTTTATCGAAAAAGGGTGAAGAGCATTAGCCAAAAAATAGAAATTTTGAGTAATAATCTTATGTTTTTCATTTTCGGAGTCTCAAGCTTTCGAAAATTGTTCGAATTTTCTTATAATATGATTTGTGGGTTTACTAATTCTACGACCAATTGATAGTTTGAAGTTTTTTTTTTGTTTAATTCTTTTTTTCGTCACCTCTTTAAGTTTCATGTTGCCCCAGTCTTCATCTTTCAAAGTCATTCCCTTGAGCATAACCTTTTGTCTCTCAGGCTGTACTCCTGTGAGTGCAAAAAGCTGAGCTTTGAAGAGCATAGGTTCTTCGTCGGTGTTAACTTCGACATTGGGGAATAGTTCTTTGCCCCATTTTACTTTGACTGTATGATTAAAATGATGAATATTTTTCATTATTTATTGCGAACAGATTTTTTCGATTATTCTATTTATAGGTTAGATTTTTACAGTAATTTTTCTATCGCGATACTTACCATTGTATAACGGCATTGTTAAGCACCTCTCCGTAAAACAGAGATTTATACCACTATTTTATTTTTTAACTATAAAAATATTTTATTACACCCTATCACTCCCGATATTTAAATGCTAATAAAATGCAAAGTCAGATGCACCACCGCGAGTCACTGTCGAAAGGTGCGCAATCGAAACTGCGCAACCGGCTAGTTTTTTAAAAAGTGAGATTCGAGATTTTGAAATGAATACAATGCTATTCTTAGATCTTAAATTTTACTCTTTACAAAATGAAATTCTCAATGTTTGTTTCTTTAGTATTTTTTTCTTTTTTTTTTATTCTCGTATGTTACTGAAAAAATACGGAAAAGATTTCTATTACTCCGTCGACGGCAAACACAAATGAATATCAATTGAGATAGACACTGATTATTGATATTATATCGACAATTTTGCATAAATAAATATTTCTTTCAATTTTATTACGTATTAATAATAATGATATGATTGATTTCTCTCCCCCTTGAATTTCATAGAATTTTATCGAGATTTTCAATCAGTTGTTCATATGTCCAGACGTAATACAAGATATGCTATAATTGCAGATTTGGGCAATAAGGACAAGAAATGAAACTTTAAACGAATAACAAAATATTTATTAAAATGAAAATTATGATAATTAAAATGTACAAATGAATGCGATTTACAATCTGCATGTAATATTTTAACTAAACTACTTTTTAGTTAATTTAAAAGATACCTGTAATTAGGTATAAAGAAAAGATGATCGGCATTAATGTTACGATTTTATACTCTTCGGATTGTGTGCTATAACAGTAATGAAAAATAAAAAAGAAACTTAATGATTTGACATTTAGTTTTTTCTACTTTTTATATGTTCCTAATATATATGTATAACTAAATCTTATAAATTAATCTTTGTCAACATGTGTATACCGTGATACGTAATCTGTGAAATCTCCCTCCAATGAAACATTCTATTTTAAAAGTTATTTCTATATGGCGACACACGTTATGCCACATAATATGAATATTCATTATTCATCCTATGATACTATACAATTTTGTTCGGTAATATTCATCTCTAGATTTGATATACTAAACGTATTTGAAGTTTAATTCAGTATCTGAAGCATTTGAATATCGTAAATGCTGTGTAACAGTTTCTCTCTTAACTCATACTCAGATAATCACATTATTTATAATATTTAAAACACCAAGGCCAGCTTGTCCGCATAATCCAAGCAACAAATCGACGTGCTTGGCTCAACAATTATATAAATGATATTAATTCATTCAAGATAAATTTATAAACAGGGCTAAAGCACCGATTAAAATGATATTACTAAGCCCAAACGCGTAATGTCGCGTCCCAGCTTCCAGTCGATAGAGCAGTACCGTCTGGTGAAACTCTTAAACAAGATACACGGTTTTCGTGACCATAAAGCAGCGCGACTCTCTGACATTTAAGAGTGTCCCAAGCATTTACAGTGTAGTCATTGTATCCAGCAAACAGAAGTCGACCACTGACGCTTAGATCTACAGCGTTAGCACCAAATATTATACTTTCTTTTGCGTAAACTGCTACTTCTTTGTCTGCTCGCAAATCAAATAATCTGCAAGTTGCGTCGTCCGAGCCTGTCGCCACTGCATCACCACTTGGATGAAATCTGACCTGAAATCGAACATGTTATGCAATAATTCTAGATTTTGTAAAATTTTTACTAGAAAGAACAAAACGAAATCTTTTTCACTTAGTTATAACGTACAGAATTCACGTCAGAACGATGTCCCTCAAAGCTTTGAACGCATTGACCGCTCCTCATGTCCCATATTAATACCATTTTGTCGCAACTGCCGGAAACGAATGTGTTTCCAGTTTCGCTAGGTGCCAGGTCTAAGGACATAACATCGCCGGAATGTCCGTGAAAATTTTGTAGTAATTGTCCGCTCTCTACATCCCAAAGAGCGCAAGTACTGTCTCCGCTACCGGTAAGAATTTGTTGATCGCTGTTTGGAAATGCGCAGCAAGACATGTAAGAAGTATGAGTACCGACTGTTTTCTTACGCGCGGAAACATCGTCCTCTAAACTCAGCGGATATACAGTAACTTTGTTATCTAGACCTCTGTAACAAAGATTTTACAATATATTAATTTCTTAAGAAAGGTGAAACTCGAACATAAATTTGGGGGAGGGAAAGAGCATGACTATTTCTTTTTCAGGAACTTTTGCAGCCATTTTTAAAAGAGTAAAAAATAGATTCAACATTTTGTTTTATAAACAAGAATGTTACTGATGAATTTAGGTATTTACATGAATAGATTTCATCATTTTTACTCTAAAGAATGTTCGAAAAAAAGTTTACTAATCTTTTTTAGCTCTCTGAATTTTTAAACCTACAATTTTTTCTTTCTGAAATAAAAAAAATTTTATATAATACCTACCCACACGCAACCAGGGCTCCGCTAGGGGCGTATGCACAGGCCATTACCCACGTAGTGGGCATAGTTACCGCATGTTCTTTGTTTGTTGTAAAAGCGTCCCATATTATCATTTTTCCATCCTGTAGTAAAGTAAAAAAATATGTTCTTATTAATTATTATTAATTATGTATATATAAAAATATGTTCTTATTAATTGATATTATTAATTAATTTAAAAATTTTCTGGTCTCGTGATAATCTAAAAAAGCTGCTTATTACTGTTCCCATGGTTAGTTCATACAGGTGTCCAGCTAAATCAAATCCAGTAATTTTTTTAAGACTAAAAAGACGATTTTGTCAGTACTAGTTTATCAAATATTTCTATTTATGAATGGGGAATAAAATATAAAGAAGATTCAGCTTTCAAGTGGCTCAAACTGAGAACGGAGCATGTTTGACTATATCAGAACAAAAATTCGGCAATTATCGACTAAATTGAAACTTTTCAATAGCAAATTTTGAAAAAATGAGCCAAAAGTCTAAGCATATAAAATTTCAGAATATTAACCCAAGACCTCTGAGACTTCGGAAATCACTAAATACCCTGTAAAAAGGTAATATTTTAAACCTGTGAGGATGAAACGATGTGACGTTTGTCCGGTGACCAATCAGAACATAAAACCTTAGCTTGATGACCCTTCAGAACACGACGAGGTTTAACATTCATACAATTAATAGCTTCTAGTCTGTCCGCCACGCAAGAGACTGGAAATAATGTAAAAAGAAAATTTGACGTATGATAAACATTTTTTTGTTTTTTTTTTTTTAATTGAAGATGTATGAAAAGTGTGTTTTATCATAATGAGAGCATAAATATGTTCAATTAGTAACATACACAGTAGTTACCATATTTGTAAAAGAATAACAAAAAGAGAGTATTTTTGTCCTGAGATTGTAAAACAAAGAAAAAAAAATAAAAAAAATAACTGTATAAGAGGATAAAAAATATATAATAAAATTTACGTGTGACATCGTTTAGTTTTTGCCTCTCGTCGTCGAGTCGTAATTTTAGACATTCTGCTTCCTTTGCTAATATTTCAATCTGTTCCAATTCTGTGGCAGAATCCATGCTTTAAATTTCCAAGAATAAGTATATCCTGGGCGTGTCCTGTCACAAAACAACGAATCCTTTAGTGTTGTTATGGTCAAGTAATAGAGCAGGACATTCATTAGTATTTCGGTGTTAACTTGAGCCTTGTTATTACCGTTTATTATTTATACTTCTTTAATAATAGCGTAGAACATTTTAAATGTTAGGAACTATCAACAACAATAATCAATACATCGATAATAATAAAATTTGGCGCCGATGCGCGGACCTTACGAACATCTACGAATAATCCCGAGGCCGAGAATCCAATGGTTTCATATTTTGAATTAATTTTATTTGATTATATTAACGTACAGGATTTCTTTAGAGCTCAAAAGAATAAGCTTGTTAATAAAAATACATCCATGTATCTTTTTGAGGTATTTGAACCCGTTAATAACTCTTTAAAACGCGATTAACGAAACCGTATAGTGGTTCGATCCGTCACGGCCATCTTGTAATCTCGGTATCAAAGCTCGTTCTGTCAATTTAAACTAAACAATTGAACAATAACAGTATATTATAGAGGTTAGTTTGATCTGAGAACGATTATGGGTATTTATAATAGCCTAAAAGCTACGATAAAAGTCAAATGGATAATAAAAAATAGTTTTAAGGCGTAAATTATTGAATATAAATTTTGGGTTCAAGTATAGTTCCCGGTTCGATCGACCGACGACTTCCGCAACCGGAAGTAAGGGTAGGTAGAGTGGGAGTAAAACCCAAGGTTCCTTCTGCTCGCCCCTGTCTTGACCGTTCTCCATCTTTGGCTCCGTGGTACGGTCGACGGGCATCGAAGACAGAAAATGGCTTTATTATCTCTACGTTTAGCTGCCTCCGTAGCGAGGCAGCTGCCGAACGCAACTGTTACGGTACGTTGTCATTTCCGTTTAAACGTTATATTTAAAAAATGAATAATAATTATATTATTAAAGGTCGGTCTTGTGGGCCGACATTTTTACACGGGTGCCGTAATAATCGGTTTTTTTATTTCGCCTGTCTTTTGCTATTCTGCAATGCAGTATTTCGGCTATTGTCATTGATTTAATCAATCACTGAACGTGACCTGTTTTTTTATCATATATCATCTCGTTTATAATCTCATTTATCGAACACGGCACAGTGTTGAACGACATATTACATAAACAAGAATAACTCGTTATGTAATAGGCAGTCACTGATCTGAACTTGACTAAGAAATAATTTGCCAAAAAATATCTTTTCATATTAATATTACAGGTCAACTGGCCAACGGTAGGATTTGCTGCACGAAAATATCACGTATCATGCAGTCGAAGATCTGCCGAGATCTCTTCCATCTTGGAGGAACGCATTCTTGGCGCTGCACCCAAAGTGAGTGTTCTATATGTTGGAGTTAAACAATTATATTTCAGGAAAATATATGGCATTGCATATTTTAAACAAAATTTTATTCGACTTGACCCGATAAGAGAACTTGTCTCGAAACAGTGGGCGCAGTTCATCATTTTTTTTTAAACACATTTTTCCCTCCCCTCCACAATGCCCTTGACAAATTTTCGATCTGAAAATTCGTCAAAACATTGATACACAAATTTTTTTTGAAATAGGTCAATTTTTTAAAAAACTAATCCACTTTCTTTGGATACTAAACTCCGATTAGTTTAAATATTAGCTTAAAAATGTATGAAAATCAATACAACATACTTTGATTAAAAATTATCAGGCCGACCTGGAAGAGACTGGTCGTGTATTGAGCATTGGTGATGGTATCGCCCGTGTATACGGTCTGAAGAACATCCAGGCCGATGAGATGGTGGAATTCTCATCCGGGCTAAAGGGTATGGCCTTGAATTTGGAACCTGACAATGTGGGTGTGGTAGTATTTGGTAACGACAAGCTCATCAAGGAAGGAGATATCGTCAAGCGTACCGGAGCCATTGTAGATGTACCAGTAGGCGAACAGCTGTTGGGACGTGTAGTCGATGCTTTGGGTAATGCTATTGATGGAAAGGGAGCTATTGAGAGCAAATTGCGTTTCCGTATCGGTACCAAAGCCCCCGGTATTATTCCCAGGTAATAAAACACTCCTCAATAACACAGATGAAACAAAAAATACTTGAAATTCATTTGCCAAGGTCTTTTGCATCAATTTAATTCCGTATTATTATCAGGGTATCTGTACGTGAACCTATGCAGACTGGTATTAAGGCTGTGGACTCACTGGTACCAATTGGCAGAGGTCAGCGTGAGTTGATCATTGGTGATAGGCAGACTGGAAAAACCGCCTTAGCCATTGACACTATCATCAATCAACAAAGATTCAACGCCGGTGGTGATGAGAAGAAGAAGCTTTACTGTATCTACGTTGCCATTGGTCAGAAACGATCCACTGTTGCCCAGATCGTAAAGCGTCTTACAGATGCTGGTGCCATTAACTACACAATCATTGTTTCTGCTACCGCATCTGACGCTGCACCTCTGCAGTATTTGGCACCATATTCTGGATGTGCTATGGGAGAGTTCTTCAGGTATTAATTATCCAATTTCTGATTCTTATGGATCATTCGTATCCAGAACAAAAAATACGAACATTTTAGGATAGGCTCCTTGATTTCATACTCTGAAAATCTTATAGAAAGAAGTTTCAGATGCAGAAAGCTTGATTTTAAGTCATAATTTTCACAATAGTGATATTGGAACATGTTTGGATATTAAATTGTAACAGAATGTCGCTTCTAGACGTCGGAAACTTTCTAAAAATGAAAAATTTATGGGTAAATTCCTACTGAAATAGATTTTCGAATCTCTAATAACTTGATTTCAATTTCAGGGACAATGGCAAACACGCCCTTATCATCTACGACGATTTGTCCAAGCAAGCTGTAGCCTACCGTCAAATGTCTCTGTTGTTGAGGCGACCTCCCGGCCGTGAGGCTTACCCTGGTGATGTATTCTACCTCCACTCTCGTCTCTTGGAGAGAGCAGCTAAGATGAGCGAAGCTCATGGTGGTGGCTCCCTCACCGCTCTTCCGGTTATTGAAACTCAGGCCGGTGACGTATCTGCCTACATCCCAACCAACGTAATTTCCATTACTGACGGTCAGATTTTCTTGGAAACTGAACTTTTCTACAAAGGTATCCGCCCAGCCATCAACGTCGGTCTATCCGTATCTCGTGTAGGTTCTGCTGCGCAGACCAAGGCAATGAAACAGGTGATTGATAATTGATATTGTATTTGTTTTGTGCTAATTTTTTCTTTCACAGATATATTTAACTCCAACAAATGGAAAAAAGTCTTGAAACTCTTCTGATCTTCGATAAAGTTATGAAAAAAGTATGTTTTTCTGGACTACAGGTAGCCGGATCCATGAAGCTAGAGCTTGCGCAGTACCGTGAGGTGGCTGCCTTTGCCCAGTTTGGATCTGACTTGGACGCCGCAACCCAACAGCTGTTGAACCGTGGTGTGAGACTTACAGAGCTGCTCAAACAGGGGCAATACGGTAATTTTCAACTTCAATACTTTGCATTGAAGAATCTCCCCAGGTTCAATCGAGACTGAAACTAATAAAATAATACTTTTTTCAGTACCAATGGCCATTGAAGAACAGGTAGCAGTTATCTACTGTGGTGTCCGTGGATACCTAGACAAAATGGACCCAGCTAAGATCACCCAGTTCGAGAAGGAGTTCCTCGCCCACATCAAGTAAGTTATAGTTTCAACTGGATTTGCCATTTCATTTCTAATTTACATAAATTTCGGTATGATTGAATCTTCTCGTTCTTTTTTTTTTAGGGCAAGTGAAAAGGAACTTTTGGCCACCATCGCTAAGGAAAACAGCATCAGCGAAGCATCAGATGCAAAGTTGAAGAAGATTGTAACCGATTTCCTGTCCTCGTTTGGGGCGTAAGCTAAGAGCTAATATCATATATCAGTTCAAAACCATCGCTAGATAGGTAACCGAGCGACTTAGGGTTACACCTGCATATAACTGGTCCAGATACCGTGTACTTTTGTTCAATTTTTATATATGAAAATACATGTTATTTGCGCTCTGTTGGCAGCCTGTGTATTAAGATTTAGATTTTTAATATCACTTTGATTGAAAGAAAATAAAAATAAAGGGCTAAGACGAGGAGCCAATCCTGAGAGAATCGAAAGGAAAAGAAAACAACAATTTGATAAACAAAATAATAATTCCACATTCGAACGATAGACACGATAGTCATACATATACATACTGTACGTTACATGTTGGACTTTAATAAAATGTAAAGTATCCACTAATAATATTCTATTATTCATTTCCTTACTGTTTAGAAAACATATATTCACGTTTAAGCTGCTCATTCTCTAAAATAGCTAAAAGGAAATCACGAAACAGTTGATCAATACCTGCGCAGAATTTTATCTCTATTCATTATTTAATATACAAGTATAGTTTAAATGTATCTATATACAAATCTATTGATTATTATTTTGAAAGATGAATGATAGATTTAATAGAGAGTTAAAACTGTACAAAGAAAACGGTATTTGAATTTCTTTTTCATTATTAAGTAATTTCAAGTTTGTTAAGTTTAGTCTTAACAACTGGAACACTTTTAAGCTTCTTAGTTATCATTCCAGTAACTACAGTGGTTTTATTTTCTCTGATAGTGAACGGCTGTCCTATCATTAACGGCATACGTTTCATCAGAGTTATTTTCGTCTGAGCATGTTCTCCAGGCATAAGCATTTCTGTACCCTTTGGTAACATCAAATCCAGTCTGCTTGGTATGTGCCAAGTTGCGCTATACAATGGTTGAATGTATCCAGAAACCTGAAATCAGTATAAATTCAATTTTGGTTTTGATTCATTCAACTCTCTTCCCAATCCTTTTATATACCTGCATTGGTCTCGATCTTCCGCCTTCTCTCTTGCTCAATAAATATATTTGCGCTTCATAGTGGTTGCTGATGGACTGCGATTCTGCTGCGCATAATAACATCCCTGTTTGTACTCTGTTAATTTTAACTCCACGAAGTAAGGCTCCAAGATTTTCTCCGGCTTTTGCCTCCGGGACGCTCTTTTTGAATATCTGCAATGTGATGAAAAGGTTTTTTATTTCCGATGTAATTAGCGAAAAATCACGTCGTATTTCGGCCCTCTCGGTCACCTGTATATCTCCAATAGTTGTTGATATCTCTTCATCAAATCCCAGTAGATCACAGGAAGAATTTTTCTTTAATATTCCCTGTTTCAAAGTTCCCACAACTACAGTTCCTCTACCAGGAACAGTGAATGCGTTATCTATAGGTAAAATAAATGGAGACTGATAATCTCTGGTCGGTATTGGTATGTGCTTGTCCAAAGCATCGACGAGTTTTCTAATAGAAGGAACTCCGTATTCAGAGGTATCTCCCTTTATCGCCAGTAAAGCAGAGCCGTAAATAACCGGGCTTTTAACTCCGTCAAATCCAAAATCGGTAAGTAATTCTCTTACTTCGATCTCTACTAGCTCCAACAGATCTGTGTCCACAAGGTCCGCCTGAATTTGAAATATTATGAATATAAAAAGCATTTAAAAGCCATAATTAAAATCTTAAATACTAAGCTTCTTTCTCTCTGCAATTTTTGTTTACCTTGTTTACAAAAATGACTATATCTTTAATGCCGACTTGTTTAGCTAGGAGTAAATGCTCTCTAGTTTGCGGCATAGTTCCGTCAGTTGCAGCGACTACTAATATCGCACCGTCCATTTGAGAAGCTCCGCTAATCATGTTTTTAACAAAATCAGAATGACCTGGACAGTCTGTGTGGGCATATCGTCTTAGTTTTGTACTGTAACCGACATGTGCAATGTTTATCGTTATCCCTCTAGCTTTTTCTTCGGGGGCTTTGTCTATCTCGTCGTAAGAAACGTATTTACAACTATTATCGGATGATAGGACCTTTGTTATGGCAGCTGTTAAAGTAGTCTTTCCATGATCTACATGACCGATTGTTCCAACGTTGCATATTTGCTCTGAATCGTCGGCTTTTTGACTGAACTGGAGGCGAGAGGTTATGTCGAAAGAAGGACGGGCGTCTAACAACTTATTAGTGAAACTAGTTATGTTTTTGGAATTAGATCGCGGGAGGTAGACAGGTTTACCCAACAGAATGATACGCGCGAGATTCGTTATACCTCGCATTATGTCTTGATTTATTCTTTCAACATTTGGACGACTTTGTTATTATTTATTTTTTAGGTTAGGTTAGCGTATGCACTGTGATGAGCAGAACCATAAGCAAAATTTATTCGTGGCGCCATCTTGAAGCTGGAGGATATAATAAGACACCATATAGACTTGTCGTCTGCTTCTTCATGTTTTATGTCATTTTCGTCCTACGATTATCACTGTTTGTGTTTCCCGAGTTCACAGTAAAAATCGTTAAAGCATATTAAATTATTCAATCATTACTGCTTGCGGTTCTCGTTTATCGTAACCCGAGTAAGCGTGTGATTGCTGTATTTTGTCAGGGTTATTCTGCATCTTTTAAAAAAAATGTGTAAAACCTTTCACCTCAAGGTGAAAATGATTCAAAAATAGCGCCATTGGAGGGTATCATCGTTGTTATCGTTTATTTAATTTATTTTTTTTCTTCTTATTACTTCAAATTCCTGAGGAGAGACCCACGACGATGGTAAGTCGACCTATAAAGTTCATACGCTTTTCAATATTTTGATAATAATATCGACACTGTAGTATAATACGTGTACGAATGCTACCTCATTCCTCATAAGCTAAAGAAAATTTTCTCATAATTTTCTACTATCTTTAATGTCTAATAATCTATACAATAAACGTTGTCTGCTCATCTCTGATCATCGGCTTCGTTTTATCTGTACCGTAAATCATTATTCAAAAGCCGATATACTCGTTTGGAAACGGTATTCCCGATCGTAATGAACTTTTATTCTGATTGGTTGTCCGTAAACTGAAATCTATGTATTGGTTAGTATATCTCACCAGATTACACCTTAAACAAGAGTTCACACATGGCACGGCTGAAAACACCTGTTGATCAATTGAACTGAGTTACGGTTATATTGGAGAAAAAAATTTCGAGTTTTATATAAAACTTATCTTAAGTAAATAAATCTATTCACCCCTATAAACCGCTTTCGCATGTAATAATATAAAAATCCTTTACTATGAAATAAGAAAATAAAAATCTACATATGTTGTATATCTATAAATTGAATGCATTATCCCTTTTATTCCTCAAATTTTAACACGCTTTTATTGCATTCGTATAAAAAATTGACACCTCTTTTATTATAGAAAATGACTCATACTTGTTTTTCGACTTAATTTGTTAGATCTCTTTCCTCACTAATTTCAAGCCTTTTCATTTCTCGCATTTAATTATAATTAAAAAGATATAATACTGTATTGAAAAATAACTCTAATCAGCTGTCAAGGTATTTTAAATATTTTAATCTCAATGACTTACAACAGTCTCATATCACACCGCTTTACCAGTCCAGATAAACACGATAAAATTCACAAACTCACATGATGGTGTGTTCAAAAGTTCTTTAGTCATTGAGGTTTGCTCTAACCGTTCGCTCATAGTTTATAATCAAAGAGTATTTAATAACAATCGTTTCAAAGTTTAGTTGGTCTGTTTCCGATAAGCTTGAAAGCAAAAGTGTCGGAGAAGAAAAACAGACATTGTGGGAATCAACTCATTGCATAGATCCTTTTGAATGTAAATTCAGAAAACAATTCTCTTTGATTTTGTCTATCTCTATCTATTCAGTATTCTAAGACTTATAATATTTATACAGAAATATTTCCATCTCATAGGATCCGAATAGAAGAACAGACGCACGTTATAGAAGAACTCGTGAGGACCGTCCAGAGTACAGTATGGTGAAGTTACCACGTCGTAAAGAGACTGTTTACTCTGTAACACCGGAGAATTCAGAGTACGATGAAGATGAAAAAAGAAAAGATCTGATTCCAAGTCTCTGGTGCGGCTTAACTATATTGGCAATATTCTTGATCAGCATGATTTTGCAGTATCATCTTTACCACGGACTGCCAACGCCTCTTACTGTAAACGACTTAGTAGCTGGAAAGGATCTTTTCATTACTGAAAGAGCAAAGTCTGATTTAATTGGACTTGCTAAAATCGGAGAAAAGATCGTTGGGAGTTATGAGAACGAAGAGTTAGCTCTTCGGTATCTGACTCATCATTTAGATCAAATTAAAGCCCAATCAACAAGCAACAAGAATGTTGAGATTGAATTTGCTAGAGGCAGCGGCGCCTATTCTATATCCGGAGCTGCGGGATTGACCAACGTTTACCTAAATGTAGGAAATATACTTGCGAGATTGTCCTATGGGAATAGTTCAGGCTCAGCTTTGCTGGTAAATTGTCACTACGATTCACATCCCTCTAGTCCAGGAGCCAGTGATAACGGTTTAAATTGTGCAGTAATGCTTGAAGTACTTAGAGTTTTATCTCAAAGCGAGACTCAGCTTACTCACGATATTATTTTTCTATTTAACGGCGCGGAAGAAAGTCCTTTACAAGCTTCTCACGCCTTTGTTACCACCCATCGTTGGGCGTCGGATGTACGTGCATTTCTTAACTACGATTCTGCGGGATTCGGAGGCAGAGAAGCACTCTTTCAAACTGGTCCAAGAAATCCATGGCTTAGTGCTTATTATGCATCCGCTGTTCCACATCCGCACGCATCTTCCGTTATTACAGACATTTTTGAGAGTGGATTAATTCCTTCCGATACTGATTTTAGAATATTTCGTGATTTTGGTGATCTGCATGGGTTGGATCTAGCCTACTACGCAGGGGGATATGTGTACCACACGATTTATGATGATTATCAAATAATACCTGATGCGTGTTTTCAACATACAGGAGATAATATGATGGCTTTGATTAAAGCACTTGGAAACGCACCAGAAATGTTGGAAGATAATGTAGATGGAGATGCTGTATACTACGATTTTCTTTCACTGTTCATTATACGATATTCAACGACTATCGCAATCGTAATAAACACATTGACTGTTATTTTGGCCTTTGCTTCACCCTTTTGGCCAACGGCAGGCTGTAGCATCAAAGACACAGCTCTAAGTCTTGTTATAAGCTTGTTGCTACAGATATTGGGAATATTCTTGGGATTTGGATTGTCTGCCTTTGTTGGCATTCTGCTCGACTTGACAAATAATGCAATGAGTTGGTACAGCTCGCAGGGACTTACGATCGGATTATTTGTTGCTTCGGCCATGATTCCGATGTTAGGCGTAAATTGGGCACTGACTGCTCGACCAATAGAGCAGGTGATCTCAGTTAGTTTATAATTATTGAGTATCTTTTTCTTTCTAGAAATATATTAACGTCAGCTTTGAAACATGATTAATAAATCAGAAACATCAATTTATACATTTCCTCTCTCTGTGTGCAGTTTAAATTCCATTCAATTTGCATTAAAGTGCTCATTTTCCTCGACTATTCACTGCAAGACTGTTACTTATCAAATTTTATGTCGTTTCAGAGCCGTTTGGGAATTGGGCAACGAGTACAACTGCATACACAGGCTGTGGCAATTTTGTGGGCAATCATTTTAATTATACTCACGATATACGGATTGAAATCAGCGTATGTAATTGCCATGGTTGTAGGATTTGTTGCTGCAGCAAATATCATTACTTCTATATTCAAGCTGCAGAGGTTTGGTAAGGATCAATTATATCACTACTATAAATTTAAATTAAAACCAGTTAGTTGGAATGTTTTTTTTCCATGTTTAAATGATTGAGTAATACAAACAAAAACCTTTTGGCTTATAAAATTTTCAAATCATCAAGAAAAATGAAATGAAATCGTTAATATTTAACATTGCTTTGGTTTACAGTTAGAATCTGGCTTGCAATTTACATCGGCGTTGGATTGTTTATTCCAACTTTATACATACTGTGGCTCGGCTCGATGTTGACTAGTTTTATTCCAATAATGGGCAGATCTGGATCTCATATTATTCCTGATCTATATATATCTGTGGTATTCGCTCTTCTAACATCTATAATTGGTAGTTTCTGGGCACCCATAATAGCCGTTGTTAGAAGACCACAGTTGTTGATATTTGGATTTTCATTGGCTGCTGTTCTCACTGTCTTAGCAGCTACCCTGACATCCTATGGATTCCCATACAGCGTCGATCTTACCAGCCCAAAACCCCAGCGATTTTGGCTTATCGTAGGTTTTCAGATATATATCATTGCTCGAGTACAATTATTTCTCATCTGTTGTCTAGTCTAGATCAAGTTTTTAATCGCAACAAATTTACATACTAAAATTTATCACATGATATTTAGCACACAGAGAGAACTGTATATGACATCGATGGAAATGTTTTAAACAACGACGGAGGTTTCTGGATTCAAAATCAAGATAGAAACGGTCCAAGAACACTTAAACAATATATATCTGAATTCAGCAATGCAACAATCGTAGCAGATACATGCCTTGATGCAGTCTACTGCGGTTTACCATTCTTCAAATCTAGAGACGTTGCCTTGTTGTAAGTTAAAATTTTTCTAAAAGTAACACAGTTGAATCAATAAGGATTCGAGTTTAGCCTATGCATCACGAAATGTGATCAAATTACATTGTGATACAAATTAATTACAGAAATAAAAGCTACTGGATACCGAGTGAAATACCAATGATCCAGCAACATCAACCATCTTCACTTTTGGGTGTCTGGAACGACACATCTGTAGAATCGAGAAGACTGATCCTGAATATAACAGGACCAGACCATATGACCTTAATGTTTTCGCCCAGAGACGGAGTGACTTTATCGAATTGGTCTTTCTTTGAAGAAGTTCCCAAAGCAAGTACAGCGAATGGGAGATCTGTGTACTATGTTATTCACGTTTATGCTGTGATCCCAGAAGTTCCTGTACAAATTTGGGTGGATTTAGAGGTGGGTATTTTTACAGGTTTTTTTCATGTACGAAGCTTTGAGCTAATTTTTCTTCTGACTAATTAACACTGACTTTAATTTTCTCGTTTCAGGTTCCGGAGGGAGTAAGTCCAGCAATTGAAATCGCTTTGAATGCTCATTACCTGCATAATTTGACATCATCGAGAGCACCCTACGCCTCAATTCTGGAACAATTGCCATTGTGGGTAGCTCCGCTACATTGGACATCGACTTACAAGTCTTATTCCTTCTAATTAAGAAATCTAGATTTTTTAATTTGATATTGCATTCACTAGTCGTTTAGGCTGCGAATCTAACTTGATTAAGTTTAAAACGAAACACGATAATACGCGTGCAATTTTATACGAGAATTTGAGTTGAATTTTAAGAAACGATCAAAAAAGAATCGTTTCGCTGTGATTTTAAGATGACCTTTTCAGAAATGGTTTTATAAACTTAAGAGTATTTTATCTTTCGGATTAGAAAAGGACATTTAGTATTTAGCAGTAAGAGCTACGATAATTTTTTACTTTTATTTTCTCACAATATTTCTCTCACGAAAAAATATAAAAGTAACTGAAAATGTATTAATCAAAATTTTTCATTGTTATCAATATGAATTTCGAGGATACGTATTATTAATATGGACAATACTGCCTTTTGTAATGCATTTGTTTTTTTTATTGAAAATGTACGCTATTTGGTACTCACAACAGATAATCGTCTTAGTTGTAAGTAAAAAGTGATTATTCATTAACAATTAGTTAATAAAGATTGATTCAATAGATCATAAAATATCTTATAATTTTTGCTTTTCCTTCTTAGCCTGTTCAGCAAGTGCTTCAAGTCGATCATGTTCAGCGATTAATGCCTCGACTTCAAAGTAGGGTAAAATACGGGTCTTCGTTTTACCATCTTCTCGAGTCAGAGTTGCCATCTCGACTATAAAAAAACACATGAATGAATTAGAAAATCTTCAAAATTCTTCAATTTAAGATATATCTTATCGATAATAACTAAGAATTCCACATAAATTCTCAGTCACCTTTATCCGACGAAAGTTTAGTCATGTCTAATGTCTTTGAAAGAACTTTAATAGCCAGAGCCATAGCATCTTTCAAAGTAGTTTCTCCCTCCTGATATTCTTGTTTAAGCGAAGATACAGCAGCTGCCGAATTATTACCAATACAAGTGGCTTTCCATCCGCTATAATTCCCGCTAGGATCAGACTGGTATAGTTGGTAGCCATAATGGCGATCCCATCCCATATACAATATGGAGACACCGAATGGTCTTTTACCACCGTACTGAGTGTAGGCTTGTTTGACATCACAAAGCCAAGAGACAAGTTGTTCGCAAGGAATTGCTTCTCCGTATTGGAGAAGATAACGTTGACCGATTAGGCGTAGTTCGTTTGTAAGAACATTTGCGTCTGATGTAACGCCGGCAACCGAGCAAACCATATCTTCATTTAGTTTGTAGATTTTTTCAGAGAAAAATACATCGTCCAATAATTTGTTTGTGTTTCTTCTCTCTGCAGCTAATAGAATTCCATCGTTTGCTAAGATGCCTAAACAGGTACCCGCGTGACTTATAGCTTCCATGGCATATTCTACCTGGTAAAGACGACCCTCTGGCGAAAATATCGTCGTTCGCGTATCGTAGCGACGAGCCTAATGCAAAAAAAAAAAAAATGATTAATTATTGTGGATGTTTTTGATTTAAAATTTGTTTTAATAATTCAGGTCAAAAAGTGGGATGGAATTTTTTTCTCAGTTATTTTTGTACAAAAGTCGCGTGTTGATATCGGGATTAAAGATTGTTTGATGCATGACAAGGCGTGAATTAATATTATATTTTATTTCTATAGATTTATATATAAAAATAAAAATTCGATTCATTTATTATCTCCATAACGACGAAGAACGTGAAAGCTGTACTGGACTACCAGATTTTAGATAATTTCATAAGAATTGTTTGGAATTAACGTCTGGATGACAATGCATCAATAGAGGTATTCTAACCTCTTTGTAAATCGTGTAGAAGATCGTACGATATTTGGATAATTGAAAGGCATATGCGTAATAGTTTGAGTTTTTTTTTTATGTAATGTAAATAATGCTAGACTTACCATTTTGATAAACTTATTTAAAACTACTTGGAATTATAGAAAAGAGAATCGACAAAATACACGAATGTTTTTTGACGGCCGGTCCGCGGTGCAGAACTGAAACCTGAACTAGAAATGAGGAAAGAGATTAACCGCGTCGGGGTTTCAGGAGATTGTGTACTTGTGTTGCTCGAGACGCGGTGCCTCTTTGAACTAAAAGCATGATCATGTGGTAACGGCGATTAACGCTATTTCACTTCTCTGCAAATGATGCCTTTACCCTAGTAGTCGATAAGAACTTCCGTAGCAGTAGAAGTTCTTTAAAATATGATAAATTGAAAACGGATAATGACGAAGAGAAAACGAATTTATCGATGCTTAGCAAGTCCATTACATGTCATCTTATATAAAATAGAAATTATTCAGGTATGTACAAAATTGTGTGAAAAAATATTTTGTTCATCGATTGTTTATTCATTCGAAATCGATAATCTGCATAAATTATCTATGCAAATTATCATCTCATTTGATTATGGCGCCCATTAAAATTATAGTGCGGTAGACCCCGTAATACATCCCATGATCAACCGCGGCGCGCTGTTACACGTTCAGTGTCTTTGCAACTAGCTAAGCTAAGGGATGCAACAGGTTCGCGGTTACTCTCTTCACGCGGATCATAATTATAGAGGCTATTTATCCGTTAGTAAGTATTCGGGTCTATCCTAAGTTGGATTAACTGTTTCTCTATTAAACTCAGTGATATCGGCTGCCAGACGTCGATTATATCCACGAGATCGCGATATTCGATCCTCAAGCTATAATACAATAATTGTGCCGGCGTATTGGCGGGATCTGGGCCGAAGTTCGCGTCGCGTTCTCCACTTGCTGCCAAAAGTTTTCTCTTCCAGATGCTTGCTTACCTGACGCGACAATTCAGGTTAGTCTATAATCTATAATCAAGTGTTCGGGTGATTGTCAGTTCAACTATTTATAATTCGTGATTTATTTAGTGTTCTTGAAATCGGCTGTTAAATATAGGCTATATTTTCGAGATTTCGATGTACGGTTGTTTAGCCATTCGGAATTCCGATGCGATGGCTGCGGGGGTGAAGGCGATTCCTCCAAATCTAACCAAAAATTTTCTGTTGTTTATTGTGGTGAGAAGTTTTATTAGTCTTGAATCTTGATTTAATTCGCTAGAAATAGTTTTGTTGTTCTCAAATATCCCTATAATCCCAGATCTATGGTAAACAATAAATAATTTCCATATCATAAACTCGGGATCTCGAAAACGATCATATGCGTATGATATTATAGGACAGGGTTATAGGGGCAGGACAATTCTACATAGAAATATTTTTTTCAATGATTATTTTAGAATCTCCAATCGATAATCTGTAATAATTATCATTACAATTGATTATGTAATTTGATTATCGCGCCTTATAAAATAGTCCGCTTCGAGACTTACTTCACCGTGGTCCGCGTAATATTTCCCATAATCACCCGCGGAACGCGGCTACCGGTTAGTTGCCATTGGCTAGGGGATGCAACAGGTTCGTGTTTGTTATCCCTATTAGCGCGAATCTAATTTAGAACGACGGTTTATCTGTAAACAAGTATTCCGGATTGTCGTGAATTCAGCTAATTTGTGCGTTAATTGTCGACAGTGAAATCGGCCGGTAAATATACGTAGATTATATTCGTGGTGATCGCGATATTCGTCGCGGCTGCTTAGCAACTGTTTCGGCAAGAGACGGCAACGGTAAAAGCGACGCCACCTCAGCATCCCGCTAAAATCATTCCATCGTTTGTTTATTTTCATACTTAACCTCAAATCATTGCCCGCCAAAAAATGCATACAATATAGCGACGTGCTACCATCTATCAGTGGGGGCAGCGTAACAACACCCATGATCCTCCGCAGCACGACAGTCAGTTGTCTTCGGACGGGGGATGCAACAGGCTCGCGTTGCTCCCTTCACGCGAATCTAAATTAGAGCGTCGATTTATCAACGATTGTTTGAATTTATCGTAAGTACGACCAATTCGGGTGTTGATTAAAGTCAATAGACTCGTATAGTGAATGTAGATTATATTCGTGAGGTCCGAATGAAATTTGGTTGTGTTGGCCTATTGTGCCGGCGAGGTGTCGAGCGTGACAATTATTCACATCCCGGTAAAAGTTTTCTCTTTAGTTTATTGTAGTCAGAAGGTTTCCTCCTCGCTATTGAATGGCAGAGGATGTAATTATTTAGAGATATCGTGAAAAAATATTGTGAAATTTATTAATTTTAAACTCAAGATTATGTGACGCCATGCATTCGAACGGTAAATTCGAAATACCCAGAAGTATCTAATATCTAAATGCGGTCAATCTCCCTATAAGGTAACACTTTTTACAGCTTCGGCATTATTAATTTTCAGTCGAGTCGACATTTTTGCATTCAAAAAATGGTTCTTATAATAAATGTATAGATTTAATAGCCACGGAATTACCAGAAAAATAATAATTCGTCGAAGCGCCGAGAAATAAAAATTCGTCTCAAGGTTAAGTTTGTTTACAAACAGCCGTGCGCGCACCACCGATGCTCAGCGTCCTTTCTATTATTTTTTCGTTGGTAAAAACTTCTATTTTATTGGCATAAAAATATATATTTCAATATTCGTAAACATATCGTAGTAGAATCATCGGAATAAAGCCTTTTATAATAATAAATATCATCTGAATGTACAATAAAAATACAGTGTTCTTAAATTCTGCCTACTATATGGAATCCATACGCATATAATACATTCGCAGTGCTAGTGTAATCTTCGTTCAAATCTCGTAGCCAATTAAATAAATAAAAGTCCGAGCAGTGAATGAAGTTTTCCCTAAATTCAACCCCCCATCTGGAGCCCCCCCCCCCCCCCCCCCCCGAAAGTGAAGTGTTTTTAATCACTATTCACAGTGGAGTGTAATTCGCGTATTGTTTTTATCGCAAAATAAATAAAGTGCAAAGTGAAGTGTTTTTAAAATCTATACACCGTATGATATTCATACGTATAATATATTCGCAGTGTAGTGCCCCATTCTAGCTCTCATTCCCATCAAAGGATTATATTGGATATATACGTATTCATCGTTCCCGGAGACCTAGCCGTGTATCCAGATATCCAGAGTGGTGAGTTTCACATGCGATATAAAATTCCTCGGTTAATCTGCCGATTCACGCGACGATTTGTCGTTAGCGTAAGCAGAGAGGCCTTTCTATACGAACTATCTCTTTCTCTTCCTCTTCCTCTCCAAGTTTGTTTACATCGCATAGCGTGGCGGTACCATTGACTATTCATGTATTGTATTAGCTCGCGTTTTGCCTAAAAATTTTTTGTAAAAATCAATCTCATTTATCGATCATTATTTTTTCTATTTAATTATTCGCTGATTCAAAATATTTATTCAATTAATTCTATATTCAAAATATTTATTCAATTAATTCTATATATTTCGTTGATAAAGCTTCATAACATTGTAACTGCACTTATATGTGCGTATAAATCTATTGATAATCGATTAGGATGTTGTACACTAACCCGTTCTTTCCCTACAGCCATAAGCTAATATATAAAAACGGTGAGTTTTCATTACCACGGTGTGCGTGAATAGAGGAGCGTTTGTGTTGGTGTAAATGTCTAGGTATTGTTCTTATCCGAATTCGTATAGAATCGTGGATACTGCAATCGCGGCAGATTTTTCCGCGTATAATATTCAGGGGGTTGTGTGCGTGCACTGAGTGCGGAATGATGCGTGTGTATTAATTTATCAAATTAATACTGTAACACACTTCGCGTTCGCTGGGCTTTTGGTTTGAGCCGCGGGGTAGGCAGGACGCGATAGCCTAAGCCCGTTACATAATATTATATCTCTTTTTTCGCAGCGTCAAGTGATTAAGTCAAATCGGTAGCTAATACAATTAGTTATTGAAGAAATTTGATCTCTCGTCAGAAATTGAACCACAATTATTTTGCGGCTCGTATAATCGCTATATACTTTCAATTGATTACCCATATACCTTTATCACTGTCACAATCGTTATGCAAATAATTATATCCGCGATACTAAATATTTAATCACTTGAATGGGCAAAACGCTTCACTGAACCTCCGTACTATACGTGGGGCACGGAGGTCAGGGGGAAGCTGCGCCCGAAGAGGACGCCGACCGCCACGCTATCGAACTCTATGCTTCGTGTACTATACACGTCTATACTATGACTTTCCCGTTTCCACGATTATAATCTTCTAAGTTTATCTCGTTAAATCGGTGAAATATGACCCCCAACAAATGAACTTTCAAACACTACACCCTTTATGGCTTTTTTTTTTTCTTAGATGAATAGTCGAAGTCAAGAACTATACAAGTATTTTTCAGTTTACAACCGATCCCTGCACGTGCTCCTGTGTGAAACATTAATTTGCAAGTCAACGATTTAAGGGGCCGATTTTCGAAATCGTCTGATTATCGATAGAAAAGTGCGAGTTAGCTCGTGATAGTAAAAGATTTTTCGATAATTTGAAAGTGTAATATTACGAATGTTTGCAGTTCGGCAGGTCTGTCCATCGACTTCTTTTCTATATGCATATTTCGTAAACAAAAAAAATTGAAAACTGCATGAATATTAATATTCTTCATTTTGTACCAATTATATAATTTATTCATACAAGATCATTATAGATAGGAGGAAAACAATTTTTTCGAATAACTCATTTATCACAATATACTATACATATATATATTCAAATATCAGGAAATTTATTAAATTTTTCATTTTATTAAGTGAATTTTTACGGAAATGCGATCTCTCTTTCAGCCAGTGGATCGATCTTCTCTATGATTTTATATTGTTCCTTTTGGTCAATTTTTTTTTTCTTCTATTGTACAAGTAGCCATCGGAATCTGCACATACAAATATCTATGTGCCGATAGTAATATAAGATGAATAATTTTTCACATCGTCCATAAAAATCTCACACCTGTGAAAATTGATTTTTTTTTTCTTCAAATCTGTAGTCTTTACTCATTCCCACTTGCTCTGCAGCAGTTTTGTTTCTCCTATACTCACATATCCGAATGTAAATTTTCAGTTTCAAATTGTACAGGATTTGCCATAAGAGTTAGTTTTCTCTTATTGTATTCCAATGAGCCTCACACACTTAGGTTCGCAAGAACAGTAGTTTCGTCCTTTTTTGGCATTGCCGGATACTCGTTGATTAACGCAATAATATTGTGGCATGCAATCTACAAGTTCACAATCCGGACACTTGTTGCCTTTGTCACGGGTAATTTCACATTGACTGCATTCATTTGAACCTGCTGGCTTCTGGTCAACAGGAGCACCATTATTTCCCTCATTTATCGGAAGACCAGGCGAAGCTGTGCCAACTTGAAACTCGTCAAATAAAATTATGACTAATGTACTGACGAGCAAGTAGGAGATATTCATTTCTGTTTACTTCTTTAAGCAGACTGATGATGGACAGAAATTGTTCTACACTTTTATACTTGTACAATTCTGGTTCGTAAGCGTTTCTCCTCGACCTAAATGATAATATTTACATGCAAAATATTTTTCAAATTACTGTAACAGTAATTATTCAATTGTGATAGAATTAAATGTCTCACGCGGTATAGGGATAAAGCGCACATGAGTCAATAGACATGTTCTATTTTTTTTTTAAACATTTTTGTTTTATTACGATACATAAATATGTGTGATCAATGTCACAGCTGCAATAATGATTACTAATGTCTAAATAATTGAAAATTTTTCTCCCCAAGACTTTCCTTTTAAATAGAAAATTAGCAAAGTATAATTTTCAAATATATGTATTAGGATTATTACATTTCTGAAAAATAACGTGAAATCAGTTTTAGCATAAGGCAATCCCATCATCTGCGGCTCGTATTTCATCTTCTCGTGTCCCGATGTAGTTTTGTATCGATTCAGCAAAATAGATATTATTCTATTATTTTCCTACAGATTGTTGTAAGCATCTAGGTCTGCAAATGCAGTTAGGTTCTTCGCCGGTTGGTGTTTCTCCACGGGGTCTTCGTTCCATTATGCAAATGTATCCTCGCATACAGTCATAGGATTGACAAGTTAGACAATGGTTTGCTATGTCGGTTTCAACTTCTTTGATTGTGCATTGCCGAGGTGGCCGTAGAGTACATGGTTTCCCCTTATCAGAAGAATCATTTCCCTTTCCAATCTCAGATCCTGGCAAAGCTTTGCCGACTTCAAACTCGTTGAGTAAAATTATAAATAATGTACTAACGAATAAGTATGAGACCTTCATTTTAACTCTTTCGTTTAATGCAACTACACTGATGATATGCAGAAAATGTTTCCCACTTTTATACCCACTCGTATCGGTCTAAAACGTTGCGCTTCGACCTCATTGATAATATTTACAATCAAAATATTAGTCAAAACTTATACTTGCAAGAGTATAATTATTCAACTGAATAAAAAGTTATCTTATACGGTGAAGGGATGAAATATTAGTCATTACAGATATGCTGACCTACTTTTTTAAACGTTTACGTTTCTTTCGATACGTAAATGTGTTTCGACGAATGTCACAGCAGCAAGCACTTAGGTATACATTCTCTGTGAACGGAGAGACTATGAGAGTAATTACACTACATGTCTGAGAATCAGTAGAAAAAAATCGAAAAAATAATAGAGATCAATAACTTTTTGCAAAAAATTCATTATTTCTAAAGGACATATGATCATGGAGCTATAAATTTTTAAAATTTTAATTTATCGATTACAATATACAAACCAAAATTACACGAAATTAGTAATTGTCATACAGAAATTATGATATCTATACATCGGTGAGAATCGGAAAGTTTTTGAAATAGTTTTCGGAGTCATTCTCATATTAAGATTTTTTCTTTTAATGTACTAAATTGGCGCGAAACTTTGACCGATCAGTCTCTTGATATGCCCGTAGTAATAGTTTTTGATTCTCATTCCCAAGATCGGTCGTAATATCGCGGTTCAAATTTAATATAGATATTTAGCGACGAGTGTCTACTTTTCGTTTTTTTTTTTTTTTTTTTTTCTTAATCCTTACCAGGACGACGCGGCACGCATTTAGTTCCGCAACGGCAGCAACTTCCTTTTTCACGGGGTATCCGTACGGCCACGCATTCGTATTCTCCGGCGCAACGAACGGTTCGACAACTCCTACAATTGCTGAATTTCTCATCGCGAAGAACTTCTTCACGCGTGCATCGTCGTTGACATTTTTCTATTGGAGGCGATGGTATAGTTGTAGGTTTTTCCGGTGGGGGAATTTCGCCGGCTTCAATTTCGGTTAATAAAATTAATACCAAAGTACTCGAGAGCAAGTAGCAGATCTTCATTTCGAGACTTTATGATATAGTTTATTATTCCCAATGATGAAATTAAAGCGGAAATTTTTCACTTATATACCTCATTGTATATAAACATTTCATCCTCATCGTAAACAATATTTATATCGATAATATTGTGCATAAATATATATACAGTGCCGCGACGTTAACTATCGATATACTGTGACTACAATTAATATTTAAAAACATATCTAGAATATTATATAGAATGAACAATAAATATCCATCAGCGTTGTCGGTTAAATTATTTACTATCGTAGTGTGTATGTATGTACATACATACATAAACATTTATCCTGACTCTAAACGATATTCATAACATAAATATCAGAATATTATTATTTTTGAAAAACATAAAATGACAAGATAAAACGTATTGCGTCGTAATTATTCCTAAAAATCATTTTTCTTTTTTTTTTTTTTTTCATTTTTTTTCAATTTCACTTAGTTTTTACCACCGAGGAGCTATTCTTACATCTTTCAAATTATGTATTTCCATCAGAGTCGGCTTCTATTTCTACCACGATTTCTACTATAACGCTCCAGCGTTTTTATCGGCACAGCTGACGAGGGGAACTTTTCGGGAAGTTCATGATGGGAACATTAGTGAAACAGCTGTTTCATTGCCTTGTTAGTTCTTCCGTTGGTCGTGCTGATCACTTACAAGGGGCATCTGCTTCAGGGGCAGCACTTAAGTACGTGATCGCCCACACTGAACCCCGGCATAGCCCACGTCATTTTTGACTTAATAACGTGAGAATCCTTGATCGAATCGGAAATCAAAATTTGATAATTCTCGCCTAGATGAATGCTGCAGTTCTGACTATGAGTCGCGGAATTTTTGAATTATGATTTCTCTTTCCCTAAAAAATGTTAACAATATTATTCCAATAATTCTTCAATGAATTTCCCGCTGCGCGATCGAAAACTATATCAAATTATCAATAAACTTTTCTATCCGTCGTACTGTTGTCTCATTACGAAATTGAAAAATGTTCAATTTTCGAAAATCTGATGCAAAATTTACAGAGGTATAATAAAAACAATAATAACAATGAGAGACATATTGATCTCGAAAAGACATTACTGTATCGATTCGAATTATCCGACGATCGATAGCCGATCGATATACGATATGCGTTTAAATCTCGAAGTCCGATTTACGAGACGTCAACATTGACCAACATAACATCTGATAGTATAACCTAATCCGGGAATAAGAGGAAACAAAAATAAAGAATGAATAATGCCTCGAGAGTATATTTTATCGTAGCGTTAAAGTACAGTGCAATCTAATCGTTACGGAAATGGAGGACGAAAAAGTAGCGATAATTAATTTATACACAGATACCAAAATTCTCAATATAACATACACAGAAGGTTGGACCTCAGAGGATTTGTGTATCAAGGTACGGGTTTGTATATGCTGCAAAAGTATTGTCTTATGACAAGAAAAAGAGAAAAACAAACAAAAAAAAAAAAAAATGAACTAAATAAACAAAGCTAAGAATTAGAAAATGAAAATTTTCAAAAATAAAACTTACGAAACTTTCACAGGTCTGTAAACAAATTGGGATCGGTCCAGTCGCTAGGCATTTATTCGCACTAAGAAATAAATCCTCAAAGTTATGGTACGCACCAGGAAACAGACTAGAAACAAAAGATAAAACAAAATTTGACTTCAGACTCAGGTTCAAACCGTCAAGTATTCCCAGGCTCAAACAAATCGACGCTAAAGCTTACGATTATTACTTTCAACAAGCTCGGGCCGATGTTTTGGACAATAAAGTATCTGACATTGTCTATGAAAAACATAAACGTGAATTAATCGGCTTGGGAGTCAGCGATATGTATAGGTAATACCATTCGTCACAAAAAGCAGTTTTAAAATTCGCATTTTTGCTTTGTCATTCGTTTTTATTCCAAAAACAATTGAGGAGAAAAGAGGAATGGTTATATTTGTGTGTTATTATCGTTTGCAGAGTGATGTTGGAGAAGGATATACCAAGAGACATAGTTGAATCTGATTACAAAAAGTATATACCGAAAGAGTGCATTAAACGGCATTCATTTTTCATCAGAAAACCAATTCACAATGCTTTGGTTAGAATTTCTGGCCACGATGCATCATATGTTAAAGATCAATATTTAAACCAGTTTGAATCCATGGCTCCGAACTATCTTTCAGAAAAATACAGAGCTCTTATGGATAGGGGTATCCCTAATCCTCCATTGAAAATTTCACTCAGAGTAAACTCAACCGAAGTCATATATACCGACGAGGAAACTGACCTAGTTGATACTCTATGCGCCATAGAAGATCTATGTTTCGTTTCAATTAGGTATTTCATGGAAATATTCAGCACTTCTTCAATTTTTGTCTGGAATATATTCACTCTTTGACTAACCTGATCCATTGACGGATAGATTTTAAGTTACTTTTATCTTACAAGGCAGGATGGAACAGTCGAGGTATCCAGGAAGAATGGGATACCATCCTATTTGAAATTTAATACAAACGCTCTCTTGCTATCTTTTGTTTCTGCATTGGACGGGTATTACCGTCTTGCCGTTAAGTGGACGTTTAATTTATGCAGAGATCTTGTTACACCCAGCTTACAGAGGCTTCATAGATTGAAGTGCCATGGGCCGGTTGGGTGAGCTTATCTTTAACAAAAAATCCTTTTTTTCGTTAATCTTACATCGTCGTTAATTGATTTTGAGTCTACTGTGAATTAAATTTATTCAAGGATCCCTTGGAGCTTGAAAAAAGCTCTAAGTTTCGATTTTCAGTAGTTGGTATTATATTTTAACGTGCATTTAATTACAGCGGAGAGTTTTCCTATGCAAAGTTGGAAGAAAAGCGGGCTAATCGATTTGGTACATTTATCTTAAGAGAAAGTGAGACGAAATATAATGTATTTTACTTGGATGCATGTGGAAAAGAAGGGAAACCACGTACTAGAAAAATCGAACAATTAGGTCCGGACGATTTCGTTTTATCTGATTGTGGTCAAAGGTATAAATCCCTTGGGCAGTTGGTAGCGGCGCATCAGGATCCAGAAAATCAACTATATCTACGTGAATGTTTACCACCATCAGAATATGGTACAAGCGACATTTAAGATATATTAACAGATCGTTTCATTCAAGCTCGAAATCCAGTTCTTGATTTTCTTCGTATTTATCCCCCAGACAAATCACTGCTTTTGATTTGTGCCGGAGAAGGTGGTGGCACTGACGTAGCTGTTGATGAAGAGATAGTTTCTGCTCTTTTGGAAGGTGGTCCTCGTTGCATTCCGCCTCATCAATTACAAGTGTACAAAGCACAGCCCTTCAATAAGGGGTATGAATTAACTCAGGATTCTAGACCTCCGACGACTACCTTGTACAGAGCAATGTGGAGAGTGGCAAAAGGCAAGAAATTAGAAGCTGCTATAAAGGTTCTGAAGGAAGAAGAGTCGAGATTCACTCGAGAGTTTCTTGAATTGGCAGGGAAATGGGGTCAGCTAAGATCGACTGCGTTAGTTAGGTGACGAACTTTAATCCTACAATATAACAGTCAATAAAAATGAAAATTCGACTTTATCTCGAACCATTTCTAACTCTTTATAGATTATACGGACTAACGGTAGCCCCGGCTGTAGGAATGCTGCTTGAGCTTGTGCGACTCGGTCCTCTAGATGCTTACTTGCGTTTACCTACTTCTCAAACAGTTAAAACAGTAGACATGGTAGAGGCAGCTGCATGTCTTGCCACGGCTCTGTGGCATTTGGTAAATTTGAATCTGGGTGTTTATTCAACTTTCAAAGCAGTCGATTCACTATTTTCACATCACAATTTCATTTCAGGAGGAAAATGGAGTTGTCCATGGCAATATTAGGTGCAGAAAACTCTTGGTACATGCTCATACGGACAATAGCTTTGTTGTAAAATTAGCGGACCCTGGTCTCTTCAGCTATACTCAAGCGGAGTAAGAATCTATTTGTATTTCAATGTTTCGAGCGTAGATTGTTGCTTTTTTTAATCACTTGAGTATCAAAATTTAAATCCAAGTTGACAATCTCTAGCAGGATTTGTTCAAATCCAAGTTTCATTCTCCATACCTTTGTAGAAATTATTATTAGAAAAATTAACTATGATCCAATTGATTCAGCATCCACTGGTTGCCGCCTGAATGTTACGTCAATCCTGAACTGGCAAAGCGTAGTACACAAGCAGATGTTTGGGCTCTGGCAACGACTTTCTGGCAAATTTTTTCTCGTGGAGCGCCGTTACCTCCTCATAGAGACCTTGACTCTGTGAAAAGGGTGCGAACCAGATGATTCACTTTACTTTCAATTGAGGAATGTAATGTTCAGTAAATTTGTGTAATAATTTTTTCGAATCACAGTATTATTCGAGCGGAAGACGACTGCCTATGCCGAGCGGTTGTCCAGAAGAAGTTTATAAACTGATGTTAGAGTGTTGGGGTGAGGGTGGTGGGCCTAGGAAACAACCACAAGCAGTGATGCGAGATATAAATCAAATTCTATATCAAGTTTATAATTCGAGACGAATCCATGCCTATGAAACTGCCTTTCCCAAACGATGTACTGATTCTGGTAAGATCGAGGTTGAAGAGGGAGAGATAGATTCATCTGATAGTGAGTCTCGTGCTAGCAGTCTCTTCACCGATCGCACCAGTCTCGCTTGGGATGACGGTGACGAAGGTACAAGTTACGATTGAATGTGTACTAATTTTTGGAGCTTGAAAGACAGAATTCTTCGTCTCAAGGATCTAGCTTTTTATATTGATAAGCACGAAACTGATCTATATCACATTATCAATATAAAAATAACTGAAATTATTCTCTAGATGGAATTGAATCTAGAGAAGCTGATAGAGATGAGGAAGAAGAGTTATCCGCGTACTTGGGATGGCTAGCAGAAGCAGGGGGCGAAGAGGGTGGTCCTCTGGGACAAATGCAAGGAATTTTTGAGCTCGATGCAGACTGTAATGTAATACTTCAGGGTCGTATAGGGCAAGGTTTTTACGGAGAAGTATACAGAGGTACCCTAGAAAGAGACAACAAAGATGCTGAGCCTCAGCAAGTGGCTGTTAAAAAGCTTAAGACAAGAGCCTTGGAAGCAGACTTGCGTGACTTTGAAAGAGAAATATCAATTATGAAAGTATGCTGTATTTTTGTGATTCCGATAAAACAGGTGATATTTTAATGAAGAGACACTGTGATGATATTCTTTTCATTTTAGACTCTCAAACATCCAAACGTTGTCGAAATTCTTGGGGTAATATCGGAGCCAGAAGTTTGCTTGGTAATGGAGTTTGTTAAACACGGTTCATTGCAGAGTTACTTAGCTATTCATCGTGAGACATTAACACACAAGAGGTTGCTCGGTTTTGCGCTAAATATTTCAACAGGAATGGATTACTTGGGTCGTAAAAGTATTGTTCACCGAGATCTGGCAGCTAGAAATATATTGGTCGCTGGCGAAGATAGAGTGAAAATAAGTGACTTTGGTTTAGCCCAAGTTACTGGAAAAAACGATTACTATATTCTACAAACAAACAGAGACCTTCCAATAAAGTGGTATGAGTTCCAATGAGTAAATCGTCGTAAAAACAAAGCCAAAGAATTTGCCGAAAATTTCGTTCTCACATTTTGCATACCTATAGGTACGCGCCAGAGAGTTTAAGGGATGGAAAGTTCTCGCCAAGGTCCGATGTTTGGTCTTTTGGAGTAACAATGTACGAAACTTTTGGTCTTGGAGAAGAGCCGCGAGTTCCTGGTGTCGGAGAAGGTGGAAATTCAGAAGGGGGTGTGGAACTATTAGAGGCATTAGAAAGAGGGTCAAGACTGCCTTGTCCCCCTACTTGCCCGCAAGCTGTTTACGTTAAATTGATGTATCCATGCTGGCATTTGCACAGTCATCAAAGACCAGATTTCTCAACTCTTTGTAACGATATTCAAGATTTGTTAACACAATACTGAGACGTGAGGGATGAATGATTGGTAATTGTTATTGTTATTCAGTTTTCAGGTGCCATAATTTGTATATAATTTAACAAGTATCCTAAGGATATACCATATAACGTCGTTGTTTTCGGATTATTTTTCTTTAATAACGAAGCTAACAAGCTTTGTTACAAATCGACTTTAAGTAGATTTATCTACAAAATATTGCGCAGCTCAATAATTCATTTGCAATAGAGTAATGATGAAATAACTGTAGATAAATACGGTATAAATTCAGTATTGCTAAAATCTGTTCATGGTCCCGAATGTTTTTAAAGAAAAATTTTACTAGAGAAAAAAAAAACGCACGTTTTTAGTAATATTCTTGATGTTAAACAGTCAGACCGTTAATACTGTGCATTTTTTAGGGATTAAGATTAATACGTTGGTTTATTTTGTCGTTTGATTCGAATATTATATTTGTTAGTTTATTTTTTACTTTTCAAAAAGTCTAAAGTTTTGTGTGTGATAATTAATTAATAGTTGATACATAACTCAACGAAAGTACATAATATTTCGTATTTCACCATAAAAAGTTTGGAAGAAAGCTACGAGTTTGCATTTATATATACATATATACGTATGTACATCTATTTACTCTGAGAAATTATTTTATTCAATGATTCAATTGATAAATGTGCTCAATTCGACGTAACTGATTCGTACAAATGCGCGAATATAAAACGCGAGTCAATTATTATACCTTCGTATAAACACATATGTATACACGTTTTTTAATTATTCATTCACAAATAAATTCATTTATAACATAATAAAATATAGCAGTTTTATACACGTATTTGAATTACTGATTGCTCTTAGGGTTTCACTCTCTCTTTTATACTATTAGGAATGATTTTCGATGTTTCACACATGACATTATAACATAATAAATGTATATAACAATATATGGGTGTTTTTATATTCTATTAAATTATTCAACTTATTTCATTTAAATTTATATCAACTTCCATCGAGCATTCGGACGATTCTAAACTTTGGCGAAATAATTGTGCATGTTGCCATGCCAAGTCCTTATCACCGCCGCTAAGCTTGGCCGATATACTTGCCTTGAAAGCTCCTTTGATTTGCACAGTTTCAAATTCCTTAGGGTCATTAATAGAAAAGACTTTACTTTTTCCATCCCTATAAAATCCTTGGAGTTTCCATTCTACCTTTGCGCCCTGATAAACCGCATCAGTCGCCCTAAACTTCAGTTTTTTAATCTCAGAATTTGAATCAGTTATTTCAAAAGTCCATTCAATGTTTCCGCACTCGTTTCCTGAACCACGTGCCAAGTATACCATTTTCCAATCGTCTTCAACCTTCCGGAAAATCCCTCCATCTATTTGGTAGACTCCTTTCGCCCAGCCCTCTTTCTTCTCCAAAACTTTTTTGCCTTGGTCAACCAAAACGTACTCGTCACTTGATGCGGTGTAACTCAACTTGACCGAATCTAAATCCGCAGGAATTCGCCATATGTAAGACGAGGGTGAATCAACCTATGAAACGAATTTTTGAGAATTTAGATTTTTGAATTCGAATTAAACGGAGTAACAATTCTTTGGTAATAATTATTCACTTTTGTCTCATGGCGGGCTAGTCTCCATGCTAAAGAGCCCGAGGTTCTACCTTCATACTCGTCTTGGTCGCTAGAGTTTTTTTTCTCATTACCAAAATGGGACGATATTAAATTGACAACTTCCATGAGGGATCGTTTTATGAGGAACTGTTGTCTGGGAATAGAGCAGCTAGTGCGACGCCGATCTTCTGTCAATTTACCGATGAATGAATAAAGATTCTGCTCCGAGCACAGATCTCTACGTTTCATTACAGCCTCTTGATCCGAAGTGTATCTCCAGGTAACATCCTGAATTTCGTCTTTTGAAAATGCTATAACGTAGCTCAACTTCTTTCCCCAACCTTTCTCGTACATCAATGGACGATCCATTACATTTTCACAAGGATCAGCGTGAATCCAACGATTTGCGGCTACCGACCATATCTTTAAAAAATGTCAAATTTTATAGCATCCCAAAATCAGAGAAAAGGCATTTCCGATTGTCTGATATTCACCTCAACCCACACGTGATCTGTATAGTCCCATACAAAGCGGGTATCATATCCAAGCGAACGACAAATCAATGCAAACGTATCGGCCCATTCTCCGCAGCGTCCTTTTCTAGATCGTAATAACAAAGCGGGATCTGAGTAGCGAGGAAACTCAACTATTGTGGCACACGTCCCACATCTATATTTGAACAGATTAATGCATGTTTTTATTAATTGATATTTGATGGGTTGAAGTTCTTGGAACTTGATTTAACTGTTTTTGTTTCTTCTCATCTTTTGAAACGATTATCAAAAATTTTTGTGTACAGAGTTTGGCAAGTCAATTGTAACATCAGAATTATTTGTCGATTGATTTGGAACAGAAAAAAGGCAGAGTTTGAAGTAAATCTAAGCAAATAGTGAGGGTTTTATGTAATTTCTTCTCATTCAATGATCATATTTTATAACTGATTGTGGATTATATTCAAACCTGTGAAGTTCTATTCTTGACGCTCCTCGAATATTTGAGGGAATTGCTCTTAGAAAAGAACATTTACCCGAGCAGGAAGTACAATCGGGACTGTCGACCCATTTGAAAAACTTTTCTTTGAACCATTTCAAGACTTGGACAAAAATTAAATCTTCCATTGAAATATCTTCAACCGATTTATCATCTCCGTTCAACTTTACGTCTCTGTGAAGAAAAAAAAAATAAGAATTAGAATAATTAATTCGCGTTATTTTGAAATTTGTTTTCGTTTTTTTTTCTTTTGTTTTTCATTTAATATACCTATGTGCAACATTTTCAATCGCTATACCTCTGTATCGATCTCATTGTTTCCATTGCTTTAAGCTGCAAGTCAACCAAAGGCACGGCTGCTCTAGCTTCATCTTTTAGTTTATCATTTTCATATTTTAAAATATCTTTAAAGTGTCCTTGAATCTGTGAAAAAAAAGCTACTTCCTTAGCTGAGGAGCTTGTAACGTTAGATCTAATCGCAGAAGTTGTTGGTTGAAGAGGCTGACTAGGTGGAGAAAGAAATGGTGCTGCTTGTTGAAGCGCAGGGCATGTACTGTCTGTTTTTTTTGGCTGTAATTCGGATAAAATTTGATGCAATCCTTGCAGTTTAGAAAGATCGGCATTTTCGGGTAGCAGGAGATGATCGTCACCCTGTTGAAGGAGTTTATAATAAAAATTAACTAATTAATTAAAAATCGATAAGAATAAATTACAAATTTTTTATTTTTATATTTTGTTTAGTTTTTTTTTTCGGCTTTTAATGGATAATAATTTTTTAGAGACTGTATCTTACTTCTACAAAGCCGATTTCGAACAGACATTCCATAGCTCCAACGGCAGGTATAATTTTTTCGGCAACAATCGGGTTGCTTAATCGAACTTTACGATATTTTAATACGTTTGGATTTTTAATAACGTTTTTACATAGTGTTGACAACACCTTACACACCTCGGTGTAAATCTTCTCATCGTTATCACTCAACAAATCGACGAAACTTTTTAAATTAGACATATTTATTTATCTATTTATTATTCACTTAAATGATAAAGGACGTTTTTCTTTCTGACTGTTCCCTAACCAAACATTTGCTCTAATCCAGGAAGTAAGAGGCTCTAATCTACTGTACACGTCATTGAATAAAAAAAAAGATAAGATTATTATGAACGCAGTAACCAAGTGGACAACAATTTTCCTTCAAATATTGTAATGTTTTTTTTGTTTTTCTGACGTAGAAGAAAAAACAACATAAAATAAAAGTAAGAATGATTCGAAAGATTTCATTCATCGACAGAGAGAGCAAAATGCTTCATCATAATTCGCGCGGATAGGTTTTCACATATTGTTACTAGATGGTGGTATTTTGGATTGTTTACCAATATTTTTTTACAGTGTTTTTTATGTTGTTCTTTATACGTGACGTCAGACTTGCGTCCGTCGATAAAATAGAGACCTTCACGTTCTGTAGAAACGTTATTGAATTTTTTTTTCTATTTTTTTATTTATTTCTTTAACTTCTAATCGTAAACTAGATGGCGCTGCTTGTCTCAATCGATGATCGTAAAGCTGATAATAAAAAAGCACTTCGGGGGACTCCCCAATCCCCTGTACACTGTAAGCACAGATTATACTGCGGAGACCGGAGTTACACAAATTTAGTATCAGAGCTTGACAATTATATGGGATAATCTTGGTATATGGACAATGTTATTGGCACGGCTCAACCGTGATTAAAAAATATAGGTATAGGTATTCCTACGTATAATACACATATCACACACCAATTTTTATATCCAATTTTATTTTTATTTTTTTTTTTTTTTGGTGTTATAGATATAGGTATCTATAAGCTTTCCAACTGCGGATGCCAGCTTTTATATCTAGAACGCATATGAGCGTTTATCGACAATATCGATAATATTACTCAATCAGCAATGCGAACATTCGTTGATTACTATTATTTATAATTAAAACGGTTTTGATAAAAGCTATACGTCGTTTGAAATCATACAATTTGTTCAAACGTTATATATTGTATGTCACGTGATTGTAAAATAGTTTTTTTTGTTTTTGTGTTTGTTATTTTCCTAAAAATTCGAAGCCCGTAAATAATTATGTATCACGCGTGTTGTACAATTCCGAATTTAATCAGAATCTCGAAAATTACCTACGCGGAGGAGTAGGTTGGTAGGTAGGTAGGTATAGGTGCAAGGGTAGGTAGGTAGGTATAGTCAGTAACGAAACTGTTGAACCTTCTCTGGAAAGATTACGTTTTACGACTGCTCGCATGAAATTGGGTCGTTACTAAAACTGAGCTTGCCATCTTCCACTTCCGAGTTTTCTACCCGAAATTCTTCCCTCTCCCTCTTCCTCCCTATATTCACCGCACCACTCCCCGTTTCTTGGATAAATCCGTTAAGAGTTGTCAAACTAAGTTTTTTTTTTTTTTTTCCTCTATTTTTTTTATTTTTTATTTTTAACGTGACGAAGTTGACCGGCCGGTCACGTGACTTAAAAGCGAAGTTATCGAGTCAAGTTTTTTTTTCTGTCCTCGAAAATTTTACGACTTCGTTTTTTTTTTTTCTTTTTCTTTTTCTTCTGCTGTGTGACCCTCGTCTTGTATTTTGCGCATGTAGTTAACGAGAAAAATTGCAAAAGTCCTTCACACATCGATCGCGGTTCTTTATTTTTCTTGTTTTTTTTTTTCTCTTGTGAAAAGCAATGAAAAGCAATTCGAAGCTTGAAGAATATTAAGACAATACAAAATAAGAAAGTGAGAAGAAAAAAAATCATAAAACGCATTTTCCTTTCACCCAAAAATATATATGTATATACTTTTTTTCTTCTTCTTGTTAATTTCTCAAGACCGAGCAAGACTCCGCGGGGGTATAAATCGTTATAGCTAGAAATAAGGCGAGTGTTTCGTCTCGAATAATAATAAGGTAGGGAAAGAGGGTGTTCGTCGCGGCTGATTAACGCGATTGAAAAGCCGGTAATTAATGTTTGATGTATTTTACAAGGAAAAAGAAAATCTCTGATTAATTTGCGAAGGTTTCGTCGAAGCTTTTCGCCTCTCTGTATATAAGCACATAGTCGAGGGTGAGAGCTTGGTGGTCTAATAATAATAATCCACCGGGATATTACAATCGGTGTAATTATAGAGGGAAGGAAATCGCGTTTTTAGTATCACGGAGGGGGATTCCGAGCGTCAAGAATTCTCTGCCCACGGTTTTACACGATCAGTTTCTTATCAGCTTCTGCATATATACAATAATTTGTTGATAATTCACCGCGAATCAGTCTAATTCTAAAACAAATTTGAGAATTTTCCTCTCCTGTTCCTTTTCCATTTTCTTCTTCTTCTTATTTTTTCTACATAATTTGTAAAAACACCGCTGCTCGAGGTCTCGGTCAGTCTCGAAATATATAATAACCATGTCGTATTATACGTGTTCTCATAGAGTATACATGAAATATACGTAATGCGGGAACACGCACGTCTAGAGTTTCGTGAGTCCGGTTCGGTAAAACACTACGGCGTTGAAGTCAACCCCCGTCAAGCAACAAGTTGTGGCGCCTCAACAGCAGCAGCTACTACTAGGCAGTAACTAACTAAAAGCAGAGTCTTCGACGGGCATAAAAGACGCATAGTTTTCCCCCCTATCCCTTCCGCCCTCCATCATGCGACCAGACTTTCCCGTTTTTTTTTTTATTCTTTACTTTTCGTATTTGTATTTTTATTTTTGTTACTACTTTTCACATTATTACTGCAACTCCCTCTCCCCCTGCCATTTTTATACTCGGTCAAAACTTTTATCCTCTTCTTATTCTTTTTATAATATTGACACAGTGGAAGGATATAATAATAATATACTGTTCGCCCCCTTCATCGCGTTTCAACTTTAGCCGCTGCTCTAAGTCCAATAATAAATTAATCAAAAAATTGATCAATTTCATAAAATAATTAATTAACTAATTAATTAGTTTGAATATTGAAGCTCGTGGTACGAAACTAATCTATGGAAATCCGATAATCAAGCTGTATTATAAAGAAGATCCTGCACACTTTGTTTCTACAACAACAAAAAGGGGCAAAGAAAAATGCAGAATATCACAGGGTGGCGACAAACCGGGAAAATCGGGAAAACCTGAAATAATCAGGGAATTTTGTCCATTTAGAAAATTCAGGGAATTACTTCGGCCCACATGGAAAACGAGTGTTTTTTTTTTTTTTTGTTGTATTTTTTTCCTCCTCACTACATGGGACAATTTTTACTTTTAATTACATTGCGGCACTGGTTATATAATCTAACTGTCTAATTGTAACGTGAATTTACATTAAATGTATAGACATATAAATCACTGCAGATTTACACAATATCGTAACAACATTTTCCACGATAAATGTAGTATTTAGACAACATATTTATCATGAGGCGTTTCGTCGAATTTACATTCACTTGTAAATCATTAAATGTTGGTTACTTTTCGATGTAAGAGTCCTTGATACGTGTAAAAACATTATACGTGTAAATTCGTATTATAAATAGACAGAGACTTGCAATCATTGTAACAACATTATCCATTGTAAATGTATATCAACATTATCAATGAGGCGGAAATAATGCGGAAAAACATTATTCAAATGTTGATTACTCTAAGTTGTAAGTATTTTGATATAAATTTGTAATATAATTAGACAGAGACGTTTCAATCGAATCATAGAAGCGTTGAAAAAAAAAAGAGGGGAAAAAAAATTAAATTATGTACCAAATATTTTCATTCAATTATATTATAGTTTTCTTACATATTATGTATATGCGGAATTATATAGGTTTGGTTTAGTCACCATGACTTCGCTCAACTTGATTGCGATTCTGTCGAAAGAGGTCAGGGAATATGGAATTTTTGTCTGGACAAAGTCAGGGAATTTTATTTCAGTTGAATTGTCGTCACCCTGTAATATGATCGATTTCTTTTTATTTTTCAAATCTCACACATTCTATAGAAATATTTCTCACTCTGAATATGTCTTCTAATAAATAATTTCTTTCTTTTTTTTTTTTTTTCCTATCTCTTTTCATCGATACGATCGTCGTCATTTTAAAAGTAAATTCTGATCATTTAGTAGTAACCATATAAGTAGTTTACCCGATAGCTACTAGTGCCCTGAATAACTACTGAAAATTTCAGACCAATCGTACGTATCAATTCTTGAATATTATTTGCATGATGGTTTTATATAGTCAGTTTAGTCGATAGTCGTCTCTCACGCTAAAAAATAACTTAACAAATATTGAAATTAATTTGCGGAGAGAATTTTTGAACAACTATATTCTCGCTCGTCGTATAAATTTGAATAGTTTATCGTCATCTTCAGCGCAGAAAACAAAACCCCTAAAAGATGCGTTTATATTTTTCAAATATCCAAGATTTAGAACCCCTTTTAATGATCTTCATACCTTCACGCCTCGAACACTCGCGGTATTCGTCATAATGCAGTGTGCGGCGTGCGTGTGTGTGTGTGTGTGGAGATGAAACGCACTTTAATCTGTCTCAAGTTCCCTTCTCCTTACTTCTTTTTATATTTTTATTTTTATATATTATATATATTTTTTTTATCTTTACTTTTTCTCTTGTTTTTCCCATTTCCGCAAGAAGACCCGAGTTGGCTCTCTCCTACCCCCGCTACTCCTACACACCCCGGGGTGTCAGGATTCGCCGGAGGTTAGGGCAGCTCGGTAACTTGATACTAGCTAGATATAAGATTTTCTCACTTGCTCATGTACCAGTCTTCAGGTTCTGCTTACCAATATACATCTAGCTATACCCGGTGTCTTAGAATTCCTAGCGAATCACCGGGATAAGATAAACCCGGTTATACAGCCCGGCTCCGAAAGGATGGTATTCACCTTCTCCAACACAAGCCCATATCCACAATTTTACACGCACATGCATGAAACTATATATATGTATATAAAATCTACACGTACATACAAGTATACGTATATATATACGTACGGGTTGACGTGCGCTTGCGTCGCATCGGCGGGGGTGGTTCTCGCCCGTAGCACCAGTCTTGACTCAGCCTCCTTCGGGGAAAAGGCCATAATCATCCGTGGTAGCGTGAGATGTTTCGATTCGTGGTTGTTTATCGTATAAATTAAGAGTAAATATATTCGGATTTAAAGCGTGCAGACATTCGGTATATATAAAACTCGGTGGCAAGGTACGCGCCCCTCTACCCTCCCTGTCGCCCCATGAGCGGGTGGAGTTGGTAAATTAATTCATTTATAATTCAAGGCTTATAAAATATATCGCGTGTTGTTAATGCCGAGATGATGTGGTACCTGCAATTCTGATAACAGTAAAAATAATAACGATCAAAAAGAAGAACAAGAAGATAATGAATTACTCGATTAAAAAATTGAGAAAGTGGTTCACAGAATTACACGATGATTGAGTAAAAATTTTAACGTTTAAATAAATAGAAAAGCCAATAATAAATTATAAGTGAATATAAGAAGGGTGAACCGCGTGCAGCCAGTGTCGATGGATGGATTTAAATTTTGTTACCAGTGATTGCGGAATATTTGTCGTTAGTCGAACCATAAATATGCAGATTATTATGTGAGGGAATTAGAAGGAGATAATAAAACTAATAAAAAGAGAAAATAGTGAATGTGGATGTCGTTTTGAGTCTCGATCGTTGATCAGAGAGCATCGTTTTTTTTTTTTTGTTTTTTCAACGTATGAAAATTCAAATTTCTGGAACGCCGTACTCGTCGATATCTTAATCGTGTTTCAACGTTTTATTTTAATGATTCTAGTCACCTTATAGATTTCAGAAGCTTCAAAGTGCGGATTTATTTTCTTTTTTGTTGTTGTTTCTTTTCATTCGGTAATCGTTTTTTGATGAAAGATCGTCGATGATAACGAAAAGCCGTCGCGCAACGGCAGATTAGAAACTTTTTCAAGTTCTATACATGCACATATATACGTTTTGAATATTTCATAAAACAATGATAAACTAAATGCATTTGAGGGTCAGCCTGACTCGGAATAATAAATGACTCGACGGTTTAAGGCGGGATAAAAAAGAAAAAAGCAAGAAAAAAAAAAAAGAGATATAACACCGTACCTCATACACCTCATAATAAAAGCCTGCAGAGAGAATACGCAAAGTGTTGCAAATGGTTTTCGTCGAGGTCGGAGGTTTTTCGTGGCGAATATATTTCGGGGGTGTTTTTTTAAGCCAGTGTAAAAGTGCGATGGGGATTGTAACGGCGACTGGGTTGGCCTTAGGGCCAATCCAAAGTTAATAAAGAAGAAAATTGTTCTTAAAACCGAGGAGGAAATAGATCCCGGCGTCCCCCCTTACCCCCTTCCCCCCTATTCCTCCCTCCCGATTATATTATTATTTTTAATTAATCCCAGCTTTATTTAATATAAAATAATGAGAGGCTCCTTGATAATTTTCGGACTTATATTCGCCGGTAAGTTTTCTGTGAAAGAAAAAAAAGTAAAAAAATTTTTTTTTTTTTAGCATTTTTTTCTTCTTCGTATTATATATAATCGCTGTTTAAAGAGCGCTGGTATATGAACCGTGAGAATTTTGAGTATATACACATATTTCACGTTGAGCAGGTAAATCGGTGTGAATAATTGTTATCACACCGTTTCTGTGGATATATATGTGAGAATACACACGTAGAGGGAAAGTTCGGTTCGGTTTGGTTAATCGAGTTTAAATTTCAATATATATTATATATACACGAATCCCGAATTCAGAATTGATCTATTAAAATGAAATTTCTAATGGCTATAAAGGACCCGCCTGGTGTACCGGAGACGATGACGAACACGAGGAAGATTTTGTACCGTTGGACCGGGGTCCTTACTTCGACAACACAGCATCCCGCAACGTTACCGCACTAGTGGGACAAACTGCGGTTCTAAATTGTCGCGTTAAAAATTTGGGTAATCGAACGGTACGTATAATTTAAAAAGAAATAAAAAAAGAAACGAGACAGATCGTTACGTTGTATTATACAGCGATTAAATTATACAACCCGTGAAACCGCTGTGTCATACAGCTACGTCACGAGAAATTATGGAGACAAATGGCGCTTGACGAATTACATTTGACGTCGACCGACGACATAACGCCTCAATTCTTCTCGAGACTCCTTCATCTTATCCGTCCCTCTCTCATCCTTTCACTTTATCGTATTAATCTCAATGCGAGTGAAACCGTCTCCCCCACCGTTACGCGGATTTTTTTTTTTTCTTTCACGGCTTCTATCGTGCAGGGCTTATAATAATCCGTGTATAAAGAATTTAACGAAAATTTAACTCTTTTGTAAATGAGAAAATTGAAAATTAACGCAATCGACTAGCTCGTTCAAACCGACGATATTTCTGATCGTAATTGCGTACGGGGTGTATATAGGAAAACTAACGACACTCTACGGGGACGGTGACGGTGGTTATAAGGTAGTTAAAAGCCTTTTCGCCGTTGGTATAATTCGGTAGGGTAAGTTCCTCGGGGGAATAAATTGTCAAGTTTAATTCAACCGTAGCCGAAAGATCCTTTGTCGCCTGGAAGGCGGTGTAAACGGTTTTAAGTACTTTTCTTAATCAAGAGGAGGGATATATACAGAGGATATTCTGCAGGGTAGAGAGAGCGTAACCAACTCTCTTATAGCCGACTGCACCCTCTTTAGAACCGCGTAGCTATTCAAAACGAAACGTTTTTCCTTATATATATTTTACTTCTTAAATCTTTTTGTTTTTCGTTTTTCGTTTTTTTTTTTTTTTTTTTTCTTTCTTTCTCTTTCTGTTTTTCATTTTTATTATTTTTATTACTATAACACCGTAGGATCATCCTCGACCCCTGCTATATACGTATACACTTTGCCGAATAAATTTTTACGATCCACGTTTATCCGCGTATATAACTTCGTCCCAAAGTTTTCGATACATATCTTTATGTTAATCACATCCGTGGATCACACTTCCAACGCTTTTAGACCGGCCTTTAAGGGGTCGTGCGACGTGTTCTTCCTTCGTCCTATCTTTTATTCCATCGCGCAAACTTCCAATTTTTATTTTATCTTATTATTTTTTTTTTTCTCTCTCTTCACTTCTTCTTCTTCATCTTGTTTTTTTTTTTTTCTTGTTTTTTATTATGGCGCAGTAATAAGCGCCAGAAACACCTCCGCATTCCGCAACACGCATACGCAGGCACGTAGAGAATACCCCCCCAAAAAAAAAAAAAAAAAAAAAAAAAAGAAAAAGAGTTTCATGTGTACACGTTATATAACTATATACATTTTACTTTTCTCAGAGTTTTAATTGCTTAATAAACTCCGGTTTAATTGCTTTGGCTAAACTTTGGCGACATGGAATTTACCGGAATGTGGTACGAGTCGGTCTTCCGGCTGCTGTATACTCCCGCGGAAGTAGATAACGCGATGCCACGATTCCTCGAGGACCGTTACTGTATATATACGAGTCCTTTAACTCGCTACGAATTAATTAACACGGTTTGCTGTACGGTTTTGACGATGAAAAGTAGCCTTAGCAACGAGCTTAGATGTCGTCAGATCCGATGATCTACATCCCATCAGGCGTTTTCTAATTTTTATTTTTAATTTACGTTTTTTTTTTCTTCTTTTATTAACATCACATCACATCCTTACCTCCAACCCTCGGGCACGAACGTATACCTTCAAAGGTATTAAATTTCCGCGGTTTATATCTGTACGAATTAATTTAGAGTAATCCTGAATTTTCTACCTTAATAAACCGAACTTCGTATCCTTGGGCGCAAACAAGGCTACGAAACCTCATCTACCAGCTCCTGTATTATTATTCGACCTACCTCCTAATTAGCCAAAATCAATAAACAGTCGATAATTTATCAACGGACGAGCCCGAAACAACAGACTCCTGTTTCTGACACGTTATTATAAACCATATAGATTGGACTCGAGGTTTTCATTGAAAGGTTACCAACCTGCCCCCAAATCAACTGCACGATTTCTGTACGAACAAGCGGTTTTTGTAGGAAGGGTAAATTTGAAGGGAGACGGAAGGGTTTTCTCCCCTCTTCTTATTTATTTATTTATCTAATTTTTTTTTTCTTCTATTTTCGAAACTTTCTCATCACCTTTTTACAATAAATTATTTGACATTTGGGTCGACGCGTAGGTGTCCTGGGTACGTCATCGGGATATTCATCTCCTGACAGTTGGCCAGGACACCTATACAGCCGATGGTAGATTCCAGGCAACCCACTTTCCGCAAACTGAGGACTGGACACTTCAGGTCAAGTTCCCACAGCGCCGAGACTCGGGGACTTACGAGTGCCAAGTGTCAACGACACCTCCGATCGGTCACTCGATGCATCTATCAGTTGTTGGTTCGTTTATCAGACAATCAATCTTGTAATCCGCTTCCATCGCTCTTGTACGAATGATAATACTTGCTTCTTTTTTTTTTTATATAGTATACGTACCGAGCCGTTATATTATGCGCGCGCAGTACTTCGTTAATCTTGTTTCGTTTCATTATAATAATAAGTCTCTAATTATATATATCTTAACAAGTCTTTTAATTGGTATTAAATCTGATCTTTGAACGGATGAATTTTATTCGTTTAAAACTTCAACTTGGGTAAAAAGATGGTTAAAAAGAAAATTTTCACCGCTATAAACGTTGAGACAAGTTCGACGCGATGTTTTTGTACATCGTTTGTCAATTGGATTTAAGTGTTGTTCTCAAGGGGCGTGTGCGGGAGTCTGGGGACTGAGACTGGGTGGTGGTGTTAGCTACGAGGTTGTTGAGACTCTACTCGCAGGGGCTCCACTAATTTATTCTCCTGAAACCTAAGCTCGCGTTAAATTAAACGCTAAATTGAGACGGCGCTAATTAAAGTAATTAAACTGTGACGTTGGAATGAGACGAATATCTTATCTGATCGCAGTCTTGTCTTGATTCGTCAATTATCGACACGTGAGACAACGTGCGGATATAATACCTGTACCATGTTATAACGGAGTCAAAATTCACAAAAACCAACAAAAAAAAATTTAATTCACGTGCATTTTCTGTCTCCAACTTCTCAGATTCTTTCTCAATTTTTTTCTTCCTTTCTTCAACATGCATGTCTTTCGTTTCTAAAATACTGCGCGTGCCGCGGTATTTGTACAATAGAACAACGCGTCTGTTATACACGTGTATGTAGATATAATATGTACAGAGAGGAAATATCTATGCGTATATCAAATTCAACCTAGGATACACGGATATTACACCAGAGCCATAAAGAAAGATATTTCAGTTTAGAAGAGGATTATATGCCCGGCTGCTCTGCACTCGCGAGCTTAGAATACCGAAACTCGTTGTATATACGGTACAAATGTTGAAGAAAATTTCAAGAAAATATTTATCCTTGAATTGTGCAGCAGATTTCGGTTTCGGTCGTTGACGAGCTGCGTGCCACAGCCGAGGCTGCTGCAAGCTTCTTCAAGCTTTCCAACTAAATTTTCAGCTTCCAGTTCCCCCCACCTTTTTTTCTTTTTTGGTATTCAACGTCTTTTAACCGCTCGCTGGACGCTGATGCACGGCGAGGTTTTAACCAACGGTCGAAAACGAATTCGATCTCCGTTATCTAAATCTGGGGTCGGTATAGGATATTACAGATTGGTCGTTGATAATTGGTCGAGTTACTATTAAATAGCCAATTACACTCCGCAGATTGACACACTGATTGACAGCTCCCGTTTTCCCGGTATTTTATAGAGCCTCGTCGAATCGTTTGAAATAAAAATCAATTTTTTTTTTCTGTTGCTTATTCAGTGGAAAAAATAAAATCGCAATCTCGATATTATTCTCAGCGATCGACGATACTCGCACACGTTTCGATATTCGAACCATAGGCGAACCATATAAAGAAGAGAAAAATATTGTATCAGCGATTTCGTTCAAAATAGAAGCCAAAAAAAAAGAAAAGAAGAAATTTAAGTTAATTTTCTGATATCGTTGTAAGCTCTTACGTTTTATCATTATCGCGGTTTAATCGCGGGGTAAGAATTCGAATGAGAAACGTCGAGTTAAAATTTACAGTTTTATCAAGCTCGGAATATCTTTGGCCACTGTTGGAACCCGATTCGTCGTTAAAAGTTCGCGTCAGGAGTTATACCATGTCGAAAGAGAGGGAGAAAAGAGAGATAGATGGAGATAGATAGAATAGAGAGAGAGAGAGAGAGGAAGAGATACTCGCGAAAAGTTTTCCCTGTTCTCGTTTGCCACGTCATATTGATCTAGGCAAACTTTACAATGGATTTGAAATTATTCAATACTTACTCTATAATGTAATCGAGAAAGTTTACCTACGCGCGGAATAGTCGGGATTGCAAATTTTCGTTTTATCGTTCTTATACAACCTGAAGCCGCCCCCAACACGTATTTACTTATATAGGTATATGCAGGTACACATACCCACCTCTACATCTATAACGTCGTATAAATTTGTTCTATACTTGTACAATTTACATGAAAGTGATGGGGTTGCCGTAGTTTCTACTCTACTTTCAACGATCATATTGTAGAACACAACCCACGCTGCACTTATATTTTTTCGCTATTTTACTGTATATATACGTACATAGGTACCATAAGGAAAACTTTTCCGCACGGTATAAATGGCAGGTTATAGGTCAGACTAGGGTATATATACATATACACGTCGTGCAACGTTTCGGTCTAATGGAAAGTGCAATAAAAAGATATAAAAAGGCAATGTACGAGAAAAAAAAAAATCAAATTTACAAAGTTTTTAGTCAACTACAAATCAGATCGGTAAAGATAAGCAATATTCTGTATTATAGGTGTTAAATTCATTCTATCGAAATTAATAATCATCAAAATTAAAAGAGAATTAACAAGAGAATAGAGATATGACTTAAGCCTCCCACGCCTGCAGCAGAAGTATATTTTAATTAATAACTGCGCCTTATCTTTTCTTCGTAGGTATATATACATAATTTTCATCGTTCATAATTAACATAGTTATATATATACCAAGGTTTAAGGTAGATACATATATACGTATATATAGGGTTTAGGGCGGTAGTAAGACGAGGAGGAGAAGTGGCTGTAGTATAACAGAAGAAGAAGAAGAAGAAGAAGAAGAAGAAGAAGAAGAAGAAGAAGAAGAAGAAGAAGAAGAAGAAGAAGAAGAAGAAGAAGAAGAAGAAGAAGAAGAAGAAGAAGAAGAAGAAGAAGAAGAAGAAGAAGAAGAAGAAGAAGAAGAAGAAGAAGAAGAAGAAGAAGAAGAAGAAGAAGAAGAAGAAGAAGAAGAAGAAGAAGACTCGAGTTCAGTTAGTCTAGCAAACAAACTCAGACTTTATGACTCTATATTAACACACACACAAACACATATATTCGTGTACCCTAATTCGCGAAGAGATGTCAACACTTGTTGGAATGTTTTTGTACATCTTCTCATGCATTTTTCAAGAAGTATATCCAAATATACACGGTGTCCCAGAACCGAATGTCCAAAATGAAAGGTGGCCTAGAGGAGGTCGAACCGAGTAAATTGACCCGAAGAACATGGGGTCTGCGAAGTCGCGTTCGCGAGATATCGCAGGTCAAAAAATTTCGCTTTGCGCCGCGATCGTGGCGCAAAGCGAAATTTTTTAACCTGCGATATCTCGCGAACGCGACTTCGGAGACCCGATGTTCTTCGGGCCAATTTACTCAGGTCGACCTCCTCTAGGCCACCTTTCATTTCGGACATTCGGTTCCGGGACACCGTGTACATAAATTCAAGTGAGCTTTTAACGTTTTCACCGAACCTTCGCGGGCTGTGGATTTTTCGTTGAATTTTTCCAGTGAAATTGACTGACTTATACGAGTAGGATAAAGAAAGAAAAAAAGAGAGCGAGAAATAGAGAGATTGAGAGTCGGAGTACGTTATAGTACTTCCCCGTACGTACACACTTGACACCTTACGAGGGGATCACTCGCTGGTCGAGTAGGTGGTGTAATCTGATGAAATTTTTTATTACTTCCATCATCTATACCGTGTATACCGGCACAGAAGCTTATGTACCTACTTACCGTGGATATTCTAAATTTACTTGGTGCGGGACTCTACCGAGTCTCTTGATAATATATTATAACGAGAGTCGTCGAGATTTTAATTAGGTTTAAGTATTATACATAGGTCAGCGATGAATATCATCAAAAATTGTTTGTTGTTTTATATTTCACATATATTTTTGTTTTTTAGTTCATTCGCGTTAAACGGGTATATGCGATAAAATAGAACGAAAAATAAATGAATGTATATGTATGTACAGAAAATAGAGGAAAAAATATATCTTCGAATGCGTTATATTTTGTTTCATTTTAACGGTATATATATATATATATATGTATACACAGGCTCTGTCCGACGTCGACTCGTCAATGCAGTAATTTTATGGACCAAATAAGCAATAAACGTCGGTTCGGTGAATCGATAAAAATACATGATATATTATACCTATACGTGTAGTACGAGTTGGGACGATATTCAGCTAGTTTTTATACTTCAAGCTTATTGACTTTCAAACACTCTTTATTTCCCTCTCGCTTTTTATTCTTTTCTTCTCTCTGGATTTCTCATTCCCTCAAGTCTTCTATAGTCTGCAGAGTTAAATATACGTAAAGCTTGTTATTGAAGGAATCAGAAATTCGTTAAAGTCAGATTCTGCAAATTAAGAAGAAAAAGAAGAAGAAGAAAAAGAAGAAAAAGTAGGTAGCTACGCGAAAGCAGAAAGAAGGTCTTGGTCGTGTCGTAAAAAAAAAAAACTTTAAATTTTCTTCCTTTTATCTCTCATAAAAGATCTTCCACTAAAAGAAGAATTTTCTTTCTTCCTCTTCTCTCTCTCTCTTTCTCTCTGTACCTACACACAGTTGAGAATAACTTTTCGACTCGGTACTATAACACAAGGGCGTATATATACCGTACATAGTGTACATACATATTATACGTATAATAGATATACGTTAAAACTTTGTTGGTTCGATATGGAAGCAACGATGCACGAAACCACTGTTACAGCGCACTTTGATCTTGACCAAAGTTACCATAGGACAGGAGCAAACGGAACAGTGTCCTTTCCCACGATGACAGGATAAGCCTAGTAGCGCTGAGAAGTTTCAGATCAAAGACCATATATAGAGACCAAAGCTCGGAATAACCATAACCATAACCAGGATCGGTGCTAACTGGACAATGAATGAATGAAATTCGGTTGAATTGAAGTGGTGTAAATTTGTACATCAGAAACTTTGAACGGATATCAATATATTATCCATTAGCAGATGTACTAAGCAAACGCGATGATATGTATGGATACGTTTCATTGTTTCTATCGGTACAGTACAGGCACTATACCGTGTATCCCAGGTAACTTGATTCGCGACAGATTATAATTAGGAGAGGCTGCTAATTAACCCAACCTACGTATCAGTAGGTATATATCTATTAAACATCGATTTTATCAGAGCCAGTGACGACAATTATCGGAGGTCCGGAAATGTTCATAAACCGTGGAAGCACAATGAATCTCACATGTGTGGTAAAACACAGCCCTGAACCACCGCCAGCTATATACTGGACGCACAATCACAAGGTTTGTAATATATAGCTAATTTCAAATTTTCGTTTTCGAATGAACCCACCATATATATATAAATTTATGTATACCTAGTTCGATCCTTTCGTTATTTATCGATCAGTTTGTTCGAGTATCGTATATGAATTTGCCTCGAGCTCAAGTATATACATTTGACGGTTAGAACGACTCTTCGTACGATATTTGCAAACCGGGTATTTCTCGTTACCTACGGATTTTGTTTTTTTTCTCTTGGTGTGCAAAAATTAAAGAGGAGCTGTACAAGGTAGAGAATATAAATTAAACTGCAAGGTAAAATCGCTCGACGAGTTTCTCGAGCTCGCTATACAGGGTGTCCCAGAACTAAATTTCGAAAATGAAAGGTGGCCTAGAGGAGGTCGAACCGAGTAAATTGACCCGAAGAACATGGGGTCTGCGAAGTCGCGTTCGCGAGATATCACGAGTTGAAAAAAAGTAGTGCTTTGCGCCGCCGCGACGCGGCGCAAAGCACTACTTTTTTTCAACTCGTGATATCTCGCGAACGCGACTTCGCAGACCCCATGTTCTTCGGGTCAATTTACTCGGTTCGACCTCCTCTAGGCCACCTTTCATTTTCGAAATTTAGTTCCGGGACACCCTGTATATTTTCCACCTTCCGTTGCAATCCGAGCTAACGTATATATTTTCGGACGATAAATTTAGCAGTGAGTATTAGCAGGCGAGAGCCGAGTCAATTCTTACTTATATACCCCTTCTTTTACTCGGCCGTACCCCCCGGGGTACTCGATCAATACTCGATATAATAATAATTTCCTATATATATAAATCTTTCGAAGAATATTGGTAATTTGACGCGCAGTCTGGCTCTGCAGCCGGCTTTGATTTACGAGGTAAAAGTCAGGAAGCAGGTTAAATCGACGGATCTCCAATTATCGTTATCGCAGAAAAGATGGCTGACTAATATCTACAGTTGGGCGATTATGTGCAGTAAGAGTGTATATAACTTCTCGTACAGACGCGTCGATCGAATAGCGAAGAAAATTCTATAGGAAAACTAAAATTTTATGATTTTTCATTATCGGTGTTTTCCTTCTTTTTTTTGTTTTTTGTTCTTGTCAACGGTTTAAGAATTGTGTGAGACAGTCGGCAGACCTAGGGGACATTAATCTTCGATATAGAAGAAGAAACTAAGAAGAAGAAGAAAAAAAAAATTATTTTCAATTCGGATTTAGGCGGAAAAATCGAAGCCAGTGGAGCGGAGGGGCCAGATAGGACTTCGGTCACCCTTTGTAGAATTGTGCGCCCTCTCGGCGACGTCGCGACGTTCCGATTAAACGTATATAAGGTTCGAGCAATCTCCCATCCGCAGGCTGCGCCGTTTGTCGGTTATTCGTCGTCTTCGTCGTCGTCGTCGTACCGGGACGATATCGGATGTGATCTTGAAACGTGGCGGTGACGGGAGAATCGGAACAGCAATGAAGACCACCGACTGTTCTAACAGACTCCAGAATTAATCGGGATTTCTGACTTTGCAGGAAATCAATTACGACAGTCCTCGCGGTGGCGTTTCTGTAATCACGGAAAAGGGAGAAATTACAACGTCCTATCTACTCGTACAGAGAGCACAGCCAGCTGACAGTGGTCGATACACGTGTCATCCGAGCAACGCTAATCCACAGACGGTCCAGGTCCACGTGCTGAATGGTATATAAATTTATGACGTTACAATTCTTACGGTTGTTTCGATAGTTTTTTTCGTTATTCTTTTTCTCGTTCTTCTAGTTTTTTTTCTTTTATCTTATGCGGCATCGCAACTTTTTTCTTCTTCTTTTGCTGCAGAGATTTCATTTGTAATTTCGAATCATTTGATGATTATTATTTTTTTTTTTTTCGTAACATATTTGTTCGAACACAATTATTCGTTTCGATTTATCCATTATCATACTCTCGTTAGCATGTTAGCCCGAAGTTTTATCAATTTTTTTTAATTTTTTTTTTTTTTTACTTTTATGTTTTTCTAACCGTAATCCGTATTATTATTCGAAACCCGCTGTCGTACGATAAATTCGACAATTTTTTTCCCCATCCAGTACATACGTATTCTCCAATTAAAAAAAACCCCGAGAACAGAGGTCAATGATTATTTTTAAATATTATTCTCCAATTTTCCATCTGCGTGGATCACAGTGCAGTGGTGGTTTATACGTACGTTATAGATCCGATTTTATCGTGATGTGATAGCGAATATTGAAATATATTTTTTATTAACAAATAATGAAATTTTATATTGAAATACCTCGTCCTGATGAAAATCGTATATAGGTATTCTCGAAGTATGATTCTATCGATTTAATCAAAGAATAAAAAGATTAGCTTCAGAATTTTTCAGTTGATAAAAACAAAAAATTTCTTTCCATCCTTATTCGAAAATGATGCGTCAATTTTTTTACTTTCTTTCTTTTTTTTTCTTCTTTTTTGGCCTTCGTTTCGTCGAAATCGCTACTTGAAATGCAAGAGCACGATCGGCTAACAAAAAGCTGCACTTCGAAGTAAACGCTTGTCTTTATAGGTACACTATATAATACTATAATCTATACATAAACGCTATAAAATAGAATTTAAGAGACAATTATCCTATACAGGCTCTAATAATTTATTTAACGATGTGTTTCTATATTCATTCACGGCGTTAGATCCGAGGTGCAATATTCTCTCAGGGTGGATATATACGTACACTGCAAATAAAATTTTATTTGAAATTTATTCCGTCGAAAGAAACTGCGCGAATTATATTCTAGCCCGTGAAAAAAAAGAAAAGAACCGCAAAAATTACATTTGTAAAAAAAATCTGCACACCAAACTAAAAAACATTCCTCTGTATGTGATATATTTTATTATTTATATACTATATATACATAGTATATAAAAGAATTTTTCTGGATTAAATCATACGCCGCGCCATGGTGAATAGATAGACGAAGCTTTCCCGGAGAGCACAGTCAGTATATTCTCCTACTACGATATATATTCACCGTTTCTTCTTATTTTTCATCTTTTTTTTCCTTCTTCATGTATTCGCCTTTTCTATTTGATGTATCCTCCCTCTGATTTTGCGGTCTTTTTGAAAAGTGGTATCTTCTGTTGGTATATACGTATATATGTATATATATATATATATATATATGTATGCGCGGGCGTGTCGTCCTTTGAGAAACCTGTTCGCAATTGAAGAGTGCGGAAATACTGTGAAGGGTCTTTGTAGGGTAATGGTAGTCCCAGAGTGGCGGTGAAGGAAACGGTATTTTTCAGTAGTGGTATACAACGTACGTTCTACGGTACCTGCCTGTCTCGGGCCTAATGTCGTAGAATTGAGAATCAAAAAAAAAAAAAAAAAAAAAAACCCGAGAAGAAAAGAAAAGGAAATAAAATTCTTTCGAAGCAAGAGGGTATATATACCTACTCGTTTTAAATAATAAAACACGGACTTCGAGTCGAGGGGTATATAAATTCTGTAACTACATAAATTGACCGATTGAAGTTAAGCGTATAAAACCGCTCGCAAATCCTCTGACATGTATCTACCTAAACTCAGTTTCGATTCTTTGAGCATTATTCACGCTTGTATATCTTTTGATAGGAAACTAGAAGATCTAAAAACGTACCTCTGAATTCCCGTTTCTATAAAACTATTCTACCGTTTGTTATATACGTACAGTTTTCTTATTAAAAATTCTCACTTGGGTATGCCTTAATCTCGTCACCTTTTCAAACTCTCCGTATATTACGTACACCTTCACAGTGTTTCACCTCAAACAAGAAAACCGCATAGGGGTAGTTAAGCCAACACCCCAACTCGGCACCCCTCACACTCGTATGTATATATGTATATATATCTATGTATATATCTGTGTACGTTATACAAGTATGTTTAATTTTTGCCCAACGTCTCGTCTCCTCTCCTCTTTCCATTGTACAATTCCACAAAGAGAGAGAGAGAGAGAGAGAATATAGGCAACTGTTTTATACTTCTCTACTCCAAACATTAGCAAGGCTCGTTTAGGTTATACCTGTATACCTGCCCTCTTTACGGCTCTGTATGGCCGGGTTTAAGCCCGACCTCTGCATTTGAACAATAGTCTTATTAAATCGGACATGTCCAAAGTGGATTACCAGCAGTTTAAACTTGACCCGGTTTTATTTTTTCGTTCTTTCGGAAGTTAAGTTTGCTCACTTATTTATTTATTTAGTTTTTTCATCTCGTATAAATCGATATAGGTATGATTTTTACCGAGAACCTTGACTCGATCTCATTTATTGGTTCCTCACTCAACGTACAAGATTTTATTATTTACAGGTGAACATCCGGCGGCCATGCAGCACGGGGGACAGTTAAAACTAGCGAATCCACCGTTCGTTATATTCCTCGCCTCTCTACTGGCGTTTTTAAATATTCATTGATCACCGAATAATTATTAATTATTATGATAATCATTGAAAGATCATAAATTTCGTCACATATATATTATTATATATATGTATTTATTATTGTTATTATTGTTGTTGTTGTTGTTAACATTGCCACCACGATTATTTGCGTTATATACGATAAGTTTTTATACACCTCTTCGTTTTCTTCTTCTCGTTGTTGGTGTTCGATTTTTTATTTTTTTTTTCTAATTTTTTCAGAAAAAATTGAACCACAAAAAAAAAAAAAAAACAGAAAATCATTCATTGTCGTATATATACTGTGATCGATTTAATTAATGGAAGGACCGTTGTAGTGCAGGCTATCTTATACGAAAGCCGATGAATTAGTTAATTAATTATTTAATTAATTAATTAATCAATAAATAAACCAAAAAACACAAAAAAATTAAAGAATATCTTTTCAATTGAATTTTAAACTATACACGGAAAAACCTAGGCGTACGTATAGGTTATATATAATTATGTATATTGTTATATACTGCAGCGAGGCGGAAGAACTAAAAAATAATAATAATAATAATAATAATAATAATAATAATAACCGAAAAAAAACCAAAGAAATGGAAAAAAGGGAAGACCAGTAAAAAGAAAAGAAAACCCACGCGAAATGCATAAAGTATATATATACGTATATGTATAGAGAAACCGCTGAATTTTAAGGGAGTGATAAGGCGCCCCTGGAAGCCTCGATAAGACGGGCTGTTTTTACCAAACTCTCAACCCCTTTTCTCACCCCACCCCCTCCCTCCTCCCTCTCTTCTATATCCTTTCCTCTAACCTCACTACTCTTCTCTTTCCGGCCGTCTTTATCTCTGGCCGCTGTATACTAGATATATATACCAACGCCGACACCCGCGAGGCCAACGCCGATGCCGACGCTTATACGCCGTATAAGGGTAATCTTAGATCTTCTGCAAAGACGGGCCTATACCGTAGTACGTACCACCTGACGCGAGTAATATATCTCTCAAGGCAAAGTTCTATGTGTATAGGTATATATGTACCTTTAATCTATGTATACGTATGTTCTTATACTACGCAGGTTTTAATGGATAATAATTATACTTACCGTGTATCAGGCTTGTCCAAATAATTCGAGTTTCTCGTCCTGCAGACTTTGTACGTTTTCGTTTGTAATCTTTCATTTTTATTTTTTTTTCTATTTTATGGATTTTTGACGATGACGATGTGACGATTTTTGTCGAAAATCAAGACCTTTTCGAGATCGTTGTTTAACAAAAAAATATAAAAAATAAATGAAATCTGTGAGCCTTTTATCTACCTCGCTAAAGATTTCTTCTTCTTTTTCTTATTCTTCTTATTTTTGTTACGTTAACTTTACGTGAATCACGGTGACGTTGCAGGGTTAAAGTCGGAAGTGGGATAGTTAACTTGGACCGCCCTCTGTGCGCGGTGTAAAATATCTATACAGGGTGTCCCAGAAATAAATTTTCAAAATGAAAGGTGGCCTAGAGGAGGTCGAACCGAGAAAATTCGCCCGAAGAACATGGGCTCTGCGAAGTCGCGTTCGCGAGATATCGCAGGTTAAAAAAAAGTAGCGCCTTGCGCCGCGTCGCGGCGGCGCAAAGCGCTACTTTTTTTTAACCTGCGATATCTCGCGAACGCGACTTCGCAGAGCCCATGTTCTTCGGGCGAATTTTCTCGGTTCGACCTCCTCTAGGCCACCTTTCATTTTGGAAATTTATTTCTGGGACACCCTGTACATGTATATACGTGTGTATCCGGTGTTTGTATACGGTTGAAAGACACGCATACGTGGAGGTGTCTCGCGGGTGGTTTGGTACCCTTACGTGTTAACCTGAACTTAAACCAAGGTAGCTTAAAGCCAGGCTAACCCAGGCAGATAAGCACTATACCTTTACGAGGAAGGAAGGAAGGAAGCTGGTAACCTTTGCACGCTATTTCGTATAGCTAATAGACCCATATACATAAATTCACATCTAAGTGCAGTTTAGCGTATAATGGTTCGAAGAGGGGTACCGATTTCTTACCATTAAAATGCTTCTCTCTCCGAAAGTGGATGTGTCCTGTATTACTAACGATCGGCTCCCCCCTCTCTATACCCATTTCCTGTACAGGTTATACGGTATATGGTATTCAATGAAAATCACACGTATTTCCACATATACATATATATACACATCACGCACACAGAATTGAAGGAAAGATTCGATCAATCATACCTACCCTTTTTCTATCTTTTTTTTTCTTTTTTTTTTTTTTTTTTACAAGGGTGAACGTATATTCCGGATGTATAACGATATAGTATAATGAAATACCTATTAAGATGAAAAGAGAAAAAAAATTCTCCTTTGTACTCGTTCTCTAATCGATCTCTCAATCGAGGGAGAGAAAGAAAAAAAGAAAAAAAAAAAGGTTAAGTGGTTGAAATTTTACTTAGAAATTGGATTTAATTTTATGTAATTTTAATTGATTGATTTATATATATGGTATATACTTGTATATATACCTATGTATCCCTGGGCTGTGTTAACCGTTTCGGATTAAAACGATCAAAAGACTTTCTTTCAACCTTTCCCAGCTGGTATACAATTACCCATAATTATATATACCGATATATATCTCATCTCATCGAAAGAAGAACCCGATCTCGCCCCGATTTTTAAGCACCTTTGCTAATTGTCACTTTAGTATTAAACGAATCTCCTGGTGTCGGTGGTGGGACGGGGGTAGGTAAAATCTAGACTTTATCGAGAAGTAAACGACTTTTTGAAAATATCCTCGTCAAAGGACAGACTTGACGGGATAGATTATAGATTCGATTGGATACAGAGAGCGAGCTCGGAGAGGGTATATAGCGTTATTCACGTGATAAGGATGGGTTTTCGTAATTTTAATTTTTTTAACGCTATTGTTGAGTTATTATTATTATTATTATTACTTTTTTTCCTCTACCTTCTCTTCCTTATAATATAGGTATATCTATCGCCCCGAAAAGTTTCAGAGGCGTCTTGTCACTGCACCTTTGCAAAGTATAATCAAATTGTAATAATAATTTGTAAATATATATATTAATATTTCGAAATATACAAGGAACTAGAAATTTAAGAAGAAAAAAAAAACCAAATATGATACCAAAACTGATAAAAAAAAAAAAAATGAACAAAGAAAAAAAAAAAAAACAAATAATGTGTGTGGTTATAACGAGTGGCCCGTAAAATCCCCGATCAAATAAAATAATATATAAAAATAATTTGAAAAAAAAAACCTAAAAGAAAGAGAGAAGACTTTTTTTTTTTTTTTTGAATTTCTTTGATGTGAATTAAAAATTAAGGAGACTTTTTTGGCCACTCGATGTAATATATGTATATCGAGAGTATATATATATATATATATCTAAGTATATATATATATATACATATATAATTTGAAAATCCGATTATATAGAATTAAAGTGTAGAGTTTAGCCGGATACACGTAATATGTATCGTATATACCTAAACTTTAATGGTATTTCGGTGTACACGTATGTGTCTCTGGGTTGTTGGTTGTCAGCAGCTGGCAGGGTGGTGGTCGGTCACGAGGAGGACCCCCGCCGACATGTATGTGACATAGGTATATGTAGTACCTACGAGCAAAGGGCGACGAACGAAGCGACAAGGGACATAAGCGACAAGGGAGCAACTGAGAGAATAATTAATTGGTGATTATAAACGATACGAGTTGACGGAATAAAGCTATATATATAACGTATACGTGTTAAAATTTGATGAATTTCATTATACATATATGTATATGTATATATGTATATGTATATTACTCCATAATTATTATACATTAAATTACAATTATATATTATTATTATTATTGTTGCATATACATTTTTATTTCATTCATTTAATCAATTATATATATATATATATATATATATATATATATATATATATATATATATATATATATATATATATATATATATATATATATATATATATATATATATATATATATATATATATATATATATATATATATATATATATATATATATATATATATATATATATATATATATATATATATATATATATATATATATATATATATATATATATATATATATATATATATATATATATATATATATATATATATATATATATATATATATATATATATATATATATATATATATATATATATATATATATATATATATATATATTAATATTTGATTATAACCGCGAATGCCCGACAGCTGTTGTCAATGCGATTCAAAATCTAATTAACTTTATCAATATTCGATGAAAATTTTTTTCGTTCTTTTCTCCATTTTTCCTCTTCGTTTCACCTATTTACAAAAATTATTTTACTATACTCAGCACAGCTGTCCAGGATCAATATCTGTTCTTTATTATACATATAGTCTGTCACACAGATATTCAAGTCTAGCTCAGCTATCTACCGTTTAAACTCTCCAAGGTAACCCGATCTGAATATTAAGCTAACCGTTTCCTCGTCCCTTGACCTACGGGATTCCTTACTCCCCCGGGAATAGCCACATCCGAAAAGCAGCGGTATCCGACCTCTAATCCTACGGTAAACCAGAAATGAATGTGAGACAGTTGCTTAGGTAAGGCATCGAGCCAGGGAGGCAGGCGGTTACTCCAAGGAGTTTGGCCAAGTTATTTGTCAAGATTAACTACAGGGAGGAAATTTATTGCGGCTGATGTAGAATCTAATTGTTTCTTGATTTTTTTTTCTCCTTTCTTTTTTTCTTCTTCTTCAAACCACGATGATGTAAGAACGAAATAAAGAATGAAATAAAAACCCATCAGACTTGTTACCGTTCATCTTTTTATAATTTTCTTGCCTCCCGGGTAAGTATGAAGCGAAGTGTAATCGCGATATGGCAGGTGAAGGTAACAGCAACGATTTTCGACTCTCAAAATGCCCGGGGGGTGGGAGGTGTTCTCAACGTTTATGTATACACACTTGAATGTACACAAAGTACATTAAATTTCTATTCAAGCTTTACGCACCCCACACGCCCTATGTGCCATGCCGACGTCAATCGCTCGGTGTTAAATCTTAACAGGGTTTTAATTACGTCAATGTAATTAGACCAAAGTTCACTCCTCTTTCTCCTTTTTTGTTTCTTTTGAAATTTTTCGTTTTTTCTTTAGATTAAACAATGTAACTTTCTTATCGGCTTAGACCCGAAAATTAAACTTTTCGAAGGTTCTATATTAATTAATTAAGAGTTTATAATATGATTTTGTGTATTATAATATATAAGACGTTGATTCTGATAATCTTCAACGTATTTCGCTTCTTTTTCTTTTTGCAACTTCCGTTGAAATTTCGCACCTCTTTAAACACGGGCGGAAGTCAAGCCGTGGTTTTGATAGGTGTGCAAGTTACCATTCCCATTCTAATTCTCGTTCCTGTTCCCGTTCCCATTCCCGCATGTTCAAGTCCTCAGTTGAAATTGTCTCAAAAGTTTCCCGAGAGTCGACTGCTATACTACCACGCGGAAGTCGAGACTCTACCGAGGTATTCTCTACTGCGACGTCCGCCTCAGAGTCTCTTCTCTCATCCCCCAGGGACTGTTCTTGCGCATCCGACACCTAATAATTTCTGATATTAGGTTTCTGCGGCTGGCATATTATATCATGCCTAATAACGCCGGGAACGGACGCGAACGGACTTCCCTCGTCCTGTATAACGAGTCAAGACTATACTCTCAGGACTACCGCATTATCCTTCAACTGTAATACGGCGATAACCCCCGCTTACCTCGTCGCTTTTATACATCTATCGTAGGAGGATGATATTTCGCCTCATACTTTTACATCGCCGTTTGGTTATAAACGTCGTATGTCGTTGCCTATATGTATAACGTTTCCAGGTACGTTATACCTTTGACAGTTACTCGTATACTACTTGTACACGGTTTATTAATTCCCAACAGCCTCGGAGAGGACGATAACGTTGACATTGGAGGTACGATCAGGAGCGTTAATTTCATCCATGTACATAGTTCTACTCTGCAGCCATGAGCAGAAGGGATGAGAGGAGATCAGCTCAAAGTGTATTGACGGCAGTAATGGTAGTGATAATGATGATAGTGGTAGTAGTAGTAATAGTATTGAGAATATAACGACGGGTTAACGGTGTGAGTACACATAGCCATGTATAAAGGGTGCCGTTTATAGAGGGCGAAGATGTAGAGAGGCGTTTCGAGGGAGGACCTTGCGGGGTAAAAAGGGGTATAAATATATTCTAAGCTATCGGTAAGTCAAGATGAGAGTTTTATCTATGTATGATCTATATCCATATCTATATTTATTCATTTTTTTTTTTTTTTTTTTTTTTTTGGCTAGAATATACACGAACTGATAAGGGCGTACTTGAGAAATGAATTCAAACCCACTCCGCCTACGTATTCAATTTCTCGTTCACCCTTTCACATAGCTGCTGCTGCTGCTGGTGTCAAACGAACGGTGATAGAAAAGAAGAAGAAGAAAGAAAAAAAAAAGTGATAATTAGGAAATTAACGCTTCGCACAATTAGCAGCCAACCGAATTAATTGTGCGATCCTTAGACGAATAAAGGGGGCGAAATATTTTATAGCCACTTTATGATTTCGTACTTGATTATCTCTCCGAACTTTATATATATATATATATATATATTTATACCTATATATATATATATTATATATCTGTCCTTATACCGCATTATACTCCAAAAAGTTTCTTCTTTGAGTAATGTTCCTTATTGCTGTAAAGAGATGTGAATTGAGGCTTGGAAAGGGGGAGGAGACGGTCTCGGCTTGTCTGTAGAATATATCCCAGTCTCAAGAACGGGGATCATTGTTCCCCTGTACCTACTCTCAGAAGGTGGAAGAAAGAAAGCACTCCACGTTCAACAAGGGGTGGGGGGGAGTCTTAAGAATAACTCGGAGATGCTCCTTCTATATCCCCTTGACTGTGTTATGTAACCTGTTATAAAATACCCACCCGCCACGGCTGCTCGACTGTCCGGCTTTGAGGATATATATCTAGTCCTGCGGGATATTGTATGCAAGTGACGTTAAGTACAAGGGTAGTAGATTATTATCATCATTATTATTATTACCTCTGGTATAATAAAACTCTGCTGCAGGGGTAATAATACTACAGCTCTCGGAATATGAGATTTTTCTATGATTGTAAAAGTGGAATAGAGCGATATAGTTTCAAGTTTTACCTTACCACGCGACGGCGAGACACCGCGGTTTTACCGGAAATGGTAATTTTTTTCTTTTTTTTCTTCTCTCTCTCTCTCTTTATTCGCCTAGACTAAGTAAAGTGGCGAGAATTGAACTTAAAGACGAGCTTGTTTTTCTCAATTTGAATTTATTGACAATTTGAATATTATAGGTATATATATACGTTCGCAAGAATACCTATATACTACACTTATACCCTAGATATAATACCGTAGCTATATATACCCTCGTAAATTTTTGTATATATATACTTTTATTTTACCGCGTTGAGGCGACGCAAAAATTCTGAATCTATAAGTAAATTCCGTGGTATAATAATAATAATGATAATAATAATAATAAAGTCGGCGAAACTCTGTATATATATACTTAGTGCGTCAGTCTGTTCGGTTATCTGTATATATGTATATATATATGTCGTTTCTTCCTTTCTTCCTTGTTCTGTTCCGTTTTCATTCGAGAGAACTAACTTTCAATTTCATTTAACAAAAGCGTCTTTTCTTCCCCCCCTTCCTTCCCCCCGTCCTTCCCTCCCCCTCTCTTCGTGGGTCTTACGGATTCGGGAGGGTTCAGCGATTACTGAAGAAAAAAAAAAAAAAAAAAAAAGAAAAAGGAATGGTACCCACCGTAGTCCGAGAAAAAGGAATGATGAAGAAAATTTACATTCGAAATGTTCGGCAATGCTCTCCAAAGTAGGTAAACTTTTATCCTATACCTCGTATAATGTACCCGCGCGGATGAGAAGAAGAAGTAGGCAGAGCCAGGGTAGGGTAGGGTAGGTAGTACTACTACGGTTGAGCTGTTTAAAAAAAAAAAAAATCGGAAGTACTAGGCAGAAAACTACCACGTCCTTGTACCAGTCTCTCTTTCCACCCTGTTTTTTTTTTGTTTCTTTTTTTAATTTTTTTTTTTTTTTTTGTCTTTTTCATTTTGTACCGAAAACATTTCATTTCAACGAATTTTCGAACCGGAAATCGTCTAGGAAAAATTCCGGACTCCGGAGAGTCTTTCTCTTCTCTCTATATATACGGAATCAAGCAGATGCGTCCGCTGGGGGATCTTCTTTTCACGTCGTTGGTTATAGTGCTTAATAGTCGGAAAATATATCCGTTAAAGTATATAGTATATAATATTACGTGGAGGATATCTCTATTTCTATATATATTTCGTATAGTTGGAATAGTTATCGAGGGATCATCCTTTCAAAGAATTTTTGTCCTATATATGAACGACGAGCGTCTTTAACCCGCGGATGTGCCTCAAACGATTTTTCTTCGTTTTGACGCTGACTGATCTACGTCTGTCATATGCACATGAATTTTAAATTTATTTTGCCTCATAACATATATATATATATATATATAGAAGGTTGTCGGTTGGATGTCTAGCCATGAAACCGGGAACATGATTTACCTAGTTTATCTACTTTACCGGGCGTTTGTTTTATACGCCGAATCTTTTTCCGTGTCTTTTTTCTTCCTTTTCTTTTACATTTTCGTCATATATTTCCCTTTTTCGATTCACACATCTTGCGAAATTTTTTTCCTCGCGAGGAGAGAGAGACAGAGAGAGAGAGAAAAAGGGAAAAACAAAGTAAACCATGTATATAAAAAAAGAAGAAGAAAAAGTTGGCACTGATGGATCTCCGTGTGCGAATACATCCATAGTGTTTTAAATTTTTATTTATTTTCTGTTTTTCGTTCTGTTTCTTCCTTATTCTTATCCTTGTTCTTTTGCTTATATACATATATATCTTTTGTTTCTTACAGGAAATACCCAAACCAAGTCACTTTTCTGTACCGATGCTCTTTTCCTTCTTTTTTTTTTCTTCTTCTTTATCTCTCAGTTGAATAATAATACGTTATACGACATTATTGATCGATGTATATCATGTTTCGCGTATCTGCACTCTCTCTCTCTCTCTCTCGCGAGTCTTTTGTACTGCTTCCCGTAGTTTTATATTAAAAAAAAAAAAGAAAAGAAAAAAAAAAAAGAAAAAGAAAAGAAAAGTAGATGCCTACTTATTCAGGGTCTTCCGGTAGCTATACGTAATAACTGCACGTTTCCTCTCGCTAAGGCTAAGGATGACGGTGATGGATCCCCGTCTGTAAACAGGCTAAGTTATAGCCTCTAATTTTCTTTATTTTTTTTCTCTTCATCCCCCTTTACCGAAAGGCACGTTCAGAAAATGAACCCGTAATCTACCCGCCGCGGGGCTTTGGCAAAAAGCTCTAACTTGAAAAAAAAAACACACACACACACAAAAAAAAAATAACAAAACTGAAATTGGCACTCGAATGTATCGATTGACACATTTCACATCTCCTACCATTATAATTATCCTGCAGCAGTGAAAAGAGAATGCTGAATACTGAAGAGGCGGCGGCATGGGCACGGGCGGTGGCGGTGGCGTAGCCGACTGAGAATGGAGGATAGTGCCTCTTACTAAAACTTGACGTTCTATATACCTTCTCTCTCCACCTATGTAGTCGTACACGTAATTTGCACACATACAAATCCAACTCTAGTCACTTGGCGACTACTTTAGTACGTTGGATTTTCGTGACTAATGACGTCACGGTTCGAGCTGTACGTCTTGTTCAGTAGCACTTAGACCTCTTATATACTTGTGGTTCACAGGTATTATATCTACGGTTTATATACTTTATATATACTAGTCTAGGCTAGTAGCTCGAGTATGCACAGGGTGTCCCAGAACTAAATTTCCAAAATGAAAGGTGGCCTAGAGGAGGTCGAACCGAGTAAATTGGCCCGAAGAACATCGGGTCTCCGAAGTCGCGTTCGCGAGATATCGCAGGTTAAAAAATTTCGCTTTGCGCCACGATCGTGGCGCGAAGCGAAATTTTTTAACCTGCGATATCTCGCGAACGCGACTTCGGAGACCCGATGTTCTTCGGGCCAATTTACTCGGTTCGACCTCCTCTAGGCCACCTTTCATTTTGGAAATTTAGTCCATTTTGGACATTTAGTTCTGGGACTCCCTGTACATATACAATGCACGCGTAGAATGAGCTGCGGAGTTGAGAGCCAAGCTGGTTTGCGTCTTGGAATTCAGTTCAGTTTGTCGAGCAGCTCCGCACGTCATGGTCTACGCCTATAATATAAGCTGGATCCATGCAGAATTCTAGACTCAGCTATGAGGTACTTGCGGATAAAGCCGATTTGTACGAGAGACTAGAGAGAGAGAGAGAGAGAGAGAGAGAGAGGGAAATAGTATTTTGAGAAGCTGCGTTGTCTCTCGACGCACGATATAGGCGGAGATTCCTCTCTTTCGACCGTGCTTAATTAAACCCCCTATACCCCCTCCGTCTCAGTCTCGTCGGGCCTGCCTAATTTCTCACGTCCAAGCCACCCTGGAATTGTAATTTTAAGAAAAGTCATGATTAATTGCGTTGCCGCGGTACTTTCGGGCGTATTCTCTCGCTAATCGTTCCCGATAATGTGTTTAAAATGGTTAATTTATTTACAACTTTTAAGAGGTGTCTTTTTTTTTTTTGTATTTCATTTATTCTCCTCGTTTTATCTTCTGCCCTCTAGGTATATATGTATATATATATATATACAATATACCGTAAAATTGAGTAATTAAAAGTATCGATAATGTTTTCAATGAATTTCGAACGTTCCGCAGGTTATCGAAAAACGAAAATATGAATTTAATTATTCGAAGAATCTGCAGTGCAGCTGCCCGGTGGTCTATATCCATCGAGGTTTAATAAATTCTACAAAATTAGTGATTAACTCGCTCGAGTCCGGGAGTTTGGCTAACTTTTTCGGAAGTGAATTTCGCCAAAGTTTAAAGTTTAAAGTCCAAGATCCTAAAGTATAAAGTACATAATGTACCCTTATACCCGTAATATAAATGTAATAAAGCGTATTTCTGAAGATGATCGTTTACCCAACCAAAAAAAAAAAAAAAAAGGAATTTTGTCGAACAACCCGGATAAAATCACTCGGCGGTAAACCGATAAGAGGTTTTAAATAAGGAAACGGACCAGCATATTATACCGGCGCAAGTATATTCTCGATAAAAGTTTTCTTTTTTTTTTTTTTTTCTTCTCGTTTTCTTTTACTACTTGCTAAAATTTTCATACTTCATACATCCAACAACCCGCTTTTCCAAGCGTCTAGGTAGCTGTACATAAAATTCTATGAACACAAAAGTAACACAAGTACTGCAGAGCTTTGATCGGTTATTAACTCGATGTAGTACCATACGCTCGAAAAATTTCAACCCCTATAGATTCCGCTCCAACAATCTCCAAAAAATATCGCGATTTAGTTACTCGGTCTTGAGTATTTTTTACCGTTTGGAAAAAAGAAATATATATGTACGTATATATTATTATGTATATAAATGTAAAAATTTTTGGGATTCAATCGGGTAAAATTTCGCGATTGAAGTCTTTAAACATATACCTAAAGGTATATATATACACTCTCCTTCTACCGCTTTGCGTTACGGCGGACAGTGAAAAGCGTCTTGTTTGCCACAGCTCCGAAATCACTCAATGAATCGTTCGCAATTCACGCCCGAATAAACCCTTCGCGGTTGTATATCCTTAGAATTCCACTGGTACCTACCTATAACCTACCTACCTACCCGCCAACCCGGTTGCCACTCGGCTCGCTAAGGGTTTGTATATACATACGTACACGCGAAGGGTATTTCCTTTTGGAAATGATTCGGTTTCAGGGTACCGAGACTCGGATCGTTTCTAAACTTCGACGAGAAATTATAGTCCTCAAGAATTTCTGAACAGCCATTTTAAGGTCAGGGTCGACGGAATTGCGTTATCTGTCGCGAATAATTGATACACGTATATATAATATTCACGGGGGTTATATAATTACGTGTATCAGATCTGTACGACGAGTTCATGAGACAAAAAATCCTTTCTTACATTTCTACATCCTTTCTGCGTTTACTTCGAGATTAAAGTTCCGAAAATGCGGAATAGAAATTTTTTTTATCAAACACTCGACTTTTTGATTCTTCCTTTTTTTTTTGTATTTTTTCTTTCTCAATAACACCCGAAACGAAGGGGTGTCTTTTCATTTCTTTTTCTCCAATTTCAGCATCACTTTGTCCTGGAAAATCTCAGAGTCCTTTGAAGACCGGAATTCCCAAGCACAGGAATTACTTTTACTCCGTATAATTCTCCTTGCAAATTCTTATTCGAGAAATATTCGATAGCTCCGGTATTTACAGCAGCCTGCATAACCTTGATTGGAAAATTTCTTATCAAATCTTGATGATTTCTTTCTTTTTATTTTGGCACAAAGTCATCCATCTGGGACGGGGTAGGAGGAGTTGGGGAACCATGAGATACTCTGCAGCAGTGCGTTTATCAATCGCGCCGGAAAGCCATACTATAACGTACACGGCAAGACAAATATACGACGAAAAAAGACAAACAGGATAGGTAAAGATAAATATCACGTTGGATGGGTTGTCGGTAGTGAAGAAGAGAGGTGAAACCACCTTGTGCAAATACGGGAATTAGGTGCTAGGCGTAGTAAAGTTGAGACTAGTCCGCATGCTGGAAAAGAGATTTGCCATCAAACTTGTGTAATTACGTTTTCCACCATCCTCTTCATAATCTTGCGGGGTTTTCTCCTTCTCTCCCTCTCTTTCTCTCTTTCTCTTCATCTTTTTCGTCATTTTATCTAAAACCACTTTTGATCGACGGCATTTCACACCAGCACTCCAGGAACGTAAAATTTCATGGAATAAATTTCGAACGAGTATAAAACGGACTTCGTTGAAATTTGGTATACAAATATCTTGAATAATTTTCGAAAATCGTATTGAAGTTGAGAAAAATTGATTCACAGGGGTTTGGAACGGGGAGAATGAAGACGTGATTCCAAAGGAACTCAAATATCTCTGCAACCGTATCTAAAATTTGGATGAAACTTCGTCGGTTAATGTTACCAACTGAGGCAACGAATTATTACAACTAACGCGATCAGAATTATTGATTTCAGCTAAATTCACCGTAAAATCTAATTCCACCAAGAGCGGTGTATATATTTCATTACACAATTTCGTCACAAGTGATAAACTGTGCCATAGATTTTATACGGCTCTTAATTATCATTTTAAGGGAACCAGCATAGCTCGGTTTTGGAAATTCGGACTACTCCAAAATGCAATTATTTGTCAGTCAAAGTTTATTTCACATCACAAAAAAAAATTTTTCTCTGAAAACCTTTGTCGTAAGGTTTTAGGCACATCGTTGTTCCGATTAAGACCGTTGAGGGCTCATTTTGTCCAGAAAAGAAATCCTCATCACGTGAACGAGGGAATTTTTTTACAATTCCGTGTTGGCCAAGTTATTTGCAAATTAGTGGCCTAAATATTGGAAATTTTGGATAATTGACCGTAACTTTTCACATGAATTTTTTTTTACCGATCCCTACGTTCATAAGATGTAGAATTGCTGTCCGAAGAAAGCAAGACCCCGAGAGGTTGAATTGGACCAACGATGTGCCTGAAACCTTACGACAAAGTTTTTCGAAGAAATTTTTTTTTCATGTGGAATAAGCTTTGGTTCACATATAAATAAATTTTGGAGTACTCCTAATTTCCCAAACCAAACTGTACCGATCCCCTTAAGTTATATATTATGTAAAGAGACGTATCGCGGGATCTCGCGATCTGTGAAAGAGAGCTTGCCGGTCCCATATGTGTTAAATGCTTTAGATATTTTCTTCAATTATTTACGTGAAGGCTGCATGGACCCCTGAACGTATAACGAAATATAAGCGTAACACATATAATATACGTACATGGATAATACATCGATACAACACGATATACGATATGCCCACATTTATGTTCACAGCATGTAGAAGGGCTGCAGCTTACGTACTTTACAAACGACCCTTTCCCCCGGTAGTATGCCAGGCGGCAGCAAAACGTTTCAAAAGCCTTTCCTCCCTCTAATAATAGACTAAATTGAAACGAGCGATTCCTGCGTGGGGTTCGATTTCGCGAACACCTGAGGATTCGCCTCCTCCTTTTCCTCCTCTCCTCCTCCTACTCTTCTTCCTTCGAGTTTCACCGAGCCTTATAGCCATTCCACGCGCTCAGGTGAGTCGGTGCGAATTTCTGTCAATTTGAAGAAGGAAATTTTTCTTTTGTGCTTGTTTTTCGGGGTTAAAAATTACGGAAAAGAAAGAAGAAGTCCGGGGCATCGCGTCGCGCAACGGTGCTGTTATGAAAAATAAATATGAGAATAAAAATGAGTTGAACAATGCCCGCGAGTTTGCAAAGAGGAAGGAAAAAGTCCTTTAAAACTCTAATAAAGACATGAAGAAGAAGTTATTTGAAATTTGAAGAATCGCTCGTACAGGTGTGTACGTGTGTGTCTATGTGTTTATATATCTATGTGCGTTCCGGGTCAGAGAAGAAATGACGTCGGTAGGAAAGGAAAACGTCAGCTTTTCAAACGCTCTTTCTCCTCCTCCTTCTTCTTCTTCTTCTTCTTCTTCTTCTTCTTCTTCTTCTTGTTCTTCACTCCGGTAGGTATATAAGAGTTTTTTAATTAAATCTGAGACGCCGAGACGAACGGAGTCTTCTGTTATCTGAACTCTCGCGAATTTTCCTTATTCTTCTTCTCTTTCTCCTTTTTTTTTTCACTTCTCTTCTTTTCTTTTTTTTACTTCCCTATATTTTTGTCGCTGCAGACCCTCGAAAATTACCATTACGATTAAAAATATTCGGGTGAATGTAATTATCGGATTACTGCAGACTCATACCTGCAGCAGCAGCAGCAAAGCAGACTGATTCTTCGAGACTTTGATTATACCTCGAGCCGCGAGTTTACTAGCTATAAGATTAGCCAATGCTACTAAAACGCTTACTCTCGGCTTACCCCTGGCTTATGAAGAGACACATTGAACGGCACTCTACTCAAAAGTCAAGGCCAAACTGCGGCAAGGGTCGCGTCATCATTTGGTTACCAAGGTCTGCTGCAGAGCCAGAGCTAGGAGGCTTGTCGTTCAACTCCGGAAGGCGTTCGATCGGAAAATGTTACTTTGATCTGCTTTATATCGGGTTCTACATATTCCGACGGATTACTGCCGACCCAAGACTCCCGACTTTGATCAGGGTCGACAGATCTTCAATCATTGATTCCGATCCGCATTTTCATATAAGGAGTATAGGTAATCAGGGCCACGAGGGTTGCAGGGAGTTTCAGACTCGTCGATCCGGACGTATAAAAGTGGAAAGTTTAAATGCCTTTCATCAATTTGTTCGGTCGTTCGCTCGCAATTTAACCTCGGAAATTCGCAGGAAATATAAAGATCCTATATACTATATACCCACGCATCTCTTCCATACCAAGTCGTATAGTAATTTCTTCGCGAAGTAAAATCCTACTCCTAATTATTATTTGTTACGTTGAATGAAGCGCGGAAATTGATTCGCCTTTCATCAGCTGCTTGCCTGCTGCCTTTCCCCATCAGCCGCCGTCATTATAACCTGTTTACCTACTCCTTGGAAATCTTTTCCGTCTCTCGGAATTTCCCAGACTCAAATTAGTGCGGTTTGGATGTCAAACACAACGTTTTACGCAATTTTCACTAATAAAGACCCGGGGATACGGTGCTAAATCGCAATTTATCATATATTTGATGAATATAATTGGATAGGATTTTGGCTAAAAAATATCAAGTTTTCGGCCATATTTTATAAAACGATTAATTTGTTTCTGAGATATAATAAATTATAGGAAAGGCTTCGGGGGGTATAATAACGAATATATATCACCGTAGTGATATTTCAGTTGAGTTTAACGCCGCGATCACGTGCCCGGCTATTTATCTGCCCGATGTCTCGAGTATTGGCAGCTGGATAAAATCAGCCCGACGTTGTCTTTGTCCTGCTTGGAAGTTGGTAACTGGAAAAGAAATCGAATGGAATGGAACGGAACGGAATGGAATCGAGAACGGAATCGAATGGATTGAGTCGTCGGTCCGTTTCCCGTCCAGTAATTATCACTCGCGTAATCTATAAACTTTCAATTAACCCGCGGGCGCCGTCCCCGAAAACTTCTCTGGCTAGTTTCACCGTCTATATAAATAAAAGACCCGCCGAAATGACCAACGGTCATCGAGACACGTACAGAGACTTTCCCCGGACTCGCGACTTTACTCAGATCTTTTCTCCCGCAAGCTTCCCTTTCATCACCTCGGTGATAAGAAAATTGTTCATATCGTTGGAAAGAAAAATTACTTCTTTCTAATTTCTATAATTGATACCGATCAATTTTTTGCCTTCTTACACTTTTATCCAATCTTCGAATATCTTTTCAAAGATCGTTCTTTTTTCTTCGAATATTCGATATGTAATCTGATTTTAGGCAACCCTCAATCTACTCTAATGTATGTCCAAAATGAAAGGTGGCCTAGAGGAGGTCGAACCGAGAAAATTCGCCCGGAGAACATGGGCTCTGCGAAGTCGCGTTCGCGAGATATCGCAGGTTAAAAAATTTCGCTTTGCGCCACGATCGTGGCGCAAAGCGAAATTTTTTAACCTGCGATATCTCGCGAACGCGACTTCGCAGAGCCCATGTTCTTCGGGCGAATTTTCTCGGTTCGACCTCCTCTAGGCCACCTTTCATTTTGGACATTTAGTTCTGGGACACCCTGTAGACAAAATCGTTAGACATTGAATTCTCGTCGTCTATTTTTTCACCATATAATATACGTTTTATCTCGTTCGACCACCGGCGAAAAGTTTGCTGGGGATTATACATATAAAAGTATAAAAGAACCATTAAATAGAAAAATTTTCCTCTCCAAGATTTCGCTGATATTGTGTTATCCTATTTTTTATTCTTTATATACAATATCACGTGTGGAAATGGATGGATAGACAGATACTTATATAGGTATATATAGTATAGGAAGGGTAATCGGTGGACCGCTAAAAGACAGGAAATGCCGACAACTTTGCGTAGCCACGACCACCACGTGTCATGCCGCTAGGCCATCAATTCGGTCCGGGGTTTGGGAATCGCTTACCTCTATTTCCGTTGATGTCGTTTTACATGGCCATGTATCCTAGCTGGATATAGGTACATAAGGCTACCCCGGTTATGTAACGTGCGGCAGGAATCGCGCCCCATAGCCAACCGACCGACCAACGAACGAACGAACGAACGAATAGAGAAGGAGAGAGAGAGTAGAGAGAGAAAAAGAGAAAGAGGGCCGGACCGCTCGACCTGTGTATCACACATACTCACCCATCTCTACGTACATACAAAAAAAAAACGCAAAAAACGGGGAAATAAAAATGTAAAGTGCAAAAAAGCGTGAGAGAGAAAATATAATGGGTGTTGGGTGTCGGACTCTACGATAAGGTGCAGAGCCCGGTTTTTGCACACTGAGATTTTTTGTTGTTGTCAGATTTAGAGCCTTTCCTAGTTTTCTGTTTAATGAGTATTTTTCATTTTTTTTTTTTTCATTCGGTGGAGAATTAAACCGCGAAGAGTAGGAAAGAGGAGATTTCTTTGTGGCGGTTTATCGAGAGGATATAGTATATAAAACGTCGTTCTAAGATAGCGTAGTATTTACGGATTAATTGTCGGGATTAGTGTTACCTCGAATTCGACCCTATTTACAGGGTGAATTAGACCGGCAATCTGAACTAGATGAATAAAGTTGGGGATAAAATCGAGGGTGACTTTCTACTTTATACCTTTCTACTATATACCTACCTCTATTACTACTACTACTAATACTAATACTAATACTGTTCGTAGAAGTTTAGTCAAAGCTGCAGCACTCTGCGAGCTTGGTGTGAGCGTTAAAACGGTATCCACCTACCTATAACCTACCTGCGCGGTAAATAAGCTGTACAGAAGATCCTACCAATGCCTTAAAACTTTCTAGAGTAATTATCGGGCGTCAAAGACGCTCGTGTACCATGCAGCTACAGAAATTATAGACTCAGCGTATGTACAGAGGAGCTGCAATAGCTGGTAGTACCATAAAGTTGATACAAAGTTTTGCTGTATAAATATTATACTGCAGAGTTTTAAGGTCTTAATCCTGTTCAATGATCAAAGTTTTTTTTTTTTTTTTTTTTGATTCTGGTCCAATGATGTGAATGATATATATTATATATAGTATCAAAGAATTTAATTGAAAGTCTTCCGCGATCTGCAATTTTTTGTATCATTCTTCTGACTCTAGAATTTTCTCAAGCTTTCTAGAATCAGATCTGAGAGGTCGAGGGTCACAGCCAGGTCGAGTTGGTATGTAATGTCCTATATATGTATACCTAACTAACTAACTAACTAACTAACGTTTTCATCAAATTGATTTCTTTCTATTCGATGTTGGAAATTTAAATTCAGTATATAGGATAGATGTACGTCTGGATATTCTTTGCCTTACTCCATTGCTGCAGTATACTTAACACAGAGGAAATACTTATTCAGCTTAGCAACTTCGAGAGAGTCGGGGGTACGGTATACGTTTACGTAGTATGTAAATACATACCCTTCCTACACATAGGTACATAGATGATGTATAAAAAGTTTTTCATTATTGGATTTTTTATTTTTTTGTTTTCTTCCGTTTCTTGCTTTTTTCTTCTTCCTCTTCTTCTTCTGCTGATTGAGTACCGGTATAGCTATACCTATACGGAGAGAAAAGAGAGCAAAGAGAAAAATTATCCGGTTGTTTATTCAACGGACTCTTCGCTTTACTTGACTCAAGTTACTTTATTTATTTGAAAGTATCGGTTATTTAGATATCAGTAATTTCCTTTACTGGAGCTAATTAGTTCTTCTTCTCATTCTGTTTTCAATTTTTTTTTTCTTCGTCTTGATTTCCCTGTTTTTTGAATAGTCGTTGATATAGACTGGGTCGATTTTTTTTGGTCAGTTTTTAAATAAATTATGCGGATAAAATTATACAGATGTATATATATTCAGAGCTGTAAAGTGATGTATTAAAGTGGTATCTCGTTTTTTTGCTTTATTTTTTTCAAAATTCTTCACATTCTCTCGCTGATTATACTTGAGTGTTTTAATATGGTGTATGACCGTGGAGAACGCGAGACTCAGCGCAGCGTTCAAATTATATATATGCTGCACGAAAGAGAAAAGAAGCAAAATGAAAAAAGGAGGAAAAATTAAAATAAATTTTACAAATTGAATAAATAATCACCGCCGCGACGTCGACGACCTGCAGCAGTTTTCGCATTTATTTTTTGTTTCACTATTTTTCATTCGATCGTTTTTTTTTCTTTTTTTTTTGGTTTCCGTTTTTCTCTCTCTCTCTCTCTCTCTCCGCTTACGCGTGATATGTACGGGATAAATTAATTATAATTTAATAACGCGATTCTAATTAAAGCAGAAAAGATGAAGGAATGAAAAATTATTGTTAAATTGAAATATATAATTGGGAAACTATATGTTTAATCATCCCCCTCGTACAGTGTCGAAAAAACAAACAAAAAAATAAAAAAATTCGACGTCGGTGGTACTGCTGTAACTGTGCACCGTTGAAATTTACGCGACCTTCGATTGTTTGTCGGCGGTGATAGTGGTTTCTCGTTTTTTTCCCCTAAAATTGTGAGAAAACAGAGAGAAAAAAAAAAAAAAAAAAAACAACGGCGCGTAGAGCTCTGGTTGGCGCGATAATATCTCGTTTCCATGCGAGTTCGATTTTGAGTCTGTGTAGGTCCGTGCGCTGTCGTCTGTCAATCTCAGCCAAAATTCAATTATCTCTATTTCTTGATTTCGATCGATCGATCACCGCCTCGAAAACCTTGGCTCGAATCCTAGAACTCCGCGACCTCTGCGCGATTTAAACTTTCCTCATTTCAGAACCAACGTAAATATACTATATATATGTATATACTCACTATATACATAGGTATATATATATACACTTTATTCCACCGTCGTGAGAAATACATTTTTTTATTTTAATATAACTTCATTTATTTATATCTCTTTCATTTAAATAAATTTTCCAATTCATTCAATATTTTTTATTTCTCTCTCTATCTCTCCATCTATCGATATATCTATATCTCTCTCTTTCAAGCCAAGCTTAGCCATATTTATTATCCGCACAATATTAATTAGGATTACGGGAAAACGTGTACGTCTTCGTAATAAATAAAACACACATACGTGATTTACACGTACGTATGTGGTTTTAAATTTACGGCCACGATCTGCAGGAATTCAAATGCTGACGCGTATATATACATGCATATGGCATAGTATATACTGTATATTATACCGGTTAGGTAATTATTTAACCAAACAATCATGCAAATTTTTTTTTTCTTTCTGTTTTAAATTTATTTTTTAACCCTCATATATATACATATACTATTTATTCATGCGTTTTAACACTTTCCCTTTTACGTGCTATATATAGCTTCTTTTTTTCTTGTTCTTTCATTTCTCCGTGTCCTACCAACACCGCGGTCCTTGTATCGTTTTTTGTTTCTTCAACATTTTTTTTTTTTTTTGTATTTTCATTTACATTTACATTTTCATTTTTTTTTTTTTTTTGTTTTATTTTACATTTAATTTGGTTTATAAATATTTGATATTAATTAAAACCGGACAACTGCTCGTGGCGTCCTGCCTCACCGTTCATTTTTTATTTGTTCAACAATCAGTGCATCGGTGAGAGTAAATAGCAGTTAATTACGACAAAAGTAAACATTACAGTATATAAGGACGAGAGAATAAGAAGGAGGGAAAGTATAATGATAATTAAAAACAAAATGGAGAAATGAGGATAAAGAAAAATAGAAGAAAATCAAATGCATGTCATTTTCAAAAATATATTATATATATATATATATATTTCCAAAAGTAAAAACGATACCCAGTAGCCTTGTCGATCTTCTGTGCCTTGTTATACCAACCAAACAGCTAAAACCTCTTGAAACAGCGATTGTCGGGAAACGACCAAGGGAAACTTTAAACTTGTTCCCGGGTCGCTCTCCGTAACCTCTCCCCCTCTTTCTCTCTCTCTTTCTCGCTCCGCTTTCAGTTAGCGTCATTTACTAGCTTCGAAAACGGTGGAGAACCCGAGGCAAAGTTTAACGTTTCGCTAAGTACTCGATGCGACAAACGGATCACAGTGTTCCATTTACAATTAAGCACATTGACGTATACAATTTAATCTTGAGTAGGTACCGCTTTACCCTCTTCTCCTTGATGACGGTGTATCTTATGGTTACATAGCCAAATGATATATTTTCTTTTTTCGTTTTATGTATGTACATACATTCGACTATATAATAACTGCGGTACAGCTACGTAGATATGTGTTATTCGTCTTCCTTTGACTTCGGTAATTGAATTTAATTCAAGTCCGAGTCTATGTATATAATATATATACATTATATCTAAAAAGATGAATCCGTGCACCACTTTTTCAAAAGTCCATTACACTGCAGTTGTACTTTTATATCTTTATTTATTTATTTTTATTTTTTTTTTCAGCAGACTTGACTTTGCAGTAGAAGATAATTTATTTTTCTCTATTCGAGCCGGCTAGGAGACTTGCAGTTTTTAGACGGACTCATTTTATTTTTATTTTCATTTATACTGAATACATATATAATGTATATATATAGAAACAGAGTATTCTACAGTTTTGAACTAAACGTATCCAACCAGTTCTGCTCCGGGTAAAAAAAAACGAAAAAAATAGGAATAAAAAAATAGAAAAAAAATCTCCTAACAATACGACCGGGTAAACATTCAAACAGCGGTTGAAGCTCTGACATTTTCTGTACACTGGTATATACATACGATAATTTTCAAATACAAAAATTTCCCGTTATTTAATGCTGGGAATTATAGTGGTTCTCATTTTTTCTTCTAGAATTATTATATTTATGGATATTCGTGACCAAGTGTGTGCAAGGGGTGTGTGTACGCATAATATATTATATATATATATCTAGATTCTGGGGAAACAGCATCAATTGTATTTCATTTTTTATTTTATTTTATTTATCTTTTTGTTTGTTGTACTGCAGCGGGGTTGTTACCACCTGCTATAACGTCGGATATATCGCATGTTTGTAGTTCGTTCGTCAAAAGAATATATATAAAGATGAAGAAGAAGAAGAAGAAGAAGAAGAAGAAGAAGAAGAAGAAGAAGAAGAAGAAGAAGAAGAAGAAGAAGAAGAGGAAAGAATAAGAGGGTGGAGTAGGTGTATATATGAACGAGGGGTGCCCGGGCGAGCGCGATACTTAAGTAAAGAAAGATAAAAAGGAATGGAACAAAGAAAATAACTATGTACATACCCTATATACATACATACATACATAACGTATATTCATTCGAATTTAGTAACGGCCTTAGCACACGTCAAAACATCCGGATCTTAAGTATAGCCTCGCTTATATATATATAGGTATATATATGTATGGGAACATGGGAACTGGGAAAGGGCTGAAATATTCGAGGGTCGCTTCCCAGAAACGATCCCAACGAGGTCGCCTTAGGGTTGCAATTGATTGTACACCGTCGACACTGTCACAGTGGCACGCTTAGCACTCAAAATCCACCCCACACTATTATACCCTGAATGGTGAAACCCGGTCAGCATATATACACATACCTATATACCTAGACCGAACTTTGGCCACTGTTACTGTACCGTATATACCGCATGATATAATACAGTACAAACATACGTACATACCTACACGGATACCCATGCATATACACTTATATATCCTGTACCTAATACGGGCTTAGCATCCGTAAACTTCCGTTCATTCAGTTAACCAATTCGCCCCTGAAAATTCATTGCAGTTAATGATATTCAAATTCGATAATCAATTCGTTCCGATCTCTCTCGGTTGGAACTAGTACTGCAGGTATATATATATATGACTGTGATCATTATATATGTATACCGAACGTCCTTTGAAAATTTAATGATGAATATTTGAACGGAATTGGTAATAACGCATAGATGTTCAATTTAACAAGTTCGATTTCGTTTTCATCTTCATTTTCAAATTTTCTTCTTCTTCTTCTTATTTGATATAGTATTTTTCTACATTTTTCATGATGCGTTTGAAAGTGGGTACGTATATAGGAGTCAAAGCCCTCAGGCAGATATGGAGGAGTCAGTGTAAAAATATCAATTTCAAAAAGTGGAAGATGAAAGTTTATTTCGAACTTTGAAGAAGCTCAATTCATGGACGATATTGTCTGTCATAAATGTACGGGTATTATTTGTATATACACATATACATATGTACGTTCGTTTGAAATACACGACATGTATATATACCTCGAGAGTTTTCTATGGTGGTCGTCGTCTGTTGCAAGTGGAGCTGGCTGACACCGCGAGTTACAAATAGACAAGCGGAAACAACCTGACACAACACGAACAACGTCGACCGACCAACCGACCTAGAGACTACTACTACAGTGTCAAAGCGTGCGCGGTAGGTGTGGAAGTGTGGAAGACTAGGAATAGCGTATCCCTTCGGGTACTGGGTTCGTATGCTATTACGTTACACAGGACATATCCCCCAGGGTATACGGAAAGACCAGTATGCTTTTCGCGGAAATGCAAGGCAGGGCTTATTCTTTTTTCCTTTTCTCTCCTCTCCTCTCTTTTTTCTTTTCTTTTTTTTTTTCTTCCTCCCCCCAGTTTTTTTTTTTTTTTTATTCTTCCTTCTTCAGGGTTGCAGGCTGGGGAGAGAAGGGAAGTTCAGGGTATGAGGCGGGTCGAAAGTAAAGTAAAAAGGCTGAGGAGGATCATCGCTGGATTTATTGGTAGATGAATCAAGGCTCTAGGATTCTGTAAATTTATAGGAATATGCATGTACGATTTATAAGTATGTAAGATTTATTTACCGTATATAATATACATATACATATATATACCCCCGAGAAGTGTTTGCGTATAGTTTATCATTCATTTTGGATTTCCTTTATACATATATGTATATTTTTTATCCTCATTTCTCTGTCGCATATCGCATGTCATATATAACGAAAAAATAATTAGAAATTATTTTTCGAAGCGTTCGGTATATACGGGTAAAAAATTATTGGATATGCAGTTGCAGGAATGTACATACATAGGAAAAGGTGAACGAAAGAAAAAAAATATGAAAAAGAAAAAGGAAAGAGAGAAAAAAAAAAAACCAGAAAAAAAGAAACGGTCGGCGATAAAATTCGCAACGGTTTTATAAGAGGGCCGTTTTGTTACCCTCCTTATGGAGAAACTCGGTGGCAATAAGAGAAATAGAACGAGGATGAGCACTGTACGACGTCACTTAATGAGCCAACCGGGTGCGCGTTATGCCCGCTAACGATGATTATAAAAACGACGAGTGTTGCTGCGTCTACGGTCTAGAAATTGCTACCGTCACTTTGTCCCATTAAGTAATTAAAACCCCTGAACACGCGGGCGTTACGTTTCCCGGAGATATAAAGGCATGCGTTATTCAGGGAGAAAGTGGATTCCGGATTTGTACAAAAGGGGTTCCCTATTTTCCTCGGCACAGTCACCAAACTCCCTCTCTCTCGTTCTCTCCCCGTCCGTGTCTCTCGTCCACATCCTTTCGTCTCTGAGCGCAAACAGCCAATTCCATTGAAAACTCGACCCCCGCAGATACGTATGTATACGTATGAATGTATGTCCTCTCGCATTCACTCGCTAGACTCGGATTTTTGAACATTGAACATTTGTCCGGAAATTAAATCGAGATATAATTGATGCCCTAGCCCCTGCGAGTTTTAAATATTTTCTCTCATTTTCTATATGTATATACCTATATTATAGATATATAGAATATCTATATCCTTGGGTCTAGAATTTTAAACACTCCATCATAAAATTCCGGGTAATTGTAATTGGGGTTCCTTTTGTTAATTCTTCTCGGTTAAATATCAAACGCTACAGCGTCGCGACAAATCGTTGCAGGTAGAATGATAATATATGCATCATATTCAAATTAATACTAATGACCCCTACCGCATAGCTGCATATATAAAGGGGGAAGGTTAGGTTAATAATATAAGCCGCCCCAGATTGAGTTACCATACCTAATTAGGCGCCCGGAGTTATAGTCTGCAGCTAGTGTCGAAATGTCGATTTTCCCCTGACTAGACACTATTTCTAGCCGTTTAAACATGATTATAATTCAGATCGCGATCGCCGCATATAACCCCCTTCAAAGTATTTCAAATTCGAATGGAATACTTCAAATTACTAGAATTCTATTCCCCTTAACAATTTTCACCCCGTTTAACTACCCCATACCGACAGAGAGAGAGAGAGAGAGAGAGAGAGAGAGAGAGAGAGAGAGAGAGAGAGAGAGAGAGAGAGAGAGAGACATTAGTGCGTTAAATTACTTCAGAGATCAATCGCGGGGTGATCGAGTCTAGACGAGTAATTTGAGGTCTTTTAACAAAAAAAGGATCTAAAAAGGAAAATAAGACATTAGACGAACCACATCTAATCGACGAATAATTCGACCAAAATTGTACTGGGTATTTTTTTTTTTTTTTTTTTTTTCTATAACGATAAAAACCGACCGAAATAATTTGTCCGACATTCGTCGGCCGTATCCCCTTAAAATATCGCGCAAACTATACGGAACGACCAAACCGGAGTAGTACAACATGATGTATGGTCGGACCGTGTCTGCGGACCACGCTCAGGCGGGCTGGGCGGCCAGTAGTAACGGTAACACTGACGATGAGCCAGCCAGCCAGCCAGCCAGCCAGTCAGCCAGCGAGCCAGTCGCAGTATCAACTGGCTGCATATATTATTATTACTATCTTTGCTCGAACTGGACTCTCATCCTCGTGCCAAACCAACTGCAGCTATACTGATTCATTTGCCACCTGCTCAACGTTTCGACGTTAAATCATATTAATATATCAACGCTAGGAGCGCTTAGCAGTAAACAATGATACATGTTCTGTTGAACATACCAGCCTCTCGACAGTCAGTTTGGAGTACTGGTTGATAATCACCCTGTACAATTATACCCATATACAGAGGGAAAATCGTCGAGAGTGAGTTTAGGGTTAGGTATATCTCTTTCATTTCTGTCGTCTGTCGTGGTGAAAAAATTTTTTTAGCTCTTGCAGCAGCAGCAGCAGAGAAAACCACGCGGACGGCCAATAATTAGCGAGCGAGTTTTCTTCCGATTGGGTAAAAGCTTTTGTATCTATAGACTTTTATACCTATACCCACCTTTACCTACTCTCGTATTTCTGAGAATACAGATTACTTATAGGCCACGACGAGGACAAAGACCTTTGAGGAAGAAGTTCTTTCGGCTTATTGGTTATACACGTTCGTCTATGATCTTTTTGACGTTCTTTTGTTAGCCTGTGTTCGGAGATAAAGAAAAGCAGCATTCTTCTTTGGTATATAATGTGTATAAAGGGATGTATATGTATGTACGTACATATACATAATATGATAATACAGAGAGATGTCTATTTATTTGAAAGTCGTTTTGGGTAAGAGGATAAAATAAAAACAAAAAAGTTGAAAAAAAAAAAACAAAAAAAAAATAAGAAATAAAAGTTTTAGGACTTTCTTCTTGCGAGTCAATCGTCTTGTATATAGCGAAGACAAGCTTTGCAGAGACCGTATAAGAAGGAGGGGTTTGCCGGGGACGAAGGGCTGCGAACAAGATTGTAAAAGTAATATTAAAAAGTGATTTGAGGACGTGGAAACTGAAAGAGAAATAAAGTAAGGAAAGAAAACCAAACCAAACCAAACCAAAAAAAGAAAAAAAAAATGAATGAAAATAAAAAGATAAAGGAAGAAGTGAATGGAAAAGGAAAGTTCCATCTGTCTCCAGAATTATATATACTCGACTATATCTATATATCTTGTACATATATATATATATATATATGAAGAGGTCTGTATATGAGACCCTGGAAGTTGCAGGACACGAACAAACGGTTCCTTTCCCTTCGAAGTTATGATCGAGCCGAAAGGATAACCGTGACAAGGGAGTTGGTCCTCTTAACTCTTACTGTCCCAGAGGTGCTAGATCAACTCGTTCCTACTATCGCCATCTTTGTCGCAAAGTTTGATATGTTGGACCGGTGGCTCTCGGCCCCGCGGGGAATTCCATCGGAGGTATAGAGGAAGACCTTTCCGGACATAGAAACAGAGACTCGGAGCTATTTTCGTCCCTCGATTTCGACGTGGCCCAGTCCGGGACCGGGACCGGGACCGAAACCGGTAACCACGGTACAAGGATTGGGTCTGGGTTGGTTCCTAGTCCGAGTTCACTCCGGACTTTGAAACGGTCGGGTAAATTCCCCAGAGATTTAACAAACCTCCGAGGTATAATTCCATAGCTCGTTATTTAATGCTCGAATTTTATGCTTCGAATTGCCATACTACATCTTTATTTATTTACAGACGTCGCTTGTAGGTATATGCATACAGAAATATTGTCAACGGCTTTTCTAAAAAGGACTGAGATCTTTTTTTTTCTTCCTTCTTCCCTTTTTCATCTCCTCCTGGAAATATTACGGGCTCGGACGTTTTATTGAATCGAGATTTTTACATCTTGTTGCTTGCAAACTGCTGCGCTCGTATATGTACAGACGGCAGCTGATATATAGATTCGTTGTGGGTACTTCTCGGTATCACCACGTACTTGTCGGGTACGTTTCGAATGCATACGTCGACTTTGGTGTACGAATACAGGGGACGAGGACCAGGACAAGGACGGGGACAGGGTTCTGTCACCTAGTTCGGTAATGGTACTAGTAACTGAAATGGAATCGGGTTACATGTCGTCTGCACATCTATATACGTTTCTAACCAAATACGTATTCATGTATGTTACGTATGTACGTACGTATGTATGTACGTACATACAACATACATCAGTAGGTATATTCCATGCAGTTATATATCTATCTACGTATACCTATATACATACTTGACTGCAGGTACTACCAACTCTCTGCCTTACTTCGACCGACTGGCACATGTCCATTACATTATATCTATGTTATACACATACCTACCTAGATACGTAATCTCGCGAATGGTACGTGTCTATTTTGCTGCGTACGTGCGGTGCGGTTGACTATATCTTTTATATACCTACTCTGAAGATGATATATACCTACAGTACGATATTATATATGCATACGTATATCTATGTATATGTACCAGTTTTCTTCAAAGGACTAAAACAAAATTTTGGTCATAAGGAACGATGAGAGTAGAGTTAAAAAAAAAAAGTTATTTCTTTTTTTTTCGTCGAGGGATCGATACGACGCGCCGTTAATGAGCTTCTTATAGCAAATGCACAAGCTTTCAAGTGCTTTTTTTCCTTTCTTCAATTATTATCCCGAACGATTTCATATGAGGTGGATTGTTAGACCAGAAGATTTTCACAGCGCAAGAAATAAGAGTATTCTATAATTTTGATATTAAAAATGAATGAGGATTGAACCGCTATAGGTTGTTGAAAATTTTCAGTGAGTTTTTTTATAGCAAGTCTGACACGTTTCTGTGTTTCAATCCGCATTCATTTCAGTAATTAAAGTTGTGTCATTTTCCTTTTCGTTTCGTTTTTTTTTTTGTTTTATTATTTTTATTTTTCAACCTAGGTTCATGGCGAGGACGACGTGGATAGAAATTATTTGAAAAGCGATGTGGAATGTCTGACAGTATTTTACGTCTCGCCAGTTTTGAAACTACGTTGAGTAAAACGGGCGACGGTGGCGGCGGGAGCGGCGACGCCGACTGTGGCACCGGCGCGGGCGGTAGTAGAATTTCATGAAAAGTTGTACATGTTTAGAAAAAATTTCCATATATGTACAGGATAACAATTTTCTGTTGTGCTGTGTTGGGTTTGGGGTTGGGGTTGGGTTGGGTTGGATTCTTCGTGTCTTGGCCAGTTGTTTTCCGCCGTGGAAATAGGTTTAATAAAGATAAAATAAAAACTACCAACAGAGTACCTTAGAATGATGTTTTCTTTTCTTTTTTAGTTTTTCTTTTTTTTTTCTCTCTCTCTCTCTCTCTCTCCTTCTTTCTCTCCAAGCGAAGAAACTGAGAATCCCATTTCCCATTTGCAAGCTTTGCTATTGTTCATTTTGTTTTTCCGAAGTTTCTTCCGAACCTATTTTCATATAATTTTTTCCTCTTATATAGAACTAAATCTTATTACCTTTTTCTATTTTTCTATTTTACCTGTTGTTTTCCTATTTTTAATTTTTCTTTTTTCCTTATGTACGCAAACTGCAGCAGCTCCTCGGCAAAGTCTTCTTCGAACGGTAAATTTTTACAGCACCACGTATCTCCCACCTCGGGTTTTACATATATACACAGTTCTCCCAACGTTATATTACAGCTACCAATCTCCTCCTCGTGTCCCATTCTCCCCGTTTCTCTCCTTACAAAGTTTTAATTTTCCCCCAAGCTCACCTACGTACATTTACATTTACATTCACATTTACAGCTGTATGTAATATGTATTTATTTCGGTATACGAGTATGCGTGCCTACCGTATGCAATGTATACAAATATAGGTATACGTATATATATATACGTGAATATATTTACTGGTCCGGGAAATACTTCTCTCTCGTTGCAGCGGTAGGTATATATACGTATACTTCGCGAAATTTTAGTTGGAAGCGAAAGCTCCTAGACTCGACTCTTTTTCTATTTTTTTTTTCTATTCCCTTTTTTTTTCTTGTCGTGTTTTTTTTTTTTTTTTCCTTTAATGTTTTCTCTTTCTTCCTTTTAAACCACTTTAAAGGCACACAGAGGGAATTAGGAGTTCTCTTTTAATTGCAAACTACTTTACGAGGCGAACGAGAGCTCAATTCTACCAGATAGCTGTACGAAATGAGAAACGATTGAGTTTTTATTGTCTCGAGGTAAAACTCCATCCCTTGCGGATTGTTTTTCTTTTTTTTTTTCTACTCTTCTTTTGTATTTTTTACCATCACTAGTATAGGTATATATATGTATTGTACGTGTATTTCAAGTGCGAACGGTGTATTATAGGAATATAGGGTATAGTCGTCGATTTCACTCTCGTCAGATTGTTTCGCGCCAATTATCACATCCTCCACTATAATATCGCGTTTACAATATTTACCTATAACGTACGTACAACGCGAAAACCTTTTTTTTTTTTTTTTTCTTTTCGTTTCGTTTCGTTGTATTTTTCTGTTCATTCTATTTTTTTTTTCTTCTTCATTCCTCGTTTTCCTACAAAACATTTTCATTTTACAACGATTATTTTATCGATTAATAACTGTTACAGTACCGTCACGTGACTTTGTATAGGTATATGTACATACATACGTAGGTATGTACATACGTTAATCGGTGTTTACAAATACCCTAATTATTGTTGAGTAATATTGAGCCGCACTGAATCTATATATAGGTATGTATATTCGAATATATACGCTTGAAATTAAATAAAAAAATTTGCCAATTATACGAATCGTTATTCAAGCAGAAGTATCAAAGTAAATCAACGATATTCGTAGATATAAATATATGTAAATAATGTTCGTGTTTGATATTATACATATAATCGACATTTTTTGACGGAAATTAGCAATCGGGAAGGATATATACGAGAGGAGAACGAGGGATAGAGGAATTGATGAGAAAGAAAGAAAAAAGAAAGAAAAAGAACTAAAACCACGAGCAATTTTTTTAATAAAAATAAGCAAGCAACTGCTTTGAAGTATTACAACGGATAAAAATTATTTGTTAAATTACCTGTAAGTCGTTGCGAGAAGGGCGCGGTGTTATAATTAAAAAATTAATTAAATATTCACATTTATTTTTTTCGGCTTTTTTTTTTTTTCGCTTCTTCTTCTTCTTCTTCTTTACACACGCAATCGGGAAATTTTTTTTTTCTATTTCCATCGCTTTTGCCAAGAAGGAAATGAAAATATGAACAAAATAAAAAGAAAGAGAAAGAGAGAGGGAAAAAAAAGGAGAGAAATCCCTATCCGAGATGTAATTATTTTTAATTCAAGAATTTAGAGGGTTAAACGTCCGCGATGTCCCACTGCTGTACTTTACGACCTTCGTTACTAGGGTAAAACAACGAAATTCTTGGAAGATAAAAATAAAAAATAAAAAAAAAAAAAAAAAAACATAAAAAAATGAAAAAATAATAATAAAAAAGAAAATTCCTCTCTCGTTTGTGACGAGATCCTTTCAAACACCCGGTCTTCTCATGCACTCCGCAATTTTGGATAATTTTTTTTTTTTCTTCTTTTTCCTTTCTTCTACAACCCGCAAGCTTGCCGAGATGAACGATTACGGTTACTAACTTTCACAAGATATTCACTATAGACGTAGGGATAGATAGGTTAGGTATATGTATATTTTTATAATCCAGAGCGAGATATACCCCGGGAAAGAAAGAAAAAAAAATAAATAAATAAAATTCTGGGCACCTGAAAGCCAACAAGATTCATTATATATACATATATTATATGTATATGTACAGAGATTTTTGGTATCGGATAAAAATATTAACCGAACAGATTAAATTTCCTAAAACGAAGAGCAAAAAAACAAAAAAATTTTATCTCTCCATTTGTTTAAGTTTTTTTTTTTTTTTTTTTTTTTTTTTTTTTTTTTTTTTTTTCGGGTTTCATTTGCTTCTAAATTAAAAATACAACAGGCTCGTCGTATTTTTTCTCTATATATGCGTATATTCGTTCGAACTGATAAATATAATTATATTTCGTTTATTAAAAAATACCTGGCACCGGGAATCGAATTAATGTAGTCATGGTATATTATTTTTTCTGAATTTTATATGTGAAATTTTTAATAATTTATTAGCGATGGAATTTTTTTTTTTCTCGTCCTTTTTTTCTGGTCGGGAAGGAGGGGGGAGGGAGGGAGGGTTATTTCTCTTTTCATTCTGTTTCTCTGTTCGTCGTTAGAATAATTCAAATATTTTTTTTCACCGTTGCATTTCACGCTCGACGTTCATTTTCCCGGACTTAGTCGCTGTGACCGTATTTAATTGCGGAGTAGGAGGCCCCGTATAACGCTGAAAACAACTCGTTGCAACGTTGCGATAAAGAAGAAAAAAAAAAAAAAAGAAAATAAAAAAATATTAAAATATACCATCCATCCCCTCGTCTCGATATAGATTTTTAGATTTGAAACAAAAATTCAAATCAATTTCATCATTTTATTATTCCAATCTCTGTACATTATATGTATATTTTTCTGAGACGATGTAATAGAAAACGAAAGCAACGCAAAAGAGGGAAAGAAAAAACGTAAAGAAAAAAAAAAAAAAAAAAAAAAACGGGGTTTCGAACCTATAAAATAAAACCGTGATTTATTTTACTCTTCAAGGAGATTTTCTTGTCCTCAGTTCAAACAGTATACCTACCGATACGTATCGAACCATTTAGGCCCAGCATCTCAGACTATAGACCGTTTTTCGGTATATAGGTATATATAGGTCCTGGATCGCGTTATACATACATACCTACATACATATATCACATTATGTAGGTATATATATGGCATATTCGTCGTCATGGAATTCATGAAGAATTGAATTTCAAGTCACGTTTTTTTTCTATCGAAGAATCGTCCTGAATATTATATAATTCTTGAAGCACGGAAGGAGAGACGAGCCGAGGAGGAGCCGGGCCGTTGGGTTTCGCTGGGACTGGTGCAGGTTATATATATATCCCTATGCCCGCGATACGGGCAGGAAAAACCCGCTTAAATCGAGTTTTCCCGCAGAATCGAATTTTTAAGATATATATATATATATATATATGTATATGAAAGAATCCTGTTGTTCAATGGAACGTTAAATAATTTCGTTATATGTATATAAATTCAAGTTTATAAATTAGCTGTATGTATACATATCGGTGTCTTATATGAAATTTATATAAACGTATATATGTATATATGTATGTTCGGTATCTCGTAAAAAAGAAAAAAAATTCACACGTCTTCACGCAACGATTTACCTAAAGTATTATTAAAATGAAATTTATAACTTTTCCAAAGGGTACGTCTACGTCGGGATACATAATTCGCGAAAATCTATTTCGGCGTTAATGCGCGGGCGAGGAAGGAGTATAAGGTATACCTACCCACCTACCTACCGCTCGCGTTGAAATATCGAATGGAATTTAAAATCCTTGAGAACTGGTGGGGCTGAGCTATATCCACCCTGCGTACTACGTGGAATATTCTTTTAATACTTGAATCTGCTATCGTATAATACGGCCCGAATATGTGCGTTTTACCATACCCAACCACCGCCCATTTCCACACATACAGACAATCGAAAAAGGACATACATATATCTACGTGCTGCAGTGGTTTATAGGTGCCGATATAAAACGAGACTGGGGTGAAAAAAAAAAAAAACGGCCACGGTGGCAACGGGCTATGTCACGTGCAGATATGATATTGAAATTATTAATATATCGTCCCGCAATTTGGCAATGATTTATTTTCACTATATGCTAATTTTCTTTTCTTTTTTTTTCTTTCATCTTCAACGATTTTATTATTCCATCCGCGAACCGAATCCTTGTTGTATATCGAAGATCAAACGAACTAAAAACAAGCAAAAAAAAAATAAAAATAGAAAGAACTGATAAATAAATATTTCATCCTCTTACAATTCTCCTACATCCTCGCGGAATCGAAGCTAACAACTTTCCGCGGTTAAGATGTGTACAAGAAACTATAGAAAACGAGTCAGAGGGCGAAGGAAAAAGCGAAGACTTAACTGTGCGTTCTTGATGGGATTTCAGCACTGCAGAGTGATGAAGAACCAAAATGGCGGGGCAAATGATTCGCGGATTTCCCGGTTAGATGTTCTCGGTTATGTTCTCAGAAGGTCGTCTCAGACTCCCGGGACCGGGACGCCCAGGTGTCGTTAAGGTGACCTCCGCACGGAAGATGAAGGAGTTGAGGGGTGAAGATGGTGTTTACGCATCGTGGGGTGGCCTAATGCATATTCAATCAGGGTAGATACATGCGTCTGTAGGGGTTGTAGGTATGTAAGATCGCCGAATATCTATACGCACGCTCGCGTATTATACTCCTACCGCATTCGGGCGCGAGCTCTGACTTTCTCATGAATTTGAATTGCACGCGTAAGGATTTCCCCGTTCCCTGCACCCGTCGTATCGATCACCAAAAATTACAACTGCAGGACATACATTACACGTCGTTTGAAGAAAAAGATCAAATGAAAAAAAAAATATATCCATCGACGATTGCCTCTCGTTATTAATATCCGTCGCAATTGCCAATAGAATGAAGAAACATCGGATCTCATATTTCTTCCCGCTTGATAAGCTCGCAGATAGTTTCCTTTCTTCAAGCCAAAATGTTACTTTATGTGCCAAAAATTTGTTCCACTTATAAAACCGCGGTGTTTGAACGTTTGAATTAAATCTACACTGTTTCGTTTACCACCAGCTGTATTATGTCTGGTAGATATAATACAATAGTCAGAACGAGTTAAGATTTGAAAGATGCGTCCCGGTTATATGGGCTTGCCAAGTTTCAAACAAAAAGGCAATGGTCGTGTAATAATAATAATTCTATAATAGAAACTTATGATCGTAAGAAATTACTGTTCATATAAAAGTGTACCGTGTGTATAGATCATGTTCGCCTCTAGCACGCTTTTTCTCGCGTTACATTAATCCTCCATGATCCGCGCCAAATAATCGTTGTTGGAACAAGTGCGAATTCGCAACGATTCGAATTGCATGGTGAAAAAATTTTCGCATAATAATAACATCTTTCTACTCAATTTTATCCGAAAACCATCCATATATACGGTTAATGGAATGAAATATGCATATAGAGTTTCGAAAAAAAAAAAACAAAAAAAATTATATGGAATAGCAAACGATGCATGGAAGTGAAGATAACGTGGAAAACTGTCTGCGCTGAATATTGACGTATAAGTACACGCGAACGAAGGCAGCCAGGAGCTGGTATAATGGAGTTAAACAATTGTTGGATGAAAATTGAAAAATATTTGCAGTAGAGTAGCTTTTTACATACATACATAGATGGTATATACATACACCGTATATATACTGCAGAAATGAGTGAGAGCTGAAGCTTGATGATTAACAATGTTACGTATGATTGATGTTAGGTGGCGGAAGGAGGTGAATAGCAGGAGAAAATGAAAACTATTTAATTTATGTACGATGATAAAACGTGGGCTGTAGTATATAGGCGGGTATATATTTTATGAAATCCAGGTGACAGATGAGGTAACGGAATAGTATTTTGTCATCTTTTATTGCAACAAGAATTCGGGCTTTTTCGCGAGTGTGTATATCGGCAGGGGTAGAAGAACCATTAAAGGCTCCTAGCCCTAATACGCTCATCTTTTCACTCCTGTCAGCAAACATCCGGTTTTCTATACCCGAGAGATTTGAGCTAATTTGAGAAAGCCAGAGATCTCCTTTTTCTCTGCCCTCCGAGAGAGAAACTCCCCGTCCAACTCCAACTCCTACTTCTTCTTCTTCTTCTTCTTCTTCTTCTTCTTCTTCTTCCTTCTTCTCGTCGCTTTATTCTTCTTCTTTTTCTTCGCGTTTTCATCTTCCAGTTCAGGTGTCGCCGAATATAATATCTCGCGTTTGAAATATATATATGCAACATGGTTCGCGGGACCTTTTCAACGAACCATGTAATTCATCGTTATCACTGTCTTCTGATACCGCATCCGCATCCACAACCACATCCAGATTCACATCTACTACAGGCACACCAAGGCGAGAGGCGAACAGGAAAACCGAGACCGACGACGGCGAGGGAAAGAGATGGGAATACAGAAGGGTGTAAAACCGAGAGAGGGCGACGGGGTGAGGTGAGAGGGTGTTCTGGGTGAGCAAAAGTGGAAATTGCACCGAAGCTCGCTCGCTTATTAAGAGAAGATCTGATAATAACACTGGGGAACAGAAAACACTGGATACTGGATACTGGATATACGGAATACTGGATACATTGGATACTGGATGGTGGATGAAGGGGTGGCGCCGCGAGGGCTACCGAGAGGATGTTTTCGTTCGTTTTCATTTTATTTTCCCGGGGCTCTCTGTAGTTTTTGTTGCTGGATATATCCCTGGTAGCTGTAGGTGGATAGCCAGATGACTGGTAGGTTTCTCTAAGGGTATAGAGAACACAGAGGGTAAGAGAAAGACGGAGATAGCGAAATAGAGAGGGAAGAGGAGAGTTTAATATCACGACAATTGGCTACCATCAGGCAAGCGGCGGTTGCGGTCGGTTGTTGGTTAGACGCGCGTGTCTCGAGGGCTAACATAACCGAGTCTTCCCCGGTTTTACCGGGTTTTCAGACTCAGTTCGACGATGCGATACGGCGGGCTTGTGTATATATTTTTTATCTTTTATTATTTGTTTCTTATGCTTTTTTCTTTTCTCTCTCTCTCTCTCTCTCTCTCTCTCTCTCTCTCTCTCTCTCTCTCTTTCTTTCTTTCTGTCTGTTTTCCCCTTTGTTCCTTTTTCCCTTCTTTTTTTCATCCTCCTTCTCTTTCCAGATTTAAGGGGCTGATTTCAGATCCCCGCAGAAATCGCAGACGACAGATCTCATCCTGGGATTGGCGCGGTATTCGCGCGGGGAATTTTTTTTATATTTTTTTGTCTTGTTCTTCGTCTCTTAGCTTGAGCAGAGAGACGCGGATGAAAGGGTACCTATGTCTCTATACGCGGGTAAGGAAAATGATAAATAAATATTTTCTACGACGAAGAAAATATTCCAAATTGGTTTCTACCACAGCTTATACATACAGCCATACATATCTACTACCACTAAGACAAAATATAGAAAATTGTCTCCCTTCCGTAATTGGAAGATAATTATTTTGATGACGAGACAATTCTGGTATTGGGATCGGTCAGGTGTATAAGATGATGGAGGGAAAAGGTATATCGAACGGCTCAGACTTATTGAGCATTAAATTGCTCAGCATTCTTGGTATGTAGGTATTATATTCCGTGTAATTGGTGGTCTGGTATATATACGCGTATACGAGTATACCTATAATAACCAACGGACTCAAAATCACGAGGATGAATACGTCGATTAAAATTGTTACCGTTTTTTATATAAATTTGAATTTTTTGTTTCTCATTCCCTGCAATTTTCAATTTTCAATTTTTTTTTTCTTTACAGGTTTTTATTTCTCGCGTCCTGCAACTTTCGGTTAACCCTGTACCAATTATTCTGTGTTTAATCAAGAGAGTAGAGCCAAAAAAAAAATTTATTTAACACAAAATCGTCTCGACTTTGGTGAATATATATAACTATACATATACGCCTGTTCATTCTCCTCGAATGAATGGAAAATTGATTGTTGAAAAGAATTTTTACCATATTTTTTACAACCCGAAATTTGAAATCTTTTGTACAGTTTTTTATTTTTTATTTTTTTGCGATTTTATTGTTGCCTTATTCAATCGGGTGTACATAGCAGCTGTACATACATACAGTTTGATTTGGTTTTTTGAAATCAAGATCGGCGTTCCTGAAAAGATTGCGGATCGCTAGTTGTCCGGATCGAGTATTACAGGGGGTTGAAAAAAACAAAAGCACTTCGATGAAATTCTTCATCGGTCCAAAAATTATCGGGAGTTAGAAAGAAAGAGAGAATCTTATACGTCGCTACGACAGTTGTGCACCCAACTAGATATACCGGTATAAGAGGAAGCCAGGGAAATCAGCGAGGGAAACGAAGGGTGGGCGGAAGTTGGCTCGTAACTTTGCCAACTTTAGTAAAAGTAGGCCGATCTCTCGTCTATTTATTATTAGGACAAGTTCGGTTCGACTTTGAGCCCTTAGTAGTTCTACTGTTCACGAAGTCTCGTCCTGTTCTCTGTAATTGGCCCCCTAGTCAGCGCCCCGACGCCTTCCTCGGTCTCTTTTTTCTTCTGTTTTTCACCCAAATAAAGAATGAAAAAATAAAAAAAAAACGTGAGAAAAGATACCCAGCTGAATATAGCGAACGCGATACCGGGGATATTATGATCTGGAAATCCCTTAAAGTCTACAAATCATCTCGCGCTTAACCCTTCAAGGGGAAAACCAGCGCAGCGCAGTAGCTACTCGCTATAAACCAACATTAATAAATTATTATGATCTTGAATTACGCTGCTTCATCTACCGCCCGCATCTCTTCCTCACCCTTGTTGCTACCCCCGAAACCGATTAAGCGACACATCGCTAAGAGAGACGGGAATTTATCATCAACTTATTCTACCGAGGCGATCCGGTGATTCGAAGACCATTGGAATAGTAAAAAGCACTAAATATAATTCAAAAAAGGGTGGATAATGATAATAAATTTTTTTTTCTATCTTTGAGGGGGTCATATTACCTAAAATTTCCTGATTTTGAAAGGGGCTCATGCTCAGCTTTTTTCTGTATTATTTTTGTTTATTGGCTTTTCGGTAAACTTGTGTAAATATATACGAAACCTTAGCACTATACCATATACCTCATATAGTAAGAGGATTTTGCTGCTTGGTTAGCGCTTTGCTTCCGTGTCCTCCCCCCGGAATATCTTCACCGTGATGTTGTTTGGGGGTGGGGGGATTTGCAAGTTTGCTGAATACTTTTAAAACCGAAAGTCCTTGGATCGGACCCTGCAGCAACCCTTCGGATCAGACCCATTTCCGTTCGAAGGTCAGGACGATCGATTCGGACATTTTCTCAGGTTTATATATACAGGGTGTCCTAGAAATAAATGTCAAAAATGAAAGGTGTCCTAGAGGAGGTCGAACCGAGTAAATTGTCCCGAAGAACATCGGGTCTCCGAAGTCGCGTTCGCGAGATATCGCGGGTTAAAAAATTTCGCTTTGCGCCACGATCGTGGCGCAAAGCGAAATTTTTTAACCCGCGATATCTCGCGAACGCGACTTCGGAGACCCGATGTTCTTCGGGACAATTTACTCGGTTCGACCTCCTCTAGGCCACCTTTCATTTTTGACATTTAGTTTTTTTTGTCTAGGTGTACAATGTAGCGCCTTGCAGTATGAGACGAATGAACGTCCTTTTTTTTTTTCAATATTTTATATCGTTTCCTTTTTTTGAGACCCAACCCATCCCACTCGAGCCTCTCAATTCCGATCTTGTGATTATTATTATACTTTTTTTATTTTTGAATTTTTTTGTCTCATCCTCCTTTTGTTTTGGTTCAACAAAACCGCGTACTTCAGGTTGAGAGTTGAGAGTTCGTTAAATTAAAACCGAAACAAAACAGAAAAAAAAGACGAGAAAAAAAAATCCTTCATCTCCTCGGAAGTGATTTTAAAGTAGAGAGAACGAAAAAAAAAAATTTTAAAAAAGCAAAAATAACGTGTAAAAACGAAAAAAAAAGGAAATAATAATACATCGACCCTTCGGTTTAATTGATTTTCGAAAAGAATAATTCAAACCCATGCTGATTTATCTCCAAGGATCTTTACGCTTTTTTAAAAATTTGATTTGGGACCCCCCCTGCTTGCTGCACGCGCGTTCGAGATATCGATTGACGAATTTTATATATACCCACGGCTACCTCTACGTGTGTTGGCTATTTATTTGAAACGATACCGATCTCTCGGAGATGACACAACACTGATCCGTATACCCGGGTTTGGTTCGGATGCTGGGATGCTGTGATGCTGGGTTGGTTCGTTGGTTGGTTATACCCCATCGCTAACACTCTCAAACTCTCACGTAACTTTCTCTTCGCTCTTTACTTTACGCTCGAAGGCACCCGGGCACGCACACTTTACCCTCAAATAATAATCAACCAGCCCCCGTGGCTACACGCGATTGCTTGTACGTTCTTACTACACCAGTCAGCCAATACCTTACCATTACCGCAAATATTACCTCGCTTTTTTTTATACCTGTAGGTGTACCGTGATACGAGACGAGACGAAACGAATCGAAACGAGACTGAAGAATAAAGCGAATGTGTGCCCATTTTTTTTTTCTTATTTGATTTTCGTCTCTTCTCTCCTCTTAACAATTTTCTTTTTTTTTTTTCTTTTTTCTTTTTTCTTACCGATATTTTTCGTCTCATCTCTGTTATTCCACGATTTTTCTTTCTCACGTGTGCCGCTGCTGCAGCATCTGCGCTTTAAATTCCGGATCGCCCTCCCCCTCTTTCCCTCACCATCTTTTACTTACCAGCAATTTTAACGGGCTCTGTCAACGTCAGAAAAGTTAAACATGTTTTTGAATAAGGATTGATCGTCTTTTTATCGATCAAATTTTTTATTTTTTATTTTTTCATGCGTCCCGGTATATAGCTAGAGGTAGGATTCATTAGGCGTCATACGACCGACGTTCTAATGGACATATGTGTGCATATATAGGGTCGTTATTAGACAGGACGTGTATTATTTATGCGATTGTGCGCATGTACGCTGTCATCAGGGGGTGTGTTATTGATTACACCTAATATACAGATGTCACTGAATTTTTTACGACTCCTTTATCAATTTTTATTTATCTCGTCATCTTCAGCTCATAGATGATGATGATGATGATGATGATGACGACGATCTTTCGAATTTACGATTAATTCTATCCTCAAAGTTTTTCCTCAAAAAAATAAAAACCAAAAAAAAAAGAAAAATTGAGAGATGCGAGAAAGAAAGAGAAGAAGATTCCACCGCGTCGATTTTCGCTTTTCCACGCAAAGTTAAATGTTATTTTGTTGCTTGCAGGGATAAACGCTTTCGGGGGGTGAGACCTTTTTTCTAGTCGTTATATCTCAACCCAAAGTGTATTTTCACGTTTTCCAACCGTATATGGTATATATATTATCTATAAAATAAAAAAAGAAACTGGTATAGGTGTACCAGGAACTCGATCGACTTCTCTATACGTAACGTCCAATTTATTTCCCTCCGTTCAAATATACTTCACAGTTATTTTATTTTATATAACCTATATACGATTTTCAGTTTATATTCAGTTACCAAAATCCTGGACATCCGCTTAATACGAACTACATAACTCTCGATAAACTTATCTAAATCTTTGAGTCCATAGACCGCGGATATGAATGGTAAAAATAAATTTCTAGTTCATCTCGATCGGGGGCATTGATTCCGAATTATTTCAACTTAACTTTTTGGGGGTTTCTGAAGGATCCTTTCTTCCGTTGATAAATAAAGTATAAGTTGAAATGAACGCAGTGAAGTTTTATTGTTGAATCAATTATACGCCCATTTCTCGCGCTCTTCTACGTTATATACCTACATACCTCGGTTCTTATCTTTGTGTTATTCTTTATGAAATTAATTCAACGGTAAATTATTCGCCAGATTTTAATTACCATCGGATGAACGATTCACCATAAAGAAAGAGAGAAAGAGAGAGAAAAAAATTGAGAATAAAATTAGAAAATCTAACTTGACAGATTTTCCGATACTGCAGATTCTATATCGGAGCTTATTTTAATTTTCATTGATTAGAGAGGAGACAATATTTTATATAAAATGGGTATAATATAAGTTGATAGAATCAGTAGAAGTGAGTAGCGAAAAATTAGAGGATAATTCGTTTTTTTTTTCCAACCATGACTGCATTCGTGAAGAAAATTCTCCTATTCCCTGTTAATAGACGAAAGATAACAACTTTGAGCTTTGGTTAAGCTTAATGGGTTTTTATTGTACCCAGTGCAATGGCAAGGCACCGGCGCGGGCGCTAAGCTTCTTGTGGTTTTTGTTGGACTGTGGGATGTGCCGCGGATAATTCTGCTATGCATTTCATAGACTGCCGCCGCGCGTACATATATATACGTAGAGAATGGTAAACTAAAGAAGAACTCGGAGTGAAATTCTCCCGGAGGGATTAATTTCATCGAAAATCTGCACGGTCGACAATCGCATATCTTTCATTATAATACGCAATGAAAAATGAAACATGAAAAATGGCAAACTTTCGAGACACCGGGTTGAGGACCGCCGCACGCTCTCAGCGACCGCAGATACACTTCGTTTTTTTTTTTTCATTTTTTATTTATTTTTTTTTTGCTGCACATCGCAAACTTCCGAGTCTGAACTTTTCAGAAGATAAAAACGCTAGTGACTTTTTTTTGTTCATGTATTATTTTTTTCCCCCGTTTTTTTGGTTCCATTCGGGATTCATTATCGCCGCTCAAACAAATTCTATTTTTTTTTTTCCATTCGGAATTCATTATTGCCGCTCAAACAATTTCCGTTTTTTTTTTTTTTTTGTTGTTGTTTTGTTTTATATTTACCTTCAATGTTTAATGTTCTACATTTCGTTTGTGATTTCTGATTTCTCTAACCCGAACCACACTGAATCGCTCTTTGAAATGTTACGCTCTTTGAAACGTAAAACAGAATTCCAGTGTACGTTTTTCTTTTTTTTTTTTTTTTTAAATTTTTTTTTTTCTATTTTTTGGTCCACTTTTTCGCTCTGTTTCCTTGGGCATCTTCGTTTCATTATAAAACCGATTCATTTCTCTGTCAAATAATCAATAAACCTTATTGTATATGCACGTTACGGCTATAACATTTCAATTATACCAACGCCAATCACCAGATATTGCATCACAAAGCTCTGGGGCTCGGCTAATTGACTAATTACAAATTCGTTGCACGCTAGCTGCTGCAACGTTCCCCACCGCAAACATGTAACACGCCTTCCAAGTCCCATCTCCGGATGCATTATATACCTACAATACCATGAAAATCATAAAGTAAATAAACTCGGACGTTGTGTAACGCGATTTCAGCAAAGGGGGACCACGGTGAAATACCGTCTCGTATAGTTAAAAATTCTGCATCGTATGACGTATTCTTGTGGAAACGTTTGCGTGCAGGCCACAACCGCAGATCAAACATCATATGCGATCGAATTTTGGTATTCGTATCACGTGCTCTGCAGTGGCTATGCATTGCCTAAAGAGAAGCCGATTTTACGATTTTTTCGTTTACGTTTCGACTCGATCTGTGAGACCTTTCCACGAAAATAGCTTGTCCATGTTATAGAGATGTATTTGGAAAATCCGCTTATCTTTTCGTATTCGAAAAATCGGGATTCGGGTTGATGTTCCGATCGGTCAAAAAATTCCGAAATTTCTCATTATTATTGAATCACAGTATTTCGGGATCGCACATAGCCCCGGAAGTCTGCAAAGTTGATTGAAAAAAAAAAAAACTTCGAATCAAGATACTCCCGAACTTGAAATTATTTTCGGATTTTAGCCGTCTGCATTCCGACTCTTTTGAATTATTTTAATATTCTCAACTTTGACGTTTCCGAAAATTCGAATGCGCAATTTTTACCTTAAACCCGTCTCGAAAAAATGTCTCCTTTCATTCTTCCCCGCATCAAATCCAATCTGATCCACAAAAATTCGAAACTTTCGTTAAGAAAATTCTTCAGTAAAATTCGTCGGCTTTAAAAGCGACTAAGGTCCTCTCCGGACACGGCTTTAAAACTAACACAGTATTAGGCTGTCCCGTTGGTTAGTTGGTAGTGTGTACCTTGGCCGAGGGACGACGTAGGGATGGTGAAAATAAGGGGGTGGTGGTGGTGGTTAAAAAGGCAGCCGCGGGCATTCTGGGTAATTAAAAAAAGCTACCAGTCTTTCTGTGACGTCACCGAGACTACCTACCAGTCTGGTGATGCTCGAGGCTTCCTTTTTATACTCGATCTCTACGAATAGCTCCACAAGCTAGCTGGGCTATATATACCTTGCCGTTTTGAACACGGGAAAAGAAACGGACAAGAGCTGCATGCCCACGCCAGGCTAAGCCAGGCCATACGCCATGGGAAGAGGAATAACCCGGTCCCTGATTACTCCCGCATGTAGGTATACCACACCTACGCTGTATTCAGATTCGTGAACAACCCCGGCTACATAAATTCGGCCATGATTCGTCTCCGGAATCCCAAGGTACAGGAGAAGGTGTTAGGAGTTTGGCCATTTCCGAGTGCTTCGAGTGCTTTTTTCTTTCTTTTGTCTACTTTTTCTTCATCATTCTTATATATATTGTAAGGGAAAAAAAACACATTCCAGGTTATATATACGTAGATATAACTAGGTGTACCTTGTACAGTAGCCACTTCTCGCGGCGGGTGAGCGGAGCGGAGAAGAGCAAAGTGGAGAAGAGAAGAAAAGAGTATAGTGAGAAGCGAGGCGAAGCGAGGCGAAGCGAAGCAAGGCAAAGCTTTGGACGGGTAGAGAAAGAGAAATAAATAACAAGGATTACTTTAGGCTCGGGAAGAACTCGTCTAACGACTTGGCCGTCTTCCCTTATTCATAAATGGAGCAAGACTGACGACTAGAGCTTTGCAGTAGAAGAACGCAGCTTGCCTCCCCCTCCCACTCTTTCCAAAAACCCCGAAACCCCACCCGCCCGGTGGACAAATTCACGCAGGGTCCTTGTCAGCGGTCGACGAATCCAGATGTGGCCACTTTGGAAGGAAGGCTGACCCGAATTCACGGCGTGTCTTTAGCCTAAAGCTTCCTTTCCTTTCCTCCCTCCGCGCCGCGCCGCGCAGTTCCTTGAGAACCTCCTCGTCTGACCAAATCCAAAGTCGTGGTAGATGGATGGAACCGCTTAGACAGGCTCTTCAGGAAGTTTTACTGTAATCCCTCTACAGTAGAGGTGTACAACCCCCCGACTCGCCCCGTCACGGTCGGGTGCCTATATACCGTGAAACATTATTTCTTGTAGATTTAGTTCTCAAGAGTTGACCAATCGGCGGAAATGAGGCGAAAGGATTCCAACAATAAGATAAACTTTTATTTTTACATTCATTTATATATATATTTTATGAACTACATGTATGGATTCGCTCGCGCGCCAACCACTCTATTTTAGAAACCTTCTGCACGACTACTGCATACTTTTAGATACTCCATTTCGTATGGTAGGTGGGTATGTACAGTCTGACAATTAACTTCTTGTAGGGTCGAAATTTAGGCTCAGGCGTTTCAGTGTCTACGCTGTTGGGGCAGGCCCATCGGCTATTATTTATTATATACAGGGTGGCCTAGAACTAAATGTCCAAAATGAAAGGTGGCCTAGAGGAGGTCGAACTGAGTAAATTGGCCCGAAGAACATCGGGTCTCCGAAGTCGCGTTCGCGAGATATCGCAGGTTAAAAAATTTCGCTTTGCGCCACGATTGTGGCGCAAAGCGAAATTTTTCAACCTGCGATATCTCGCGAACGCGACTTCGGAGACCCGATGTTCTTCGGGCCAATTTACTCAGTTCGACCGCCTCTAGGCCACCTTTCATTTTGGACATTTAGTTCTGGGACCCGCTGTATATTTAGGAAGTATTTCTTACTTTACTTTGAGTAGGTAGTCTGCCCGATTCGCGTTCTCAGAGAACGGGGTATGCGGAGCGTGGGGGCTGCTCAACAGCGCAGACACTGAAACGTTTGAGCCTGAATTTCGACCCTCCAAGAACTTTATTGCCCGACTGTACGTACCTACCTACCTGCCTATATACGTACGAACGACAGCTTCACTTCCGGCTCGATGAAAGTCGGAATTCTTTTCTGATATTGACAGCTCGAAGGAAGATGTGCACTCAGAAAAATGATCTCTATATATTTTACTACGAATCTATTACACAAGATAGTTTTTTTTTTTTTTTTGACTTTTATATTTACATACGAAGTCAAATTGGGCAATTCATTTCATTCAACATTTTGTCAGACTCTTTGCCTCGATTATATAGGAACCACATTATCTACCTTATTATTCAATCATGTATAGTTTTTTTTTTTTCAACTAGTTAATGATAGATTCCAATCATTTGTCGTATAATTATCCCGCGGTCGTTATCCAACACCGAAATCTACTCGAAATTTATTATTTAACTAACGTGGGGAAAGATCAATCACACACGATGTCGTGCATGCTACGAGGACAAAGGTTACGCTGTTTGAAACGCCCCGATCTCATTGCCAATTTCGACAAAAAAAAAAGTCTATTCCCAACGGTATCGCATTCGCATCCGCTATAATCGGATGGGCTTAGGTGTCGAGCCGTGCACGACTCTCCAGATGCGTGGGATTTCTCTCCGTTTCTTTTTTTTTCTGTGATTTATTTTTTTTTTTTTTTCGTTTCATCATATATATTTGAAAAAGAATTTCTACAGCTACATACATGATATAGATTGGTTCTGAACTTCTAGAAAACTGTACAGCTGATATCTTGGATAGAGATTTTTCTTTTTTCTATTTTTTTTTTGTTTTTTTGATACGAAACGAATTCACTTTCCACATGAAATTCATATACCCAACCATAATTCATCGAATCTTTGATATCGTAGAAGATGGCTAGACACAGAAGAAAAAGTGTTATTATATATCGACAATTAATGATACATGTCTGAACTCTGAATTCGATTTCTTTTCATGTCTGTCTTTTTTTTCGTTCTTTTTTTCTTAACGATTTTTTACTCCGAGTAATTTTCACAGATCTTTACAATTTTTGATTATAAATGAAGGGCGGCGGTTTCGGGGCACAAAATAACGGATAATCTTCAATCTTAGGATAAAGTATATCCGTTGAAATCTGGTCGAGATATGCCAAGGGTCGTGAAATATTATTTTTATTTTTTATTTTTTTTTGCCAGAGTGAGAGAGAGAGAGAGAAAATAAGCAAGAGAGAGAGGTATATATCTTGTCGTTAGAATTTCCGTGACACGGTAATGAATATTCATATCCAACTCGGAGACGTCAGAGAACGTGTTAGTTACCGCGAGGGGTAAAAAAAAAAAAACGTGAAAAAAAGAACGTTGCTTTTTAAAAAAAAAAATTTTTTTCGTTCTTTTTTCATTTGAATTCCTTTACGTCAGTATTCGTACCTGAGTAATTTAATAATCCTTAAACACGCATCTCTGTAGTGTAGGAAATTGAGTGATTTGATTTAAATCCTGAATTTTAGTCTCGTCTCCTGACCGTGAGCACGTGTACATACCTATATACCTAGTATATATATATATATATTCAGGTACCCAGCGTAATTCGCGGAATTCGAAATTGTGAAAAAAAAAATTTTGCGTAAGAATTTTGCGGTGTACCTGAAAAAAAAAAAAAGAGAGAGAGAAGGAATAAAGACGAGAAAAAGAGAAAATAATATATGAAAAAAAGTGAGAAAAAAAAAATTTGTCACACGCCGATGAATATTTATATTACTCAACCCCCAGCGACCTCCAGTACTGGTACACGGCATAACATGCACCGAGATTTCCTCGGCGACCTACTACTACAACTATACGCGGGGTTTGGGTGTATATAACTTAATTTACAAATTTTCTACTACGGGAGTATAAAATTCTTTTCAAACTCCTGTAAAATACTCTGGAATTCACCCCGCAGCCTTATACCAACGCCCCGTGACGACCCCCGGATACAGAAAATTTTTCGCTAATACCAGACAGACCTCACTCCTCTTGCTCCTGTTCCTGCCTGCCGCTGTTACTGTATCCCCGCATGTATAGCTTGGCTCTGGCCTCAGCCTCCTACAGGATTCAACGATTTAGCATTCATGAGGCTTGTGTATCTCCGCCGCGGCTCGAGCCATGCTACGCTACACTCGGCAAAACCCTGACGGCGGAGTACAGGGGAGGACGGACTTCTGTAAGTAGGGTCAAGTCCCTTTCTCCGCACGAACCACCCTTGTTACCCTCCTGTCCAAACGCCGGGAGAATATCATAACACGGACGGTGGCTGGCCCGTTTATGCCTCCTCAGTTCTTCGGCTCTTCGGATCTTCTGGGATTCCCGAATCCCGTGGGGCACGCGCGCACCCGCTATAGCCTAGGCCCCTTTCGAGTTCCAGTTCCTGTCCAGGTTCATCCCCTTTCCAAACCCATGATTTCCCGATACCCATATCGCTCGACGCACACGTTCAAAGGAACGTTGAAACCACCCCGGTTTACCCGGAGATCGAAATCGAAGACTCGTGCAGACGCGGGCTACGGGCGGAATCGAAGTGAACGAGACAGAGGAGAAAGAGACAGAGAATGAGAAGGGGTATCTTCACGAGGAAACTCTTGTTTACGAGGTGATGCGGTCCATAAACGAACCACCCCGAGGATTTTTAGATGGGGTTTGCTGAGGGCTTGCAATTGATTGACCTTCAACCGCACTGGCATAAAAAAAAGAAAAAGAAAAAAGAGGAAAAACAAAACCCCGAAGAATTGTGGTGCGCCTAGTCGTGATATCACCTTAACGCCTTTTTACGACTGGCAATTAGTCGGTCTGTCAGAATCGCGTTAAATAATGTGACTATGATTATTGCGAGTCGGGAATCCGCAAGTTTTTTTTCGGTAACAAAAATCGCGAAATCATGTTTTAATATTTTTTTTCCCTCTTTTTTACAGGGGATGAAGATATTTCCCTGCATTTACCGGTTCCAGATTTGAAGGAATAATTACTTTCACGGTACTCTAAGCACGCTGAGAACCTGAAATATATCTACCTGAAGCAAAAAATAAATTTCGCGAATGAATCGATCGACTCTTTTTTTTTTTTCATCTTGGAAAGATTTTTTGGCCATTGTTATAGCCGGCGGAGGTTTAAACCCCTTCGCAGTGTATAATAAGGAGCGAAGAGACCGAGCGACTAAGAATTAAGTAGCTCCAAGAATTTAGTAAAATTCTTACACACCGACCGTCTCCCGTCTTGAGCTAAAGCTGAGATGAAAGCCGGCGTCGTCTTGGCAAAGTGGACAATTTTATTTCTTATTTTTCCCCTCACAGGTTAACTCCTCCAGCCTTCTTCACTTCTCTTCCCTCTCGTACCGGATGTAGGTACCTTTTCTTTCTTTTAACCTCACTTCAGTCACCACGGCATGGACTTTGCGGCACATAATAATGTGCACGGTAATATGTGTAGCAGATTCCACACTACGTTATGTACTATATTGCAAATGTAATACATTAGGGTGTGTCATTTTGGGGCAACTTTTTTTTTCAACTTACAAACAGGTTGTATACTTGCAGGAAGGTGAAATAAGAAGCCTGTTCAAATTTGAGATCTCAATATTAATATTAAGAGGTGCCTCATCGCGAATTTCTATTTCCCATTTAAATAACACGGGAAACGTTCTAGTGGCACACTTCAATTTTTACATCTCAAGTACTAATCTACTCAGAACGATTCTGCATAGCTACTTTTGTTCGAAATTGAATGCTCTACAAAAAAGGTCTCTTAGTCTTCTTCGACAAATCTAGCCGTTTTCAAGTTGGTTGTTGGTTATCAATGGTAATTAACCAACAGCCAACTTGGAAATAGTCAGATTTATCGAAAAAGACCAAGAGACCTTTTTTGTAGAGCGTTCAATTTCGAACAAAAGTAGCTATGCAGAATCATTCTGAGTAGATTAGTACTTGAGATATAAAAATTGAAGTGTGCCACTCGAACATTTCCCGTGTTATTTGAATGGGAAATAGAAATTCGCGATGAGGCACCTCTTAATATTAATATTAAGCTCTCAAATTTTAACAGACTTCTTATTTTACCTTCCTGCAAGTATACAACCTTTTTGAAAGTTGGAAAAAAAAGTTGCCCCGAAATGACAGACCCTAGTAATACATACGTGTACGCTATATCATAACGCAATGTAGAAGGTAAATCTTTCTGTCTACGTTTACTATACTTTTATTATAATGTACAGTTTATACGTCTACATATAATACCAATGATACAGATATATACCTACTGGGTAGAAATATTCGTGTGTAACTAGATACGTGCCGTATCTTCGTTGCCTCGCTGTCACGGTTTGCGTTTAGAGAAGACACAAAATGCACGTCGCACTACAGAGATATATAGAAGAGAGAAAGAGAGAGAGAAAGTGAGAAGAGGGTTGTAGAACGCCTTTGGTAAAAGTAGAATGTTCCGGTAACAAAAGACGTTCTTTTTTCCATCAATGCTTCTTTGTTTTATCCGTTTTCATTTCCCTCTTTCCTCCTCAATTTTTTTATTTTTTATATTTTTTTTTTTCTTTGGTTTTCTTTCCTTTTTTTCTCTCTTTTTTACTCCTCCACTATTGCTTTTGCTTTTAGTGAGAACATACTTCACGCATACCTATATATATATACATGTACATACAATGGTATACAGCTATGTGTAAATGTATATGTACATACCTATGTACTACGAACATAATGTCATGTAATAATAATGATAATAATGACGATGATAATAGTAACAGTAATATACCTAAAACTGATATTAATTCTGAATTTACGCGGACACTTTTACGACGACATTTTTTTCTGTTTTTTTTTTTGGCGGTCCTTTTTTAAAAAAACTTTTTTGTTTTTTAATCCTCGTAATAGCTCAATTTTTTAACCTTCACACTCCACGCTATTCTTTTCACACCCTCTGCCCCCCGTCTCTTCATCCTGCAGGACTTAATTGCGCAGCTCGTATATTGCCTGCAGCCTACCACTGCTGCAACTACTCGAATTCCAACCCAATGTTTTATATGTTCTACTGAACAACTGATGCTGCTGCTGCTGCTGCTGCTGCTGCTGCTGCTGCTGCTGCTGCTGCTGCTGCTGCTGCTGCTGCTGCTGCTGCTGCTGCTGCTGCTGCTGCTGCTGCTGCTGCTGCTGCTGCTGCTGCTGCTGCTGCTGCTCTTGGTAGTAATTAACGAACTGCAGGGTAAAGATCCTGGATTGTTATAATATGGTATATCATCATCATCATCGTTATCATCATCATTGATGATGTTGTATATCGAATTGCTTGGATTGCAGTACTGTGAAAATTCTTTGATATTTATTGACTTGAATTGAACAGTTTTATATTTATTCATTGTAAAATACATGAATCTATGAACGGATGCACCAAGTTCTCTGTATTTACGTATATGTATGTACATACATACACCGAAAATATGGATTGAGTAAAAAAGATCCCGCGTTATTAAGGCAATATCTACACGTATACATTTTACGTTGATCTATAGCCACTTCAACCTCGCGACGGCCCGCTTGAGAAATAATCTTGAGATCCGCTTCGGAGCCTTTTTGGCTTATATTTCTTCATTTTCTGGGATGTTACGCTCCGGGGACTTTCAATCAATACGGACAGGGAGGCAAGGCAAGGCATGGCATGGCAAGCCAAGGAAAGGCAAGGCAAGGCAAGGCAGGCTACCAACCGTCCCATTTACTTTCGTCCCAACTCCGCGCACCCAGCAGCATGGAAGCAGCGAGCGATGCTCTAGCGGTCTCTAGTGGTCGTCTCGCTCCGGTTTCACCCTGGTTTCGCCCAGTTTTACCCCTGGTTTCCCTCGTTTCTACCTCCCCCCGTTCGTTGATTCCAGAATGAATTTGAATACGTGATGGGGCTTTCGGTGAGCGTCAGCCGTCTCCATCGCCATCGCCATCGGGAGTAGGATAAAGTATATTTAAACGAGCGAGGCACGCGAAACTCGTCGGCTGTTTCCGGGACTCGAAACGGAAATCATCCTATCGCCAAATTGGCCGCGTAAACCTCTCCTCGCTCCGGTATCGCGCTAACCTCGCTCAAAGTCATCCGACCTCTTTGTCAACGAACTGCGTGCTGCTGCACAAACTCAAAACTTAAAAGGTGGAAAGAACCCGCAAGCAAACTTTCAGGGGGGGGGGGGGGGGGGATTATAACACGACAGAGAGACAGAGAGAGGAAGGATTTACCCGAAACTTCTGTCTTAACGAAATTTCGTACGAATAAATTGAATAATTTTTAGACCCGGTATTCAATTCGAGGAGAATCGATCGAGAGAATTGCAGGTTTGAGAAGGGGACGGAAAAATGTCTGTTTCTTTCGAAGCAGAGAGCTGTTCTCTTTGGTTTTTACTTATTGAAACGACGAGCTTATCTTCGCCAAATACGACTGCGGACGATTTGAAATTTTTATTACCGCATACCATTGATAAACAGAAAAGCAGAAATTTCTTACCTACCCGTCTCTCAAATATTTTAAAACAAAAACCAGACACACACACAAGTATACAGTTGAAACGAAAATTTACATACCTACTACATGACATATCAAACAGATTTCATATTCGGTATTATTTTTGTTTTTTCCAGTCAAGTATTTTACTGGAATTTCATTACATTTGAAATTGTGGAAACTCTCTGAATCGAGCCTAAATTGAGAGTAATGAGAATATTGTATCTATATCTGTAACATTACCCGCGTTATTGTTACATTACTTTTGAGCCAAGCTAGTCCGACTAATACGCGTATGTACTTTACATGGAAGTTTCAATTTAATTTCCCAACAAATGCAACCACTGCGGTTTTGACTACAGGTATATAGTTCTGACTGAAACATAATGCAATTAACAAGACTGGAATTTGATTATGACTGATATTTTCACCGCAAATATTTGATACCCATTCTTCTGAGTGAATTTCCATTAGCTTAATGGTTATCGTTATGTATAGGAGGGTATATAGCCATATATACATAGTATACATATATATTTTAATGCCGATTATATTCAGCCCTTGTCATTATATTCCAGAAATATTTTTATACTACACTTTGCTAGGTGTACAGCGGATTACCGTTATACCTATATCCTATAGCCAAATGGTTTTACGCGTTTATCAAATCAGTAGGTATATTTAACGAGGCAGATTTCCTGCTTGTGTATATGGAGGTATGTGTGTCTGTGTCTGTATTTCTGTGCAAGAAACCAACCGGTTCGCGACGACTACTTTGAATTTCCGCGTTTATCTCGTTAGCGAGGTAGGTTGTAAAAAGCGGTTGAATATGAGAGACAAAAAAAAAAACAGAAAAATAAAAAAAAACAAATGACGAACAAAAAGATGAAAAAAAAAAAAAAAAAAAAAATGAAGGAAAGAGGAGAGAAGAGAAGGATAACGCGAACGGCGAAGAACGGAGAGGAGAGCAGAGAAGAAGAGGAATATGAGGCGAAATAATAAAACAAACGAATAATGAAAAACTCAAACAACTTTTATGCCGACCTCGACAGCCGGGGTGGCACCGGCTTTCATCGTAGCTCCGGGTATTTCGCAGAGGAGACTCTGTTCGACCTACGCCCTACAACCTACCCTACGTCCTACGCCCTGGATTTTATCCCTCGGCTCGATTTTTTTTTTCTCTCTTTTTTTCCCCCGTTCGTTTCACCCTCTCTGGAAACGTCGACCCCGTCCGGACAACGGGCGGCGGATTTCGGCTTGCCAATTCAAACATAACGATTCGTTTTATTGGCGAATTCCTTATATATTGAAAAAGCCTGAAGGCAAACTTTTGAATTTTTCAACCATTAACCGAAAGCGATAAAGAATTCAGAGTCCGTATCGGTCGAGAGAAGAGAAGAGAAGAGAAGAGAAGAGGAAAACCGTCTCTTAAATTGACGAGAGAATTGATTTTAATTACGCCTCAAGTGCAGGGAGGATAAACTTGAAATTTTTCAAACTCAACTCAACTTGACTTGCCTCGACTCTATAGCCCGTGCCTTATACCTATCTACCATCACTTTTATCCCCCCTTGGAGCTGATCTGTTCCGTAAACCCTTAACCAACGATATGACGAATACACTCAGAGCAATCGCCTTGAAACCCGAGATACTTACGGGAGCGGAGATACTTTCGGAGAAGAGACAGGTTATCTTACTCTTTAGTATATAACAATGCCTGTGCTTGTTTACTTCCCTCGTTCTACAAATGACCGTGTTTAAACGACAGACAGATTATATACCCTCTACTCCGCTTAGGTATTACCCGGCTATCAGCCGCGGAGTATAAAAACGTTACGAATTAATGATAAACTATTTATTATTTTTATTTACCCTTCATTTTCTTTTCCTTCTTCTTGTTCAACATTATTCATCGTTATTATATGTATATATATTAACTGAAGAAAACAGCCCGGCAGGCTATTAGAAAAAATGATATTTCATCTACCTTTTTACCCTCGTTCATTCATTCTCTATTCTCTATTCTGATACGAAGAAAATTCTATACTAATCGGCAAATACAGGGATAAAGCGCGAAAATCAACGAGAGAATTACCACGGCGTGAAGTAAAAGTAAAGACAACGTGGTGGTTGTGTAGAATTGGCCAGGGACACGATATACTGATAAGAATATAACCGGTTAACGGTATATGTGTATAGAGAACACAGTGGGGAACGTTATAAGGTGTTAGAGGAGTAAATTAGGTACAATTAGAGCGCTCGTTGAACCATCGCCTCGCGTTTCTAGACTCTCAAAGAAGAATAAGAAGAGAAGAAGAAGCAAGCAAGCAAGCGAGCAGCAGAATAAGAATGAGAAGAAGAGAAAGAAGGGAGGTCGAAGGCGAGCTCGGTGGCTGCAGTAGGCTGTTCCTAAATCTTGAAAAGCATTTCGTACCACTCAGGAGGTTTATAAATTTTCATTTAGGGAAACCGGCTCTCGGGCTTTCCTGGGTGAAGCATTCTGCGGATTCCTACCTCTGTATTAGATACCTAGGCAGTGTGGTACCCACCTACACCGATCTAACTATTCCTCTTTTATGTATGTATACGTAGTGGCTACGTAGCTGCAAGATTTACCTCCTTCGCATGATTTATTATCCCAAAAATAGTCGATGTATGTAGCTGTCCTAGTCTCTCAAAATGGACTAAATGTCCAAAATGGACTAAATGTCCAAAATGGACTAAGTGTCCAAAATGAAAGGTGTCGTAGAGGAGGTCGAACTGAGTAAATTGGCCCGAAGAACATGGGGTCTGCGAAGTCGCGTTCGCGAGATATCGCAAGTTAAAAAATTTCGCTTTGCGCCACTATCGTGGCGCAAAGCGAAATTTTTTAACTTGCGATATCTCGCGAACGCGACTTCGCAGACCCCATGTTCTTCGGGCCAATTTACTCAGTTCGACCTCCTCTACGACACCTTTCATTTTGGACACTTAGTCCATTTTGGACATTTAGTCCATTTTGGACATTTAGTCCATTTTGGACGTTTTGGACATTTGGTCCATTTTGGACGTTTTGGACATTTGGTCCATTTTGGACATTCAGTCCATTTTGGACATTCAGTCCATTTTGGACATTCAGTCCATTTTGGACATTCAGTCCATTTTGGACATTCAGTCCATTTTGGACATTCAGTCCATTTTGGACATTTTGGACATTTGGTCCATTTTGGACATTCAGTCCATTTTGGACATTCAGTCCATTTTGGACATTTAGTCCATTTTGGACATTCAGTTCTTGGACACGGTGTATACACACGCGTTATAACCTGAACTTGACTCCGTCATAATTCGTGTGAAATGTATGTTCCCGTGCAAAGGGCTCGACGGTGGAAATGGTAAAGGTGGAGATTGACTTGGAAAAAAAGGTATCCAACGTGTGCGTGTGCTTGCGTGTGTGTAAGTATATAATCCGAAGGGTATATAAGGGACCGCCCAATGATGAACGGCCCAATTACAACCGGATACCAGACTACTATACCTGCCAGGGTGAGTTCCATCTCAAAGTTCGTTCTTGCCACGTGGTGGTTGAGTAGATAGGTAGGTAAGCGCCGGATGAATGAGAGAAAGAAGGAGAAAAAAAAAAAAATACGAAAACGGAAGGAAGAAGAAGAGAGAAAGAGAGAGAGTAGGGAAAAAAAAAATTACAGTCGATCGACACGAAGTTATTCTCCATTAAGTAAAGCGTCAGAAATGTCCTGTTGAATGATGGGGAAGGCGGGACCACGAATTATTGTGATAAAGGTATAGGAGAATAAGTTGGCGGAAGCTTACACGCTTCTTCTCACTTCGTTCATAGTCCTCTCCTCTTTACTTCTTCCTCTACTTTTCTCCACTCTCATCTCATCTTTGCAGGTCTATTCGACATTGGCACTCGAGATATAAAACCGTTGCTTTTTTGATACGACGACGACGACGACGACTCTTGTACGGGACAATGAAAATCCAGGATTTTATGATTTGACAAGAAAAATCCTCGGGTGATTGATGCGAAAAGAAAGGAAGAAAAAAAAAATAAGAATATGTAACAAGGAAATATGGAAATCAGGAAATAAATAGAAAGAAAGAAGAACCAATTTATTGATCTTTCTTCTTCTCTTTTTTTCTGTGTTTTTCAATCTTCTCTTTATTTTTTCTTACTCCTAGTTTAGGGAAAAACACGGATTTTTCCTCTGACGTATAGTCGAGATGTGTTAAAGGTCTAAGAACGCGTGAATGTCTGAAACAACATTGCGGGCCTCTTCCTCCGACATACGTGGCGTGGGTTTTGTTGTTTCCGCCGTTTTACTCCTTGAGTAAAGAATGCCGAATAACTCAAGCGGCTTTCAAACTGTAGGGAAAACTTTCCGCGTTTAGAACGTTAGATATTTGGCTGACGACAAGAAGATTAAATTACCTTTCGAAAAGACGCGTTGAAATTCGTTCGATCGGAAAGCTTAGGAGTTCGAAAAGCTGTTCAAGATGAAAAAATAAAAAATAAAGAAAAAATAAACAAGATCTTTACAGCCGGACGCTTTGGTCCAGCAAATCGAAACACCATTTTTTTTTTTTTCAATTACTTCCGATTCTAATTTCGACTAATTTCTCAGTGAATTATATCAAGACCGTTCGTGTCTTCTGCTTTATGTACAGAGATCAGATAGTATATACAGGTATATATATACAGTTTCTTCACTGTTATAGATATATAACCACGTAGCGACCGCTTAGCGCAAAATCGTGTTAGTACTGCTGAATTACCTTCCTCTGGTCCTAAAATTCGTTCAATGGAGGCTTACGAGTTTGAAAGTGGTTTTAAAAGCAGGGAACAAAACGAGTGGGGCATCTAGCTATATATACCTAACCTACCCACCTATCTACCTATACCTACCCGTTAAGAGAGCTTTTTCGATCGACAGTAGAAATTTTGATATTGAAGATATTTAAATACGGTATAAATATTCTTGTCTTCCGACATCGATGCTCTCTAACCAACGCTAACTTTTGATACGCTTCGTTAAGGTGTACGTATACACAATTAAATTGGATTGAATTTATATGTACAAAATTTTTTATCTTCTTATGTATTCGGGCTACCGATCAAATCCAAAAAAAATCCATGTTTGATACGCGGCTCGCCAATATCGAAAACTCTGAAAATTATTCAGGGCCCCAAAATACTTTTCTTATCCCAAAAATCAAAACTCGTTTAAATTTTTTGAATCAACTGCCGTTTTTTCTTTCGCTCCTTACCGAAAATTGAAAAATAGCTGCGGTAAAAATGTACAAATTCAAGAAACAAAAAATTCATAACTCAAGTAATTCTTGCAATATCGAAAAGATCTATGGTCATCTGATGAAAGCATGGCTTCTGAACAATTTCAGATCAAAAAATTCAAAATCGAAGCAACGAGGGTTCTGATTATTTACGATAACCAAAATGTGGATTGTTGAGGTAAAACGCAAACGCGGCAGTTTAGTCTTCCATGAATTTTTTGGATTTGATGAGAATCCCGAATACATATAGGAAGACAAAAATTTCCGTATGAAAATGTCATCCCATATTTAAAAGTGTATGTACATATATACATACCCCTTTAATGAATTTTCTTACTGTACCTTTTTAGGCAAAAAAGAAAAAAAAGAGTCAGAGAATAAGGAATTCGTTATTATACCTGCTGACGCAAGTGCCGTAAGAATTATTTTATTGAAATTGTGTATAGTAGCTGGTAGCTGATATAGCAGCTAAGCGAAGGATGAGGGTGAGGCGGGTGGCTGGTCGGCTGGGTTTATACCCAGATCCCTTATGGCGACCCCAAACGCTACGTCCAACGACTTGGATCCCCGTACCGTATACCGTGTCCCGTCCGTTCCATCGAGGTCGGTCGGGTTGAAGTTAGTAGGTACATATACATATATACGGCTAATATCAATGCGGGGTTATCCGGGAGTTATCCACCGCGGCTACAAGATATCCATTACCGCGGCCAATCTCTGGAAAATTCATTAAACATCTCTTTTCGCGGGTCATTAAACTCCGCCGATTTACTTTCTGTCGATTTCTAATAAGCCCCCCTGCAAACCGCGCTGCCCCACAATTCGCCTGGTATATATATTATATTCCCGCATTCGGTACAAGGGCTCGTCGTTATTTCACGCCCGAATATCTGAATTCGCCTATCGCAACGCGTAGTACCCCTTTTTTTGTTGTTTTATCCTTATTTTTTCGAGTTTCTGCACCTCGATGCTGAGTGATAAGTAGTTCAATTGCTTCTCTATCTCTCTCTCTCTCTCTCTCTCTCTAATTAATTGTAGTAGGTACAAATTTTAATTAATTATTCTAGGCAGTAGTGAAAAACAAAATGAAAAAAAAAAATCTGAAGTGGCTGGGCAGGTTACTCGTTATATACGTGTACAGCAATATATCGGCAACTGAAATATTGCATAACGTGCATACAAAATGCAACGGTAGCCCGATAATAATAATTGTTAGAAATATAGCGTTAATTCAAGAATTTTTTTTACTAATTAAATCATCTAAATTCGTATCAACCAAGTGAAGTTTTTTCCAACATACGTGATCAATAATTGGCAGTCGTACCTATACGTATAATTGCCTGAAAAAAAAAAAACGAAAAAAAGTTATCGTAGATTTTTTTTTTCTATACCTTATATAGTTCAGCAAAAAAATTTATATATATATATTATATATATATAATACTTCCAGGATAATTAGCGTTCGATGAAAAAAAAGAAAGAAAAAAGAAAAAAAGTTCGAAGACTCGTTATAATATTACGTGTTCAAATTTTCATCCGGGGGCGAGGTGGGGGATTAAAAAGCCGAGAGAAAGTTTTGAGTAAAAATGGAAAAAAAAAGAAAAAACAAGTAAGGGAAAAAAGATAGAAAGAAAGAAAGAAAGAAAGGAAAATGTTAACTCAGCAAAAACAAAACAAGAAAAAAAAAAAAAAACCATGGGAAGGAATTGATAAACTTTAGTCTAACCGTGCGTGAGCACGATGTCATATATCCAGTGACAGCTTTGATGTTAAATGTGGCCGAAGGGCATAAAGAGAATCCAAGCGGAGTTGGCAGTTAGGTGACACCCGTATAACGAGCGACAAAATTTCACCGGCTCTAAGTCCTTATGTATACATATATTACTCGCGTATACATCCAGGTATTATACCTATATACCTATATCCTGTGTACGTATGTTGGTATACGAGACGACACGCGTGCGCGAGGCTTTGAATAATAATTTTGACAAGTGTCGTTCCTTTTTGTATTCCCCCCTTGTTTTTTTTTTTTTTTTTTTTTTTTTTTTCATTTTTGTCATTTTATTTTCATTCCCCTATCTCTTGTCCATCTCCTCCCTGATCCTTTCCTCTTTTAGTCCCTCTTTCTATGTACGGGATCGAGAGTTTCGCGTTGAACAATTCAGCGCATCAACTCAATCCCATTTGATTCGTTAATCTGACGCGATATGGTGTTTCCCTTCGTTTCACCCTATCCTGCATGATAATCCGTAACTTGGAACTCTTGTCAATGACTTTACCGTAAAGCAGATATAAATATGTACATTTATCGACGTGTAAATTATTCAGCGTGATCAGTGTATTCAGACGTAACGTACATACGTATGTACAGTCAGACAATTAAGTTCTTCTAGGGTCGAAATTTAGGCGCAGGCGTTTCAGCGTCTACGCTGTTGGGGCAGTTGAGGCCGGTCGGTCGGCTATTATTTATTATAGACAGCGGGTCCCAGAACTAAATGTCCAAAATGAAAGGTGGCCTAGAGGAGGTCGAACTGAGTAAATTGGCCCGAAGAACATCGGGTCTCCGAAGTCGCGTTCGCGAGATATCGCGGGTTAAAAAATTTCGCTTTGCGCTACGATCGTGGCGCAAAGCGAATTTTTTTAACCTGCGATATCTCGCGAACGCGACTTCGGAGACCCGATGTTCTTCGGGCCAATTTACTCAGTTCGACCTCCTCTAGGCCACCTTTCATTTTGGACATTTAGTTCTGGGACCCGCTGTATATTTAGGAAGTATTTCTTACTTTACTTTGAGTAGGTAGTCCGCCCGATTCGCGTTCCCAGAGAACGGGGTATGCGGAGCGAGGGGGCTGCTCAACAGCGCAGACCCTGAAACGTTTGAGCCTGAATTTCGACCCTCCAAGAACTTTATTGCCCGACTGTACATACATACATGTATATAATGTTTGTTATTCTTGTTTTCCTTTATTCTCACCCATTTCCAAAACGTTTTCATACATTATTCGTTCATTGTTTTCTTTGTTTTTCCAAAACCTTGATGTAGCTGGTATCACTCTGATCCGAGGAAATACGTGGAGATACGAGTTGGTTCATGAGGTTGACGGTCGTGATTAATTTCCTGGGTTAAATTTCAATTGAAATATCAGTTAAAAACAAAAAAAAAAAAAAAAAGAGAGAGAAAAGAAATTAATTGAAAAATATATTCTCCTCTCAAAGGTTTCTCCATGAACTTAATACGGTTCAACGAAAATCTAGAGAACGTTCGTTGCCTCACCGAGAGCCACGAGGTAGGTATACATAGAGAACGAGGTCTCAGCTTTCGACCTACGTAGGTATGACTACCATAATTTTCTCCGATCTAATAAAGCTTCGGATTCTCAAGGATCTAATAAACTCTTTGATGTATATTCATCAAGGAGAAAATTCCAAGCTATTCATTTTATTTTATTTTTGTTTAATTCCCGTTCAAAAAAGCTGTACCCTCATGTATCTCATAATCCAGGTATTTCAATTAATCGAAACAAAATAATTAATTCATCGCGAAATTTTGACATCACGGAATTAATATTCCAAATATTAAATATTTTCGAATACATCATGATCGCGAAAAATGCTGAAAAAATTCTCAAAAAATTCTGAAAAAATTCTCATTTTCAGGTACTTCCATTGTAAATATTTCTCCAGAGTTTCAGATTTTTAAACGAATAATTGCGGACGTGAGGGAAAAAAAATTGAAACTTTGGAAAACTCCGTGTTATTTAAACGTGAATTTCAAGGGCCCGGTGGCACCATCAAATATTAAAATAAAAATTCCGAACTTTGGGAAGATTTTTTTTTTATTTATTTGGAAACTTTTTAGCCACTCGGAGCGAAAAATTTCAAAAAAAGTAAACATAACTGTCACCCTAACGTACATATGTACTATTTGTGTCAGGAACTTCATTTATTGCCCAGAATTCGTATATATTTCGGTGCGGTATAAGATATATTTATACTCAAAGTGTAACGTTCGGGACCGTTAATTTTCCCCGAGTCTTGGAAAGGCTACGCCAAGTCACATCGACCTCCAAAACTCCAACCTTAATTCGGTCTCGAATCTTCCCAATGTAATCCGCGCCGAGCTTAGCATTGTTAATTTCCTTAAAGGCGCTCCTCCGTTTGCTCATTCCCCTAGGAACAGATATCTTCACTTACTCTTCTGTCAATGTATCATGTACAGGGTGTCAAGTACAAAACGATACTCGAGTATAACCAGTATAAATTTGCAACGATTTTTCATTCTAATATAGGAATCAGTTTTGCTCATTTCCGGCTCTGCAGTATCCGAAAGAAAAAAAGACAAAAGTTCTGTTCGACGATTTCTCAAGTGGAGTAAAAATTTTTTTCAAAATTATGGGATTTTACATCCAGATAATCGGCGTGGAAAAATTTCCATACCATGTTCGTACTTTTGAACGATCGATTTCTACGAGTATAAGGAAAAAAAATGCAACTCTTATATAATTGTCGACTGATGATCTACTATAATCTATTTTTCGCACAGTTGATAGTACTTCCGGTAATTACATGGGTCCCTCAGTGGTTTTACACCCTGTTCTTAATTTTCGGCGAGTATATCCTCCGGATCTGTAAAAATATTCTGATTAATATATAAAACGTGTCTAATCCAGGTACGAATACACGTACCACATATCTGGCGAATAATTCGGCACTGAGATTAAACTGCAGAGGTTAGTGAAGCCGAGGATGGTACCTGCCGCGGTTCCGCGAGCCAGTAGGTAGGTAGGTGGGATAGGGAATAGCGAGATGAAGTTTCATTTCAGTCCGGAGGCGGTGGCAGTGAACGTGGAGGATTTTCGAAGGACGAGTTAATTTCGGGTAATGTACGGCACTCGGAGATTCGGTGGAGATTACGGTGAAAAGCAACCGACCCACGTTTGCCTTATCGAGATCAGAGATGACCCAAAATCAATGACCTCCGTAGCAGAATCAGAGCAGAGCCCCGGAGCAGGAGTCCCCCGCTGTGGTATATATATTCGTATAAGACGAAACGTAGAGAGTAAACCATAGATGTATGTATATACCCTGTAGCCAAAAGCCGATCGATTCAGTCTGAACGTTGCCGGTTCTGATGCTCATGGAAGTTTCGGCTCGATCGTGTAGGGTACGAACTCGGGTGGACAACCGGACGTGGTTTTCCACCTCTACCTTTCCTACGGGATAAAATACCTACTTCAAGTAGGAATACGGGTCCCCGGCGATTTCATTCCCCGAAGATTTTACCCACCGAGTCAAACTTCGAGAAGATGAGAGGAGAGGAGAGGAAAGGAAAGGGACTCTCGGACTTCTCCGCCCTCTTCAAGTTTAGTGAACGTGAGAAGAGCCGGACTTGGGGAGCGAGGCCGCGACTTGGACATCGTATGATTCGCGCGGGTGTCCCCGAAGAGGCGGAAAAAGGTGAATCTAGATTTTCGCAAGGGCGTAGAGAATTGCGTGTGGGCGGTTTGGTTGTATGGATGCGGCATTGAAAAGGGTTAATTCAGGATGATTTGTGAATTTGGATAGGCAGCTAACTGGGCTGTATATGAGGACAGAATTGGAGAACGAATGGGGCAGCTTTCGTTTTACGTTCGTTATTGGAAATTGGGTATTGAGTAACGTTATACTCGGCGACCGACCACCTCGCTGAAAGATCAAAGACTTCACAAATGGGATGGACGCTAATAAATCGCGTGACGTAATCTCTTTATGAAAGAGATAAAAACACAAAAAATGAGCACCATATTCGTATCCCCTCATTCATCCGTTCTCTCTCATTATTTTTTATTTTTTGTTTTGTTATCATCGACGTACGAAACTTCGTATCTAAATATGAAACAGATAATTCGGAAGTGACTGGAACCGCGAGACCTATTCGGCTTTCAAAGTATTTTCATCTTTTCATCATCGAATCAAATAAAAAAGTTATTTGTGATTTATGATATTGAAAAATTGAGAAAAAAATTTAGGCATCGATAGAGAGAGAGAGAGAGGGAGAAAATTGCAGTTCGCAACCTTTTTGCCAGATATAAAAATTAGGTATTTTAAATTGAGTTTGAATATCGAATAAAATTCGTGCGGGGAGTGAAAAAAAAAAAAAAAAAAAAAAAAAAAACGTCGGTTTTTATTTTAGTGACGTACATGTGATAAAAATAATGAAAACGAGTTGGACGTTTGGAATGAAATGCAAAAAAAAAAAAAACGAAAACGGAATTGGTCGAAAAGTGTGCGCGAGTTACATATATTCAACGTTTCAATTAAACTGATTTCAGTAAAAATTATTATCTATTTTTTTTTAGTAGTCAGTAAAAATGAAAACAATTAAACTTTCGAATATGCGTACCTAGTATACTGAATTTTCCGTTGAATGAAAACGTCAAATTTTACCTCCCAACGAATCGTGAACACAAAATAATAAAAATCACTATATAAATGGAATAAATATAGAAAATTTTCTATTCGTTACGTTGTTACAAATGAAATTATTATTTTTCAAACGTGCCAACGGTTAGCTTCGGGCGTAACCCGATTCATTTCAACGCTTACGTAAATTTCTCTCCGTTGAACACAGCGGCCAAAAATAAAAAGAAAGAAATTTTCATATAACAGAATAAACTGAATGGATCAAGTTTTTCTTATTTCTCAAAAGTAACCCGATGACGTTCGAAAATATCATTTCTGAATCTGAAGTAATACGTGTCAGTTCAAAGAGTGGGCAGTAGGTATGAGTATGAGGTAAGAGATATTCGTGTATTAATATACCTCGGTAACAAATTTATTTTAATCACTTTTTGGCAAAGCAATTTTCCCAACGGATCAGGGTACAGCTGCGCCAATACGATTGCAGAAAAGAAACGAAAAGGAGAAGAGTAAAGAAGTAAAAAAGAAAAAAAAAAAAAAAAAGGGGGAGCAGAAAAAACAAAAAAAAATGGAAATAAAAAAAAGTCTGAGGGAGTTAGAGTTACAGTTAGAGTCGGTAAGTAAGAGAGTGAGAGATAGAGAATGGGGATGAGAGTGAGAGTGGGCGAAATTTGAGAGGGATGAGGGAAAAAAATAACTCGCGAGAAGCTCAGTTGCTGCAAGGCGAGTAGAAAGAGAGACGACAAATATTACTTGGCCAAAGTCACTTCAAAGAAGTCGAGAGCATTTGGCTTAAGCCACTTTAGTTTCAAGGGGCCCATGCCAGCAGCCACCCTACGAACCAACGAATTAAGGATTCCCCAGAAATTCCTACGACCCCCGACCCCGACCCCGGTAACCCACACCTTCTCTTTCATATATATTAGGTACGTAGACTCAGTCCTGCAGGCAGGGTAGACGAAGGGAAAGACCAAGAAGTAGCAGTGGCAGTAGAAGTAGAAGTAGAAGTAGAAGTAGAAGTAGAAGTAGAAGTAGAAGTAGAAGTAGAAGTGGTGAGCTTAACTCTTCGTTGAAGAGAATTATGCATTATATATACCCGGCTGGGTAAGTCACGTATTTATATTATTGTCCCCGTTGTTTAACATCGAAGTAAATTTGCATTATACCTACCATCCGCAACCACGGCCACGGTACGCGTATATTTTGCAAATACATATCCATGGACGGTCGTACTACACATTTACCTATAACGTATGTACCGTATACATTGCAGAAAGAAATAAGACGTGAATCTGTTCGTTTGCGTCTCCTCCTCTCCCGCCCCCCGACCCCCAGCCCTTTTTTCCACCCCAGTCGTTATTATTCGCGCAAGAAATTTCTGCATCCCTTCATAAATTATTCTATTCTCTATATATTTCTTGCTGCAGTTAACACACTTGTTATATACTCGGCATATTTTTTCATTCGCCTTTTTCTCCCGCATGGCAACAGCTCTCCGGTCTCATATATATTCTCTCTTTTCCTGCAGTAATTGTATCTGCAAATTCTGAAGATACTTGAGAACGACGAATCGTAGAAACAGCCGCGAGTTGAAATTTGGACTAATATTTTCACTCTCTCAAACACGATTTGGAATTTGTTTTTTGTTTTTTTGCACCAGCTATTCTCCAATTTTCACCCATCGTTTCGCCTCGAGATTTACAACGTTGCAGTGCAATAGGTAAAACTGCGGATGAATTTTTGACCGAAAATAAAAGGCAGAAAATATATTTATACGTTTTATACATTTCCTCGGGGATGTGTTATAGGGATATGGTATATATAGCAGGTATGAAAATGACTTCATAAATTTTGATTACGGATGTGAATACACCTAACCCAACCCACCTACCCACCTACGTAACTACCCAAAGGTACAAAATTAACAATGGAATACAAAAAAAAAAAAAAAAATAAAACAGGTGAATATAATACGTAGAGCAAAGTGAAGAGGGAAGAATTTAGGTGGGCCAAAAACCTGAAACCTTGTACTATGATCTCGGGACGTGACAACGAACGAGAAATTCTCATCTTTCCGAAGTTGGACGTAGGGAGGGGGAAAAGGGTCGCTTTAGCTCCGGGACATTTTATTGACTGATTTGCCCGTTACTACCTCCGACGCGATTCTTTTTCGGTAGAGTTTCGTCGATTTCTCCTATACATTTCTTCCCTCATTTTTTCATTTTCTTTTTCTTTTTTTCTCTCCTCTTTCCCGCTCTATTATATATACTCGCTATACACTGTAAGGTTATCAGGGGGTAAATGTGCGCTTCAATCATCCCCCTCCCTCGAACGCAAGAAGTAGTAATTTTCTACGAGATTATCTTTCCATTTATATTTATTTATATATATTTATTTACTTATCAAATTTTTCCTTCTTTTTTCTCTCGTTCTTGTTTCCTTTTTGGTTCATACCACGTGGCAGTGGACGATTATAATCCCTAATGCCGAGCTTTCAACGCGATTCTCAATTGTTCCCGGAAGGGTGTTTATCGAATTGGTTGTAACAACAAAGAAAAAGTATACGAAGAAGAAGAAGAAGAAGAAGAAGAAGAAGAAGAAGAAGAAGAAGAAGAAGAAGAAGTCATTTCGGCCAGTCAAAGTCTCTGAAGGCCCCCGAGTAAGAGTAGTCGGTGGATCGATAGGGCGAGATTAGAAGGTGCGAAAGTGATAGGAGACTCGAGAGATAAAAGGAGAGAAAATAACGAGGAAGAAACCTGTTAACAAGCAGGAGGCTTATACATACGTATCTATACATTCGAGAGACGGTGTGTATACCGCTCGAGTGTAAAAGGAGTTCGAGGCGGCAGCGTGCTGAAACTTTATTTCGCAAGGATCACTCGATCTCGATTTCGATCGAAATAACGTTCCTGCTAGTTTCCTTCCCTCCCTTCACCGCGCCTTCCTCATCCTCCTCCTCCTCCTACATCGGCTTCTTTATTGCAAAGATGACGGATATTCCCATCGATGAACGGTCAACTGAATTTATCTTTGTCTCTACACTTCCTTCACTGTAGTATACCTATATGTACCCATAATATCTTTTATTTTTCTAAAACCTGAATTTTTTTTATTTTCACGCTATTTGAGTTGAGATATTGGCTTTGTATACACCTTTTACCCGTTTCTCCTATACGTTTGGATCTATTTACGCGGATATGATACACGAAACGATACACGCCGAGACGTGATTCAATTTATAGTATATGGGTATAACAAGAATCTATATATCTTTTAAGATTTTTTTTTTTGTCGAGTATATCCTGTTTGATTTTTTTTTTTCCTCTTTTTGAGAAAAACTTGTGTTTCGATTCGAAGAAGCTATAGGTTATGGTGCAGTAGCTCTTTTTTGCTGAATTTTTGAATAGGTATGTACCTACATAATTTACGTAGAGACGAGAACGAGCTTGCGAAATTCAGTAATTAAAACAGCATTTATACGACGAAATAAATCCGGGAAACAATTCATGAATTAAAAAGTAAAACCGTTAAATATAGGGTGGCGTAGAGTAGGTAGGAGATTTACGTAGGCCTCGAGTTAATGTTTCGTTCAAATTTTCCATTTGTATATAAAAGTGTGAGAAGTTAGAGGGATGAACGTGTTTTCTTTTTTTTTTATTTTATATTCGACCAGTAAAGTAGCAGCAACGGCAGAGGGGGTTGCGGGTTTGATATTTGAAAGTAAAAAATAATGGGATAGGAATGAAGAAAGAACAAAAACAAAAGAGAAGGTAAAAATATGAGAAATTTCTGCAGGGTCTACCAAGGCTGTCAATTTTTTTAAATTAGGAGTTGAAAAAAAAAAAGAGAGAGAGTGAGACAGAGAGAGAAAAAAAAACGAGTGATATAAATTTCATCTCATTAATTTTCGCTCGTAGAGAATTTTCGGTGGTTCTTTTTTTTTTTTTTTTTTTTTCTTCTTTCGTCTCGTTTCATTTTTTTCCTCTCGCAGATTTCCCGTAAGACGGAAGAAAAGAAGGAAAAATAAAAATTCATAATAAAAGGGGCGCGTGCAGGTAAAATTTGTCGCAAAAAATTTTTTTTTCAACGTCTCGTTTAACTCTTAGATTGATTTATATTTTATTAAATGACCGTACGGATGTACGTACCTTCTTGCAACGTGAGGACAACGATCTTTAACTGGTGCAATAACAAAGTATACGTATATGTAATTTTGAAATGCACGAGGCCTCGGGTTCTAATTGTCCTTCCGTCCCTTTCTAACTTTTAAACTCGATTTAAAACTGATTAAAGTTGGTGACGGCTGCTGGTTTGCCAGATGGAAGACGCTGCGAAAACTCTCTCGGCTCAGCGATATGGCAAAGTATATATATGTATACAGGTAGATAGGAAAGAAGACTGAAGAGAAAACAGATGATCCTTCAAAAAAAAAAAAAAAAGAAAAAAAAAACGATATCTATGTCACTCAATATTAAGGAAAAGTTTTACTATATCGAATTTGAAAAAAAATTAAACACTCTCAAATCTACTGCAGGCCATGATTGGTACATATGTAAAAAATATTTTAGAAAACGGTTTTATATAGGTAATGAAAAAAAAAATTTCACAACAATTTTCTCATCGAATATTTTTTTTTTTATATATATCAAAATGCGTTTTGTTTTAGAAATTTGGGATCTTGGAGAGGTTTTCTAAAATATCTTACCTTTACACTCGAAAAATCTGAAAAAAAAAACGAAAAAACCCAAAGTTTTGAGGAAACTTATTATCATCATTTTCATTGTTATTAATATTGTTAATATCAACAGCCTTAACTCTTTCAAAAATATATAACAAAAAACGATAATAAGACCGAAAAAAAAAACAAAAAAATTTAAGGTGTATATTTCGACAATCGAATATAATAATTAGTCATGCTTGTAATTGTTGTAAGTCATCCGCGGGTGTAAACGCATAATAATACAAAGAATAAGAAATTTTTTATAACTTCGGCTGCCTCAAGTTGAGCCTCAACTTATTTCCGAGATTTCGAATATTCGTGCGGGAAAGTTCCTTTGTGTTTTGGCACGCCTTTGGCCTTTTATCGACGTGCTAACCGCGAATCGACTCGATCGTCTAGGTCCTTTGGGCGATGCTTCGCGCAAGGTTTTTTCTTCAAAGGAAATCTTTCGCGCGTTTTCAACCCACGACTATATATATATACGGATTTTTTGAAGGGCTAGAATCGTGAAGGCATTGTAGAAGCAATATTACACTGCGCGTTTTCTCCGACAGGATTTTTTTTTTTTTTTTTTTTTTTTCGGGGGGGGGGCGATCGCGAGATTTTCTTTCCGAGCCTTCCTTTTCTTCTTCCATCGCACAACGATTTTTATTTACCTTTTATTTTTTTCTTTCCGTTTTTGGTTTTTTTTTTTTCTTTCTCTCTTTTCCTCCAGTTCGAGATTTGTTTGAACTTTTTTAAACCATTCCGATGTTTGATCCGATTTTAAGATAATCTAAAGCCCCCGCTTCGCTGATACTTCGTTTAAGTACAAATAATCGCTATGATTTTAAGCCGTTTATAATTTTCCCAGAATCTATAGATACAGTTTCCGCTGTGATCTCTCGGTTTGAGCCACCCACTCACGGATCCGAATTTTTTTTTATGTAAACGTGTAATAATTGAAGCCAGCTAGAGCAAATCGTGTCTCTAGTATTTTTCATTCATTTATTTTTTCTTCCTATTTTTTCCTTTAATTCAAATCAACGGGATTTCAAATTCACCTCGTTTCCATTTTCCGCCTTGTTTCTCTCCCTGCAGCACAGGTAATTTTCATTCGGCTTTCACTTCCAACCAATTTTCAGTAAAGGTTTGATTCCAAGTAAAACCTCCCTTAAAACCCTTCAGGATAGAAGCTGTGGCTCTTGTTAGCGTCAAGTCTCAAGTATTTGTTTTGCAAAGTGAAAAATTTTCGCGGGACCTGTTTGCCTCGAAGGTATACATATATCGAATACCCGGGCTCTCCCTTTATAAGAAAAACGAAAACAAAAAAAAAAAAAAAGGGAGAAAAAAAAAAAAACAAAAGAAAAATACTTAGCGATATAACTTCGTTTTCGGTTCTTTTTTTGTTTTTCCGTTTTTCTTTTCTATATCGATACAGACTAATTGTATCTAGCTCAATAGATTCCTTTTTCTTTTTCTCTTTTGCTCCTGGAAAAAAATTAACCTTCCCTCACGCGGAGAAAATCTATAAATATATCTATATCGCATGGATACTGCAACCTGCTGCACGGCAGCGTTATAATACGTACGTTGCGTAAATGAAATTTTATTATGCGACATTGCTGCAGATTGCTGTTACCGGTTGGAAAGCTGCTGTTCGTGCTGTGCTGCAGCCAGCAGGGTTGCGGGTTATTATGAATAGAAAAAGTTAACGAGAACGGCTTAAGGCCAGGGGGCAGAGGACAGGGGATAGATAGGGTGGTATAAAGGGGGGTTATTAATTCGTCGAGCGTTTCATTTAATACTGAACGACCACCACGCCAGGATCTACGATCGCTTTTTTGGGGCTTCAAGTTCTTCGCTGCGGGTTATTATTATTATAATTATTATTATTATTAGTCAGAGCTAAGGAGTACAGATTGAGGTTAAACTGGTTGGAAAAAAATGGGAAGAAAGTAAAAGTGGAAGAAGAAGAAGAAGAAGATGATGACGAAGAAATAAAAATATTACTTTTAATGTAACTATAATCGACATATTTTTAAATTTTATATAGAAAGATATTATCAGAAATCTGTGTGTGTCTGTGGGTGAAAGAGAAAAATAGAGAGTGAAAGAGAAGAAAAGCCGCTTCTGGGATGGATGAGAAAACAACAATGTCTCTGGGGGGATTCAGATTGGAAGAAGGAACCCCCCTCTCGCCTTATTCTCATTCGTGAAGAGAAAACTTTTTCTTCACAAATTTCTCTACGCGCCGTGTCATTGCTAATTCGAATTTAATACAGCTTGAATATCGAAGAATCAAAAAAAAGTTCATTTTTTCTTTTCTTCTTCTTCTTCCTAATTTTCTTCTTCTTACTGGAAATCGAGGCAAGAAATTCTCTGCATTGTTGAGAAGAAATATCGCTCCATCTATCTTTCTTTTTCTCATTCATTCATTCATTCATTCATTCATTCATTCATTCACTCGTTACTTTTATGTCATTTTTATTCCAATCATCTTAACTGCATTAACATACCTACGCGAAATTAAGGGAAACTAATTTTTTTTTAGCTTGATTTTGATTTTCGTTCGAACTCTGAATATCGAATTGCATTATTATTAATTTCCTGTTTTGTTTCATCCCTCTTCTCCCTTCGGGCAATAATCGGGTAGCTATTACCATCCGGTGAAACGGAGCTTTCAACGAAACAAACTAATCATCTGTTGTTTACTATTCATGCTGCTTCCTGTTCCGAATGAGAAAAAAAATCTGTTTGTAAAAAATTTCAATTTGTTAGCATACTGTATGTATATATACGTATGTACGTATTAATTATAGATTCAACGATTGATCGATAATACCGGGAAATACTGTGCTGCAATTTTATTTTATTATTATTATTTTTTTTCTATATATTTACATATGTATGTATATATGTATACCTGTAATATACGTTTGAGTAAATTGGAAATTGTAAATTGAAAATTGTAAATTGAGAATTGAAAATTGAGCGAGGGATATAGAGAGAGAAAGAGAGAGAGAGAGAAAGAAAAACGAAATGAAGTTCTCAGCGAGTTTGAATAATGTATAATATTGTAGGTTTGATTTATTTCAATTAAAACTGTCTTATAAATCACTGCAGCCAGGATTGCCCTAAACGATTCCATTATAACAGGAAGTGAGCTCCATTAAATTCCCTTCATTTATACGCAAAGTTTCCCCGGGATATCGGAGCTACAATCAGAGAGATATCTCGTGTCGGAGGTCAGGGAGCCGGGAAGAAGTAAAAACAAACTGAACAAAAAAAAGAAAAAACAGAAACAGAAACAGAAGAAGAGAGAAAAAAAGAAACAAAATGAACTAAAGAAAACGAAAAGTTGTGCAGAAAATTGTGGCGCCGGAAGAATATATAAAAAAAGAGGATATAGAGAAAAGAACCAAAAACAGCTTCGACACAGGTACCTATATATGCTGTAGAAAGTATATCAACGCTTCATATTTACCAACGGTGATGACATTCCGTTGTAACGTCGGATCACGATGCGTATCGGAAAAACTATCCCCAGGCGTTGAAAACGGAATGAAAGGAGAAAAAAAAAATGAAGAGATAAAAAAGCATGAAAATTCTGGACACTGTATACAACACGTACTTTTTTTTTCTTTCCACACCGTATAAAAAGAAAGCAAAAACAAAAAATAGACAATGACAGCTCGCACTTGCCAATTTCCGAAACGATCGATTTAACCGTACATTTACGGTTTTACTATAGTTAAATCGTAGCACCTAAAACGCCCACGCGATTTAGGCCCGATACTAACGAAAGTATAGGTCCATGTGTATGTACACCAATTCTCTATTCCTACACCACCACGATTCGCTCTCTACTCATTTCGTTTGAACGATCTCATATTATCTCCTTCCGTGCCTATTGACCAGCACGGGTACCTACAACCCTCTGATTAAATTCTCGAACAATTTAGAGCTTCCTAACGGTATAAAACACAGGGTTATATAGCTGTACAGTTCGCCTATACCCGTATACCTAACTCTCGAAGGACGTTGGTCAACGTACAATTATTCTGACAGCAAATCCAGTATAAAAGTACAGAATGAAATGGCCTGACATACCTGATTTTGAGTTTTTAGAAAAACTTGATTGAAGAAAAAAAAAAAGGCAATAAGAAATTTCGAATTTGTAGCTTTTCAGGGTCATTTTTCAGGGATATATGTACAGGGTGTCCCAGAACTAAATGTCCAAAATGAAAGGTGGCCTAGAGGAGGTCGAACCGAGTAAATTGACCCGAAGAACATGGGGTCTGCGAAGTCGCGTTCGCGAGATATCGCAGGTCAAAAAATTTCGCTTTGCGCCACGATCGTGGCGCAAAGCGAAATTTTTTAACCCGCGATATCTCGCGAACGCGACTTCGCAGACCCCATGTTCTTCGGGTCAATTTACTCGGTTCGACCTCCTCTAGGCCACCTTTCATTTTGGACATTAAGTTCCGGGACACCCTGTACATATATACGTGAAAATAAAACGAAACGTTTCGTGTTTCGAGCCTGTTTTCGGCATCAAATTGTCCATCCGTGTTTACAAATGGGAGAATAACACATCAATCAGAAACTAAGCCGTTACGTGTTCTGTCATTATTATCCGCCCCCGTATCTACCGGAGTTTAGGCTCGGCTTGGCCCGACTCGACATCGAACCGAAACCCATCTCATCGGATACCTACCCCTAAAAGCTAGATGCCAGGTGTCAAAAAATTGGCACAATAATATCACACCGCGGTGGGATCCATATATCCGCTGTTTGCGGGTGTTCAGGGTGGGTTGAGGATTGGCTGTACATAGCTGACCGGTTATAGTCAAGCCTATATCTATACGTTAGGTATACAATGGTGGTGGTCACCGCGAATCCCATCGCTTACGAGCCCAAGTCACGCGATCGTTCGACCCGACAGAAATGCCAGAAAAGTTAATCAAGGATTATTTTCCGCCCCTCGAGCGAACTGAACCTCGAATATAATGCAATTTAATTCGTTTCGCGGGAAACGAACTGAAGCTGCGAGGCTACGGGTTTTATGGGGAATCAAGCCGGGAAACGGGGGCGGGGGGCGACGTCGGGGGAGCAAATGAAAACGTACGAGCATATTTCTTTTCTTTTTGTTACGATTTTAATCTTTTCGAAAAAACGTACTTTATTGCAATCATTGTCGAGTTACCCTTTCGCTTACTTTTTTTTTTCTTCATACGATAATTTTTCATCGATACCTACGTATTGAAAAAAAAATTCAAAAAAATTATTCACCTACCCCCGATACTCGTTTATCGAAATTACAGTAAATAGCTACCTACCTACTTGATTTTCAAACGTTTCAAACACTCCAGTATATATTAAGGCTGGTCATTACGTATATATTCGTATTGTACAGTACCAGACCGTTGGGAATTTTGATAGCGATGTCGATTTCGATTTGGTGAAATGATTCTATGGGGAAATCGACGACGAACAAGCTGTCTCGCTAAAAAGCTTTCCTATATATAGCCACGTACAATATCAGGGCTACGATCAGATCGGAATAGAAAATTTAAAGATACTAAAAAATAAAACTGTTGATTCAATTCCGGAAAAACGAAAAAACCGTATTCAAGGATTCAAACAAATGACTATAAAAATTCGTGGAAATGTGAATCAGTCTTCAAAAATCACGAGTAATGATACAGTCAAAAAACAAAAAAGAATATTGACTCCTTTTCCAAATTTCTGGATCTAATAAAAAAGGGAAAAGAATGTCGTTTGCACGTTTGCAATTACTCTTGTCCGGTATAAAATTCGATGCATACCTCCACTCTAGACCAGTTCATGTTTACCCATCTTCGCGATATTTTATTCCGGTAAAAAATATGGAAGAAAAAAAGAGAGAGGCGAAAATTAACATCCGAATACATATACCTCAACCCAAGCGGACCAGGTCGACACCCTCTATACCCGTTTTATAAATCATGGTCTATCACTACTTGACCCTCGGCTAAAGGGGTTGGCAGACTGTAGATAACGTTGTTTAACGTGTTATGGTGGAGGTAGGAAGGAAGGTAGAAAGGTAGGAAGGAACCTTATACTTGTCTTGCCCGACCATATACGAACCTTGGACCTTTACTAGTGGCACAGTGGACTACACAACTATAGTCGAACCACTACTGGGGATCTGCTCGAGGTACATGTACCATACCTACCTACCTACCAGCCTACCAACCTACGGGGGTTTGTTGCGCATGAGAAATTCCGTAATCTATTACCAACGTCGAAAAGGTTGCCGCTCTCCAGCGAGCTGCTCGAGTAAAGACTATAGTTGATCGTGATTTCTGGCGGACTATTATCTGTAATGAGAAATCCGTAGTGTTATAGGCGATTTTCTGATCGATTTCACCTCACCTCAATTCAGATAATTTTTATTCCCTCATATACAGGCTCTTTTTTTACTTCTTTCTTTTCCACCTTATTTTTTTTTTTTTACCCCGAACAACGATGACGACGACGACTACGACCATGATCATGATGATGATTAAACTCCGAGAGAAATGTATCGGAAGAATATTAGCAGGGGGTTTGAATGACTTCGTGTTAACTAGGGCAGAGGCCGTATATATACCCTATTGATGAACTATGTGCCCCGAGTTCGGAAATGCAGAATTGTAAAGTCGGATTGATGAAAGGTGCAGTGAAATATTGTTTTTCTTCACTATTTTCCATTTCTTTTTTTTTCATTTTTCTTTCTATTCTCGTCTTCTTTTATTTCGATTTTATTTTCGCAAACACAAATTTTGACGAGTGGAGAGAAAATCTACCAGATGCAGTAGCTGTTGATTATGGGAAGTGGGGAAACGGAAGGGAAAGGGAAAGGGACAGGGAAAAAAGGGGGTGGACGAGCTACGGTAGTTAATTAATGGAGCGTGAACGCATTGCATAGAAGGAATTAAACATGGCGGGCACGTCCGAGTGAAAATCAATTTTAATTACTTTTTCTCGTTGTTTTAATGGGTGTGCCATTAGTCCGGACGCGTGAAGGATTATTAACGTCATACAACGGTGGTAAATTTTATCCGAATTCTCTCTCCCTCTTTCTCTCTCTACCTGCGGATTGACGAGGAAATTGTAGAGTTAAATTAGGCAGAGGTACTACCGGAGAGACAGCTAAATAGGAGGGGAAACATTTGTCGTGTCTGCTTGTTGCTGCAGTACAGGAGAGGATTAGAAATATTTATAATTTACATCCCTTAGAATAGATATTCGTTTTGGGGTATGAGAAGGGATATGCAGGCGGTTTGACGTACACGAAGATAAAACTAAAACTGAGACACGTATTACATACCTTATACATACCTACATATATATAGAAATCAAAGTTTGTTTAATGGAAATAGGGAAATGCGTGCTTTTATAAGTCGTAAACCTTTAGTATACGGTCGTTAGCTTTGACAAATAGGATTTCGCCAAGAATGGACATTGTGCCACGTTGAGAGATTTCCCGATTTTATATATGAGTCCAACTCTCTTCAGCTTGGAAAGATACACGTGTAATTTATACGAGGAACCCATCCGCGGTATTTAACGTTATTCAAACAATATTACAAGCGTATAACGAACACTGTATGTACATCAAGGGCAATTATTACGTTTTTTGTTTTTTTTTTCTTTTCTCCCTCTCCATATTTGCTCTTCGCGAAATGTCGAAACCTTTCTTCACAGTCGACGTGGTATATTTCAAGCAGGGATTTCCCTCTTTTTCTTCAGTCATACATATAAGGAGATGTGATCTTTGAGGGACCGACAAAAGGTGGTCCTTCCTCCGTTTAATTCTTCTTCTTCTTCTCCTTTTTATTTTTTTTTTCTTTTTCTTTTTACTACGAGGACGTCTTTTCCACGGTGACAGCCTTTCCGACGTCGGCTCACCAGCCTCGGGAGATTCTTTCGGAAATATTGAATATCTTTAGTTCTGGTAGAGGAGGGGTGCGCGGAGGGCGGCCATCTCCGTCATCGGCTATCCTGCGGCCGAACGAAATAATCTAGAACCGAGACAGGCTTAACCTTTTCCGCACCCTTTCTTAGACGACGACGACGAGGTCGTCGTCTTCGACGACGGTGGTGATGGTGGTGGGTGCGGTCTTCGAAGTTCGTAAATTTTTCGAACGCGAAAAGACGAGACCCGTACCTACCCGTTTCACCCGTCGCAGCTACAGCCACCTCTCGACCCCTTTTCCTTTTCCTTTTCCTTTTCCCATTGTGTACGTCTCGTGCCCGCGCGTTCTGTTGTAGAAAATCTCCTATGAGATCTATGCGTGGTACGGGGGGTCAGGCTCGTAGATATAGATATAGATACTTGTACGATATGTATAAAGCTGCGTTGTAAGCGTCCACGTGTAGGTATCTAACATGAGAGATGGGGTTTCGTGGCGCGGGTTTCCACCCTCGAATATATGATAAATTGTCCCACGATCTCCGTGCGGACGAGTCAATTTAAGTTTTGCCCTGCATGCCTTCCTCTCCGCTACCTCCAATGAAATTTTCGCTCTCTCGAAACGAATACATTTAACTCGAATCTCAATATTGCAACCCTCCCTGTATATAGTAGCAGGTACACACATACCTACCCACTTTGAACACCCCTAACCTTTGCCGATGCCATGCCATGCCATGCCATGGTTCTCTTACCCAATTTGAATCACCTGTCAGCGTTGAATTGAGAAATGACAAGCCTCCCGGTATAAGCGGTATCGCGGTGTGAGGCTAAATCGAAACGCCTCTTATATTATACAAGTTCCTCAGCGAAATCTCATCCGGGTGCGTTTACCTAAAATATATATTCTGTTTCTTTCTTCTAGCGTTTGAAAATTTATCGTAATCGAATAATTAGGAAATTATTCGTTTTGAAAATTGGGAAAAGTTGTTCATTCGCACGTCGTTTTTTTTTCTTTTCTTTCTTTTCTTGCGAGAGAGCGAGATTTTGACCGGGGTCAAACTACTGGGTGAACGTATATATATAGGTATATAGACAGTATACGTGTGTGTGCCGAGTCAAGTGGGTGAAACCAAAGACCTAAATCGTGTGCGGAAGGCGTAAGAACAAACTGAACTTTGGCTAAGGGTCGCTCGAATGCTCAATTGTTCTCGCGTTAGAGGGCGGTACCCGCCCTTTTTACCACTATACCTTACACCGCCAACCGTCACCACGACTATTTCAACGTTGAAACTACCACCGCAGGGAGGTGGTACCGGAGCACCAGACCCAGCTACGGTTTATCCTGCACCCCTTGCAGTACCATTTCAAATGGGAATAAATCAGCGCTTTTAGGTATATGGCGCGGAGGTATATATACGTCTATGTGTCTGTGTGTGTATAACTAGGCAGAAATTTTCCACCCTATATACACATGCATATATATATTATATATTGTCTATCGCGTTCCTCTATTGTGATATCCGGAGGATCTTTACACGGGGGAGAGGGAAGGTTCAAATTTTTGTTTCTTCTTTTTCTCTACGTTCTTCTTCGTTTGAAAACAATTTTTACTTCGTTCGGTTAGCGAATAATCAACTCTGTTCGTCTCGTTTTAAAATCTGAATGAAAATTTTTTACAACAATAACGCGCAAACAACATCCATCAAAATTGACGTACAATACCCTATACAATCCACTTTACTTATATACCTATAGATATATAAGAGTTGAACTTTCGATTAAGAGCAACAAAAAAAAAATATATACATGTATATATCCCGTGGAAATAATCAAGGGTTTTTTTTTTTCGTCTCCTCTTGCTTCAATTATAATCTTTCGACTTAGAAATCGTTCGAGATTGTCTACTACAGATATATATGAAGATAGTATTCTCTCGGGAATATAATTCAGAGGTAGGTATATACGAAGAAGAAGAAGAAGTCGACGGGGGATATGTCGAAGAAAGTGTATTTCGTGGATTTCGACCACATGAGAAATCTAACGTTAAGAGTTACTTCGAGGACTTCGTATTTCCAGTTCCCGGTTTTCAGTATCCTGCAAGTTCTAGTTGTATATGTAATATTCGACATTCTATTTGGCAGACCGGGACCAGACGCGGTTGTTATCCTGTTTCCGAGAAAAATCGCCAACTCAAATAAAGTTTCCTCCGAGAGACCCGAGGAACAACCTAGCGAAGAACCATCCCTGAAGCTTTCCTTTTGTTTTTCTTTTTTTTTTTGTTTTTTGGATCTGAAGTAAGTTTGTTTTTCTCTTAGAATTTTATTTCAACGATTATATTCCCCTTTTTTTCTTCTTCTTCTTCAGCTGGGTTTTTTTTCCCCCCCGAGTCCATCGTGCCATCATATCAGCGGGTTTCGGAATAAGATCGATTTTGTAATATGCTCGTCGCTGGAGAGAAGACAGGGTGTCCCAGAACTAAATGTCTAAAATGAAAGGTGTCCTAGAGGAGGTCGAACCGAGTAAATTGGCCCGAAGAACATCGGGTCTCCGAAGTCGCGTTCGCGAGATATCGCGGGTTAAAAAATTTCGCTTTGCGCCACGATCGTGGCGCAAAGCGAAATTTTTTAACCCGCGATATCTCGCGAACGCGACTTCGGAGACCCGATGTTCTTCGGGCCAATTTACTCGGTTCGACCTCCTCTAGGACACCTTTCATTTTAGACATTTAGTTCTGGGACACCCTGTATATATACATACCTCATACAGTAATAAACTTTGATATTCCGTTAATAAATTGTTGGATATGATACGAAACTGGTGTTTTAATTGGACTACGTCAATTTAGAAGAGGAATGAAATTTAATATAATCTCCTTTGTCGTATATAATATCACCATGGCGCATCGTAGTCACTAAACAAATTTGCGATTTTCAAACCTCGCCTCTAGCTTCGCCTGGCCTCGTGTTCTTCTCGCCTGGTTCGGAATCACTTTGTCGTTTCAATTTTCCGTTCGGATACGAATTCCTGTATATCACGATACCTACGTACATACATACACAGTGAAAACGACGATATAGGCGTACATAGCAACGTTTCGGGGGGTTATTAGCTGTATCGATGTACAAACACACGACACTTTACATATAGTATATATAAATTCAAATATTTGACGTGATTCGATATAATGGGAGTTGGAGTGGCATAGATGGTTTTTTTGATACCCTTGTAGATGTTTTTTGTATTAAATATTTGTTCTACTTGATACCCTCCCACTCGGGGCAATTTTCAAATGTACCAAAACGTAAAATCGGGAGTGTAGGAGTTGCCTGATGGCCTTTATTAACCTCTATTAACCTTAATTAACCCCGAAACCTTCCCGCAACACGTGCGAGTTTCCCTCTACACGAGTTTTGGATAATATACGGGTTAAGGTTCTGCCATTTCGTTTTTTAAACGTCGTCGGGGGTCCGGTGGCAGCGGTGGACTTCGATCGGTGTTTAAATTCGGGAGAGAGAGAGAGAAAGAACAAAAAAAAAAAAAAAAGAGAAAAAAAACGGGGGATGATGGAGATAAAATTCGTCATTTCACCGCGGCACCCTTCAGGTAGTAGATCCGAGATTATTCGTATGCTAATTCAACAACGTGTTTTAAAAAACAAAACAAGAATATACACTACGCCATACCTGCCTGCCTGCCTACCCCTAAACCTGCGGAACCGCACCGCGTGCCGGGTTTATAACTCGGGCGCATATTTTTTTTTATCGCATTTTACGTACTTTATATACCTATATCTATAATATACCTACACACCGTTACGTACTGTACGTTGAGGACTTTGTACATCCCTTCAGGGCACGTTTTTTGATCGTATATATGGCAGTACTCGGGTTGAAAAAGTTCAGGGCTGCTGCTGGCTCGTTCATATAATCAACAGAATTCAAATATTAGCGATCGGTATACGGTTTTAATTACCTTAACGGATTTTACGTCGAACTTTTTCTATTTTTTCTGTTCTTTTCCTCCGTTTTTTTTTTTTTTTTTCAACCCTTTAGAATCACAACTAATTAATAGCCGATAGGCGTTCTTTTACTTCTCTGCTTGAGTTACGATTTTTTTTTTTTTTAATTCTCTTTTCACTTCCTTTCTTCTTTCATTTGCGAAAAATAGGAAAAACAGAAAAAATATATGAAAAAACACGTACACGGATAAAACGTTGTTATAGAAATTTATTTTTCATTGAAAATTTTTCCCTACTTCACGTCTTTACTTTTTCTTCTATTTTTATCCCGTATTCAATCACCGGTTACGGTTTTATCCAACTACATACATACAGCCTACTATAATACTTGTCCCTCCTGGTCGAGGTCAACGCCGTTAAACCCTCATGGAGCAAATCTCTCGTAAGTACGGGGGGATCAAAGCCAGCTCCGTAGCGGGTCGAGTGAGACAGTTTCAGGACTGTGACGATTCGATTAATTTCATTCCAACCTTTGAATCGTCCTTGACTCGTCCTTTACTTTAGATTCAACGAGGATACCCTTCTATTACCAGAGGATTAAATCCCTCCCACCCCATCCCCTTCGCGATCCACGCAATAGAAACCGAGCCGAGCCGAGCCGAGTTGCGTTTTTGAGGGATGGTCAAGAAATCGAAACCAAAAAAATAAAAACTTAGGCATGTTGCTAGAAGGAAAATATTTGAATAGATCTATATATGTATATATATTAGGGTGTGTCATTTTGGGGCAACATTTTTTTTCAACTTACATACAGGTTGTATACTTGCAGGAAGGTAAAATAAGAAGCCTGTTAAAATTTGAGATCTTAATATTAATGTTAAGAGGTGCCTCATCGCGAATTTCTATTTCCCATTTGAATAACACGGGAAATGTTCTAGTGGCGCACTTTAATTTTTATATCTCAAGTACTAATCTACTCAGAATGATTCTGCATAGCTACTTTTATTCGAAATTGAACGCTCTACAAAAAAGGTCTCTTGGTATTTTTCGATAAATCTAACTATTTCCAAGTTGGCTATTGGCTATCAATGGTAATTAACCAATAGCCAACTTGGAAATAGTTAGATTTATCGAAAAATACCAAGAGACCTTTTTTGTAGATCGTTCAATTTCGAACAAAAGTAGCTGTGTAGAATCATTCTGAGTAGATTAGTACTTGAGATATGAAAATTGAAGTGTGCCACTAGAACATTTCCCGTGTTATTTAAATGGGAAATAGAAATTCGCGATGAGGCACCTCTTAATATTAATATTAAGATCTCAAATTTTAACAGGCTTCTTATTTTACCTTCCTGCAAGTATACAACCTGTATGTAAGTTGAAAAAAAAATGTTGCTCCTAAATGACACACCCTAATATACATATATTATTTTTTTCTTATCACCCAAATATATTACAGACTAGACAAGATTATAGGGAATAGAAGTCCGTTCAGTGTATAGGTATATATACTATTACGTGGTAGAATAAATAATGGATTTAATAACGTGCAAAATGTACCTATACGCTGTTTATAATACTGCTGCATGTGAAGTGGTAAGCGATGAGCATGGCTGAAGCTAAACAAACATAATAGTCAGAGCGGGTTCAGCAATTTCTCCATTCTAGAAAATGAGAGAGAATCAGGAGAGGTGAAAATGGTGTATAAACAGAGGGCAGATGCTGTTGTGCAATTCAATGCACCCGATGGTACTAGGTGGTGAGTGGGTAGGTATGCTATGGCATACGGTATACTATATGCGGGTATACTATATACTCCGAGTGAATTCTAGTCAGCTTCACGAATAAAAGAGAAGAATAACGGTTGTTGGAAAGAGTAAAAAGAGGTTATAACAATAAAGCATCGTTGTGCGGTTTGATGATGATGAAAAATTATTATATCTTCAGGGCGTTATTTCGTATCCGACAATCTGCGGTCTCGAAAATGAACAGCAAAAAAATTTTCTCATACCTGAGATGTCGATAAACATAATATAAAACGAACGAATCCTATCTGAATTCCATATATGGATGCAGGAGAAGATATACGTTGCACAGCCGTTTTAACGGAACCAGGTTTGGACCAGGTTTCGCATCACGGTTACAATTTCTGTAATTTAAGGCTGTTCTTATACCCCGAGGGTTAAAAAAAAAGATAATAATAGGTACGTCAAGTACCGATCTAATGTATATGAACGACATTTTTTGCTCGGGCTCCTGTAGGAGGGTGGCTGAGCCATACCACGTCTACGGCAGCCCTGCAGAAGCCTGCGGCGTATTTGTTCCGGTGTAGATTTCTATGAAACAGAATAGCGGCTATGAGAGGGGTTGATGGGGGATGATGCCGCGAGAGGAGCGAGAGTATACCGAAGGTGCAGGGTATACGATTTTTTGAAAAGAAACGGGCTAGGGAAGCAGTCAGGGACGGATGGTGCTTAGTTTTACACCTCGAAGAGCCAGACCAGACCAGCGAGTCTCGCACCAAGGCGCGATAATGAAACGCCAACGTTTTTACCCTCTGAACGGAATAAAAAGCCACCCACCCACACCTACCTACCTACCTACCTACCTTCCTGCAGTGGAGAAAAGAAAGGAAAAGAGAAGAAAAAAGAAAAAAAAGAAAGGAAAGGAAAGGAAGAGAAGAGCAGAGAAGAGAAAAAGACGAGGAGACGTAAAGTGGACGTGGGGACTCGGTGTCGATCGTCTTTCTCTTTCCCTGTCCCAGCAGCTTCTCGGTGTTTCGCCTCGAACTCTCTTTGTTTCACTTTACGTAGAGCAAAGTGGATACAGCCTGGACCAACGAGGGTGGAATGAGAAATCGAAGAGACACATTGAGTGCACGGAGAGAGAGCAGAGAGTGGTGGTAGATATGCAATTCTGATTGCGGGTATTCATGCAGATTTTACCCGAGGGGAATCCTTGCGTCCCTTTTCCACCGATTATCCCTTCTTTCCATCAAAATGGCTATGGGGGTTGACTAAATGGCGTAGTTTCGGCTCTATTGTCTCACTGCTCTCCCTCCGAGCGAGTGAGCGCGAGAGAAAGAGAGAGAGAGAGAGAGAGAGAGAGAGAGATAGATAGATAGAGTGAAAGAGTGAGATAGAAAGAGAAACGAAAGAGGAATATTAGAGCGACAACTGAGTAGAGTACGGCGAGTATAGTTAAGGGTGTGTTTTCGCAAATTCCAACTTTTTGTTGAGCGCAAAGGTTAAGCGATGTTCGTGGTGTCTCAACTTCGAGCCTTACGATTATTAAAAAGTAAGATTTTCACCATAAACATCCGCCGCGTAATTTCCTCTCTTTTACCCGGGGTAAAAAGAAACGAGAGGGTAGAATGGGGTTAAAAAAAAAAAAAGAAAAAAAAGAAACTAAATAAAAAAACCGAGGGTAAAAAGAAAAGGAGAGAAAAAAAAGAGGGGAAAAAAAAGGAATGAGGGTTTCGAGAGTTCATAAAAATCTGTAATAACTCGACCCTAACCAAACGTCATCGCTGGCATAAAAATATGCAGGAGGCAAAAGAGAAGGGAGAGAAAAAAAAAAAAATGAATAAAAAGAAACTCAAAACGGGAGGGTGGATATGTATTTACATTTATGCGCATCGCCCTCGATTCCGAGGGCTCATTTGATTTGATCAAGTTTAATCGTAGCCACGGCGCAGCCGTTAAACGTTGCGTAAAATTTCATTCCCTGTACAATATTGCTTCCCAAACTTGATGAAATATGTTTTCTACTTTTCTTTTTTTCTTTTTTCCTCCCACTTTCACTCCCAATCCCTCGACGTCTAGCCAATCGCTGTATCTGTTTTCATTTACCTACCTCTCGAGCAAGAAACTTTCCCAGTTTCTTTTTCGTATTTTCCTATACACACCTACAACAACATCGCTTCGTTTACAAGCACCGTGCGGGCCGGCTCTTCCAGATTAGCTATACACATACAAAAATACACAAATTTCATCCACCGTGTACATGTACACATCTTTATTCAGGTACGTGGTACCTACCTATCTCCTCCTGTACACTCGACTCCATTAATTCCTGCCCAATTCAAACTTGCAACGATTTGCCAAAAGTTTTATGCGAATTAGTTAGCAAGAACGATATATTTTATCCACTATTCGGTATATCTACTCGCTTCTCTCGATAATCGGTACAAATGATCAGAAATTTGTCTCCTCATCGAAAGCCGAGGGAAGTGAGATCAGGGTGATTTTAATTCTGTATACAAATCATCCTAATCGTCACGTGCAAGTTTTTGAATTTTTGAGAGTCGAATAATAGTAATGAGATGATTTCGAATCTAGATTGAAACGTGCAGAACTGATGTAGTCGACTGTACACGTCTGATCGTTGAAGACAATTAAGTTTATAGACGTAGGTAGATGGGGGTGTATGTATGTATGTACATGTGAAGGGCGTTAGAGGAGGAGCATCGTCATCATTAGACATCCTTTATAAAGCATGGGCAGGGCTCCTCAAACCAAAATACACCTTCCTTTGAGACGAGGTCCTCGTTAATTACGTCGGATGAAAACACATTAGCCTTCAGGTCAAAGTAGCGGTCAGGGGGAAAGGAAAAGACGGGGTTTAAGGGAGGTGGGGCGGGTGGGTATAGCGACGACTACGAGGGGTTGGGAATGGTATGGGTTTACAGGTAATGGGTACCTCGTTGGACGTAACCTCGAATTTGTATAATAACACGGCTTCAATGGGCACAGCTTGAGCCGATGTCTATTCAAGGTACGACGCGTAAGCTCGCCGTTGTTGTAGCCCGCCGTTATCGCGTTCGCTAATATCATCCTCTTGAATAATATCATTATCACGATAAATTGCACCATATCGTCCTTTCCCTATTCGCCTCCTTCCTCCCTCCTCTTCTTCCTTCTCTACGATTCTCTCCCCTCCTTCCCTACCATCGGCATACTTACGTTGTTACTATAGTCCTGTATGACGGTTGCGCAATTCACGTTTTCCACTTATCTCCCCACATATATATAATATACCTCCACCTTTGTTCGCCTCTTCTTCGAGGATATATCCCCCCTTCCCTGTCTTTACCCAGTTTACATAAATTTTCATGCATATTCAATTCGGGCTATATTCGTCTACGTCTCTTTACATACATTTATGTACATTTTACAGCCACTTTTAAACCGGGCGAGATCGTGGTGCTGATGCTGCTGGAGGGTGGCTCGAAGGTAATGTGCTAATTAGTACCTATCGTTTCTGGCCCTCCGACAAATGACTGTAATTATTTACGGAACGGTTGATTAAACTCTTTGCGAAAGAGGTAACTCGAGATACCACCCCCTCCGTCTTCGTGCGGAAACTCGGATACCTTTATAGTATGTGTACAGAGTATATATTTAGCTAATTGATTTCTGCCCTAGTAGGTATCGCGTTGTTCGTTATTTTCATTCCTGGAGAATAAAAATTGCTAATTGGATTTGAAACTGAAACCAGTTATCTTAGACGACGAGGGAAATTCCGACAGACTTTTCTCCCTCTCCCTCTCCCTTACCCCCTTTCTCTCTTTCTCTCTATCTCTCTCTCTGCTACTGACATTTCATCTCACATTGTTACAAGCCAATCTCAACTGTCAAAAGTTGAGAAAAAGCCGGATCATTACTTTTCCTACATTTTCATTTACCTTGGCGAATCTTATCGTGGGAGTAAGGGAAAAAAGAAGAAGAAGAAGAAAAAAAATTTCTCTCGTGTAATCTAAATTTAATCTTGATCTAGCAATACAGCGGCAACTTGGAAACTCTTATTTTAGTTATATCCTTATCTCTTTATACCGGGGGAGTTTAATGAGCGACCAAAGATCCTAATCTGTTGTCTCAAACCTTTGAGAATTTCGCTAATTTTTTGATAGGAGTTGACCCGAGAATTCGGTTAGAAAACTTCGAACGATCAAGTTCGGCTGTTTGTTGTTTACTTCCAATTTGCTGACCCCAAAAACTTTCATTTGTTTGCTCCCCCCTCCCCCTTCCCCTCCCCCGTTCGCCAATCTTTTCCCCACTGACTTTTTTCCGAAGGAAAATAAACGTGCGGAGATCGCCGCCACTTCTTGTACCCGGAAGTAGGCAATTTTCAACAAACTCGATGAATTGATGCGGTTTGTCCGCAGCGAAAAATAAAAAAAAATGAAAATTTTCACAACGATTATAAAAAAAAAAAAAACGTAACGGTAAAATCAAATTCTAAGACAACCTGCACTGACTACAATCGTCGATTTTCAATCATATACAAATTCGGCAATCGATCAGATGTTCCAGAGTTTGCCGTTTGATACTGAAACCTGAAACTGCAACGGTACTACGGCGGTCAAAATGATACGGTTTACCTACGTGTTGCACGGATTCAATAGTAAATGGAGTTACAGGCCGATGGGTGAAGGGGCCACTATTTGTTTCTCATTGAATTTTCAACGCGTGTGGAGGCAGCGAAAGCAGCGGATGCATAAATAGATAGACCGTAACCAAAACCAGGAACAGTTCGTTAGCCGCATCGGAGTGTCGCGGAATGGTTTTTGGGGATACCGTGTAATCCGTGCAGGCGATGGAAATCGCGGTCTATAATGCGGTCGAACCTGATTGGAATTTTAACTGCGAGGATAGGGATTTGGGACTGGCCACAATAACGGCTCGAAATTAAAAAAAAAAAAATCTTCTGCCACGACGGACGGAGACCAATAATTTTCCCAAAATTTCTCCGCTACACGGATATCGAGAGAAGAGAGATCAAACTTCGTTATGATTGATAAAAATCAAAGTTTTTCCACAAAAGAACGAAAAAAATAAAAAAAAAAAAAAGAAAAAATTTAAAGAAAACTGTATTTGTATAGAAACGGTTGATAAGAGGGGGTTTCCCAGGAAGAAGGGTAAAGGCTAGATATTGGAAGGGGTGAAATAAATGGAATAAAGGAACGAGACTGGGTCGAGATTGGCACAGGATTTATCCTCGCGTTCGTCTTTCGTAATTGAAAAGTCTCGAACGCGTGTCTTTCTTTCACCCCCGCATCGTCAACCCTGTAGACCAGACGAGGATGGGTGGGTGGTTGGGTGGGTAGGGTACCCTCTGGTATTGGCCATAGGCAGTAGTCATCTACGTAGGTATACCACCCCACCCATCTACTACGTATCTACATCTACACCTGTCGTAAACGGACAAGGCTCGTAGCGAGCGAGCGAGCGAGAGAGTGAAAAAAAGAAAAAAGGAACGAAAGAAGGAAATAGAGAATGAGATAATGAGAGAGGAGGATGGAAAAAGAGCCGGAGATTTCCGGTGTAGTGCGAGGAGGGACACACCTCGGTCGCGCAATTTGCCAGGGCAACCAGAAATAATGGGAAACCCATTGTGACCGGTCGTACCTCCTGGTTACGACCTTTTTTTGTTCCTTTTTTTTTTTCTTTTCGGTTTTATTTTTTATTTGCTTATTTTTGCTTCCCTTTTTTTAGTTCAGCGTCTTTTTTTTTACACACACACACACACACAACTTCGTACCCTATTTTAAACCGTCCCCTTTCCCCGCAGGTGGTAGGTAACATACCTATCTATACACCCCGGTACACTAGCCTTGCAGCAACGAGAGGAGGAGGCACCGCGGATAAAATGAGGGGTGGTTTAAAACCATTTCGTTTAATGAAACTAAGTATCCATTCTGATGTCATAATCGAGGGGTTAAAGAGCCTTTTCGAAATGTTTATTCTACCCTCGTGCTTTTTTTTTTCAATATATTTTTTTCCCGTTTATTTTAGCTGCTTCTTTTCAGGGAAGGGGTCTGTCTCCCTCGCCGACGTTCCGGGGGACTCTCCTTTGCGGTTTTGGGTATAGGCTCGTTATAGCCATGATTATGATAGGCTTTTACCCTCGCGCACAAATTCGCGAATATCTGTTTTTAAAAGATCCCTTATTATACTCTTAATTAACGAATCGATGATCGGTAATTATAGAAACTATAAATGTGAAGAAAATAAAGAATATTCGACTCCGTTTGGTGGTTTGATTCCAACTTTGATCGTCGATTTTCTCGTATTCCCGTAATTTTCGAGATTTTTCTTTGTATCTACGGAAGAACGGTGAGAGAGAAGAGGATGGTCGTTCGTCACGTCTGGCAAACTTAATGCTGGAGGATATATTTTTTGTGTTTTTTCGAAAATAGGTTGAAAGTGTTTTTTTCGAGAGAAGCTTTCCCAAGCTACTACGGGAAAAGGAAGTGAACCTGGTAGACTTGTGTGACGTATCTCGTATCTCGTATCCCGGATCCCGCATTTCTCCGTAATTCTTCTTCTCTCCACCCACCCGCCACACATCTTTTTCGTTTAATTTCTAAATCCGGCTAGGTACGATGGACGGTGCTCGGCTTAACGTCATACGGATTTTAGTTTACCGAGCGAGTTCCAAGCTCCCGGTTATTCCCTACATGGCAGCATCAAGCTCCCGTGGGATGATGATGGACATGGATGAGGAGCCTGCGATGGGTATAATATTTTAAGGCGACGAATGCGAGTCGAGTTCAGGAGCTAGTAGCTGGATGGATGGACGGATGGACGGATGGCTGGTCGGGTGGGTGGGCATCGGGTAATTATCAACTTTTCAGATGCAAATGAGACCTTTCCCTTACTCCGTTTCAAGAACCGCGTGTTGGAAAGAGTGCTTTCTAATTAGAGAAGAGAAGAGCCCGAGCCCGAGCCCAAAGCTCAGGGTTCAGAGCTGCGACTTTGCTTATAGAGCCATATACGTACGTATAACTCGACGAGTGACTCTATAATTTTACTCGAAATACATATATACGCATATATACAAGAGCTTCAATACACATACTTTTTAACCAAAATATATCTCATCCCATGTCACCCCTTTTTCTTTTCTACCCCATTTTTCAAGCAATATAACTTGCTCTCGCCAGAGTTTAGAACTCGTTTCGAGGCTACAACTTTGTCACGTCAAATCTCCGCAGTTTCTACTTCGGGAAAACCACTCCCTCTTTCGCCCTCACACACCTAAAGGATACATCGCGCATCTCGCGTATATAAATTGTCTAGGTATCGTATACTGGTTTTATCTTCATTATCGTACAGACAAATTTCCTAGTCGTTATAATTAATTCATCTCGTACATCTCCATGGTTTGTTGAAAAATTTACTTTCGAGGTTCGAATTAATTTAGATCGTTTTCAATTTTTTTCTGTTCTTTTTCGGGGAATTTAGAACTCGGCATCCGGCTCGAAATCCTCAAGGCATTGGGGGAGTCTCCGTGGTTTCCGGTCCAGTAGCAGGCAGGGTCTCAGTTTTATACCGAATCCTCGAGCTATATACCTACATATACCTACTATAGACACTAGTTCTTCTTAGCTCGTATTTCACGTGGAATTTCCTCTGCTACCGGATGTTAAAGGTCGTCGCGTTGCGTCGCGTTGCGTCGCGTCGCGTCGCGTCGCGTCGCGTCCCGTACCTCTCTCTACCAAAAGTGACAAATGTGACGTCCTAGATCCGAGGAATATGGTACGCGCTTAGGCATAAAGATTTCATGAAAATTTTTATTCATACGCAGTCAGTCCGGTCCTCTGCATTCCGAATCCCTACCGACTACGTAAAAACGGTTTTTGAGTCTATACCATACCCACTCGATGCTAAAACACTTAAACGGAAATCGTACTGTACCAGCGATTTGGTAGATCCTCTTTAAACGTTCAGTTTCCTGCAATCATTCTCTCTGCACGGTATATGGTATACGAACAATTTATTTGTTTCAATAGTTTCAATGCGAAGTATGTTATACGTAGGTATAGCCGCTGGTTCTATACCGTTCAGCTTTTAGCCACCCTTTCTTGTTTGTTTGACGGGCGGGTAGGTAGGTAGGTATACGGTCATTCGAGAAAAGCTGGTGTAAGTTTCGATCTATCTATTCGTTCGCCTGTGTGTCTGTGTTTGTCTGTCTGTGCAGATGCATATATACCCGCTATGTGCGATTTACTATGTACAATAGAATCCTCCAGGGTTGACGGCGTTTTAGACCCCAGTTCTGTTACGCGTAACAATCCCATTTGCGTATGTATACGGGGTCTACTATATACCATGTACGTGTTCGGAGCGTGGCCCCCGAGTCGACGCACGATGACGTGTTGTATTAGATTATTCAACACCAAAGGTACGTAGTACAGGACGTCCCAGAACTAAATGTCCAAAATGAACGGTGGCCTAGAGGAGGTCGAACCGAGTAAATTGGCCCGAAGAACATGGGGTCTGCGAAGTCGCGTTCGCGAGATATCGCGGGTCAAAAAATTTCGCTTTGCGCCACGATCGTGGCGCAAAGCGAAATTTTTTAACCTGCGATATCTCGCGAACGCGACTTCGGAGACCCGATGTTCTTCGGGCCAATTTACTCGGTTCGACCTCCTCTAGGCCACCGTTCATTTTGGACATTTAATTCTGGACCGTCCTGTGCATCGCTCTCGGTGAACTGAGCGAGAGATAATTTATTCTTTCATTCCTCTGAATGTAGACAGATGAACGACATAGCTGCTGTATGGGTAATTAAGGAAAACGATAACTTTTGAATGAAGGAACGTTTTCGTATGTGTGCACAGTGTTTCTCTTCTATTTCGTACATTTCATGTCTCGCACGTACCCGAGATGTATATAGGTACATGGTATAGTACATATATTTATCTTTCTTGCTTCTTCTTGTTTTTGAAATTCTTCCTGCAATTCCTCGCTTCTAGGTATATGGCAGTAAGCGTAGGTGTATATACCTACTTCTTTGCGTCAAATTTGTAGAACGTGATATTATAACGTGTGGTGATTTATCGTGAGATACAAATGTATACGGGATATGATAAATCGGACTCTATCCAGCCACCGTTTTCTCTTCTTTTCTTTTCTTTTCTTTTCCTTTTTTCTTCTTTCCTTTCTATGTACTTGTTATTACACGAAAGCCGAAAAGCTTCGATATATGTACATACCTATACCCGTATATTCAAAATTTTGCGGAAATATTTCAATTAAAAGTAAATTTTCTTTTCTAACCGATCGATCATATTTTTTACAGAAGATATTCGTGTAGGATATCTCGACCGAAACGATCGACTCTTTGGTAAAGTACTAATTAAGCGTTTATCCAACGATTTCCTGGAGGTTTGTATATGGAATGCCGTTTACGTATATATAGAATTTTTAAAAACTAATTTAAGATTGATGATTACTCGGCTAATCAGGCATTTCGAAATTAATCCTCTTACCAAAATTCATTCCTATTAAGATCATCCGGATAAGATAAATTAATCATTTATCTATACGGATGCTTGGGATTTTCGGGTATCAATTATTAACGGCTCTTTCCGTACATACAAACCTTATAGCGAATGTATACGTGCGAGGCTCACGTTTCGTTTGTTGACCCGGCGTATGCCTGTACACAGATGTATAAATATTCCGATCCATTTCTCTTATAACGTTTTTTTTTTTCTTCTCTGAACCTGAGTTGCCGATGTGCATTAGATGCACAATTTTTTTTTTTTTTTTTTTCATGTTTTCTATTTCACATGAAATTTTTTCTCGTCAACACAATCACGACTGTATAATCGACCTGTATAAATTTCGCCTTGTTCGATCCCTTCTTTTACGTCTGTTGGCCAAACTCTGTGTGGCTGCGGATGATTTGTTGCAGAGTTTTAGTGCACCTCGTTGACAAAAATTCGCAAATTCCTACTCGCGGTATATATAGGTGTACAGACGATAAAGTAAAAAATACAGAGAACATACCTGAAACGTTAACCCCGTCTAAATTGGTGCTCATTTTTCTCTCCTCTCTTCGTCCGAATCGAATTTGTTGTAGATAAATTGATTTTTTTTTTTTATAAAAGTTTATATTTTCAATAATTATTTTATTTCGAAGATTCCCTGTATAGTCCTTTATAGTATATATGTATATATGTATATGTATATAAATCTGCAGGCAACAGACTGCCAGCTCTCTTGGTTTTACAGCGCGTAACAGAGAGAACTCGGAGATTTTCAAGGTATAAACTTTACGCGACTATAAAGGGTCATTTATAAGAATTTCTAGGCACTAGATCACGCCGTGAGATATATGTATAGGTATATATGCTAGACTTGAGATTCTACACTTTTGCTCAGTACGGTCTACCTACTCTGTGCTTGAATGTGTACATATATATGTGCGTATTACATAGTGCGTCAGTGTTTCCTTCACAATCTCCGTTTTTTTTTTTTTTTTTTTTCTTCATCTAAGACGATAATAAATTGTTAAATATATTTATGTCCAAGTGAGTAGAGAAAGTCTGTGTAAAACAGATGTATATATAATACTTACCATGTAAATCTGTCTATACATAGTATGTACGTACAGGTATATAGGTGAGATGTGAATCCTAATGGTCTGAGGATTTTTATGTCCCGTTTAAATAATTGGAACATTCGCAATTTTTGTAAAGGTGAAGAGAAGGGTCGAGGGGGGTGGGTGTCGGGGTGAAACGTTCTGCGGGAATTTTCTGCAGGGTCGTATTTTCTCCGAGCATGAATATCGTAAAGATTGAAAGCCCGTGCCAGCCGGGAATCCCGGGAATCTATATAAAGATACGGAGTGGAAAAGTCTACGACCTATTTATTATTTTCCAAAATATCAAACTACGCGCGAACGCCCTGACGGTAAGGCAACTTTTTCAACCGCTCGGTGCGTATATATATATATTATCTAACACATAATATATCTGCGAACAGTTGAAGAAATTGTCTGTATCGGTGTATATTTGATAAAATCCGTATGGAAGAAACCGGCAAATTGGGCAAAAAACAAGGAAATAAGAGTGAAAGTAAAAGTTGAAAATAAAAAAAAAACAAAAGAAAAAAGGAAAAAATTTCAAAGGGAAAAGGGAGAAAAGATATAATGAGATCAAGTTTGAGCCCTGCTGGTGCTGGTACTGGTACTGGTACTGGTACTGCTGCTGCTGGTGGAATACGTATATAAAGTTCGTAAAACCGAGGAGCAGAGAGATAGAAGGATAAAAAAAAAAAAACAGAAAAAGAAAGAGAAAAAAATAAAAAAATAAAAAAAAAAAAATTGGCGGTAGAAGGAAAAACGCAGAAGGCAGCAGCGCACAAAGCGAAAAGTCAGCGTTTGTTCGATCAGCAAAAGCCGGGAGGGCGATAACTACGGTTGATATATAAATTAAGGCTTTGCAGCGCGATTAAACGTTTTACTTACAAACTGGAATTATAGGTATAACACGTGAACGCATATACATGACTAGTTGAACATTTTTATTGCAGGAGCATAATTTTTTGACTAGTTTAAAATCCCTTACGTCGGCTATGTTATTTGTCGGAAGATATATCGGTTATATATGTATAGTATAGTATGTATAAACGCGTCATGACTTTCCGACCTTATCTCGGTAAAAGTTTGCGCTACTTTTTTTTTTTTTCATTTTATTTATTTTTTTTACCACCAGATTGTGGGAAAACACGCATTTACCTAAATAGCATAAAGGTTTAACCTATATAGTTTCAGGCCTCTCGCGTGTCTGCCAGTAGTATACGATTTTCAACCTCTAACCACTCTCACCACCCTCTCGCTCTCGCTCTCTCTTTCTCTCTCTCTCTCTGACTCTCTCCCTGGCTTGGCCAGCTTCCGGAATCCGTGTATGGCCGATAAACCACGTATAAAGCCTTCAAACTCATAAACTATCCACCAACCTCCGCCGGATTTGTTCACCCCGAACTTTTTAACGCCAGATTTTACCGGTACCCCTGCACTTCCACCCCCCCCTTTTAGCGAAAATCCTAAATTCCCAAAATAACAGTAACCCAGGGTTAAAATTTTTCTATTTTTTTTATGTTTCACGGCAATTATTACGCCTTTTGTTCGTTTTTCCTTTTTTTTTTTTTTATTATTGAATTTTCAGTTATTTTCCCGTTTTTTTGTCTATGGTTGTCGATCTTTCTTTACTTTTTTTTGAATTGTTGAAATCTACACCGTATATCATATCTACCTATATGTTGTTCAATCATTCATTCATGTATGCATTACATACACCGACATGTTTATTTATTTATTCCTAAACAAGAGTACATCCCTTATTGATATGGTACACTGCAAGGATCGCACAAAGAGAGAAAAAAAAAGAGAGAAGAGAAAAAGGGGACTGATTCGTGTTTTTTATTCGTTCGGTCGTTCGGTCGTTCGTTTTTTTCTTTATTTTTTTTTATTTTTTATTGTATTATTTATATTATTTTTCTTTCATCTACCTCTTCCGCTCGTGAAGAATTCATCTGCGTTCGCGGTGTGAAAAATTCATGAAAATTTGTCCGAGGAGAAATGAAAATATCTGGCGGATTTTTTTTTTTACTTTCTTTTATCTTCCTCTTTTTTTTCTCTCTCTTTTTCATTCGGGGGGCGACAATCTTTTTTTTCGCGGTGGGTGGAAGACGAAGCAGGAGAAAACACGAAAGAAGAAGGTGAAGGAGGACCAGAAAGAGGAAAGAGGCCTCGTGTTTCTCAATTTTTGATCGCTTATTCATGTAGGACAGAAACGGCTACATCGCATAATATCCTGCCAGGGGGGTGGTTGAGAAAGAGAAAGACGTGCGAGGACGAAAGACAAGCGTTATTTTCTTCATTGATTGAACTCTTTATTCTCCATTCTTTTTTTCTTCCTTTTCTTATTTCTCATTTCCCATTTCCCCTATAGCTATGTACCCATTACTATACTTATTATACGAGATTGAACCACGGCAGTTGCTTCTTCTACTTCCTCTTCTTCTTCTTCTTCTTCTTCTTCTTCTTCTTCTTCTTCTTCTTCTTCTTCTTCTTCTTCTTCTTCTTCTTCTTCTTCTTCTTCATCTTCTTCTACTTCTCGATTCGGACACTTATAATTCTCTATCCTCGAACAAACCGTTTTAATTCCAAAACAAATTGTTTCAAATTGCAATCCATTTATTTCGTCTCCGTCTTCTCTAGCCAAGATTCTCGGATGCAATTCTTCTAACGTCCATTTCCGCCTCGACCCAGCCTCCCCATCGCCCTTGCGCAGTATCGCCCTTTATTCCAATTTCGAATCTCTTTCTTATTCATTGGTGCAGAAATGCCCTAGCCGAAATAGAACCGGAAGAACCAAGTAAACTGTATTTTTATTATATCGATTGAACAACGTCTTTTACTCCATACATCCAGAAATGACGTCATTTTTTATTCATCGTCTATAAGAATTGAGATTTTGACAATAAAAAAGGATTCTCTCCTCCTGTTTTTTTCAGAGAAATTTCTAATCATCGTTTCAATTTTCTTGGTGCCAATTACACAGCAACTTTTCTATCATCAAACTATTTCCTGTTTCTTCTATTACTATCCGAGATTTTTCGTCTCTACTTTGCAGCAATATCAAAACGCTGCAGGGCCCCTAAGCCAGGCCAATTGTTTCGCCGTTTTAACCAATCAGCAATATCTATGTTAGTGCTCTCGGTCGATTTCTGCACAGGGATTTCTGGCTCTGCTGCAGTAGCACAGTATAAGGAGTGGCAGTAGCCGGAGTATCAGGCTGCAGGCTGCTTTTACGATAGGAAACAAGATTATCTCGGGAATTGTTGAAACAAGCGCGGAGACAAGTCAACGAGGTCGAAAACGCTAAGATTCTTATCCCTTTTTGCTCTAAGGTTGAAAAGACTCGAATTTGTCCTACTTCGCCGAATAAAGAGAGACCCGCCAATTTTAGCTCGCTTTTCCCACAGTGACGTAGCTTTACACATACATTCTATGTAGTATATTTGTACATACATACGTACATACATACATATACACGTATATATATCTTAGTCCGTTGCTTGCTTTATGCCTACTGCAAACGAGCCTATATTTGTACACACTAACACATTCGTTTTCTCCACTATGTACATACATACATACATACATACATATATACCTTTGCAATCTTCTCACAAGTCTCTGTGTATTATGTTATTCTATAGGATACTATACGCGCCGGTTCTGAAACCTCATCTTCTTCGTCCAAATTAATTAACGTCTATACATATACCTATACCTATATACATACGTAGTACATAGCGAGTCACGGTGCATAGTATCTTTATTCGAAATCAGCAGCGTCTCAAATTGAGGTTTCCTCAAGAGGCTGTATATAGGTATATATATACATACCTAAACCTAAAAAGGGTTTTTTTTCATCTGCAAGATCGTGGGTGGGTCCTGAAAGAATCTTCAATGCCAATTTTTTGTCTCTCATTAATTTTGACCAGACACAGTTTTTTTTCTTTCTTCAATTATAATTGAGTGAAAATAGGAATTCATGAGCCGGTGCATCTCGTATACACGCGCATATTTTTTGTAAACAAATTCAATCAAAGTACAAACATATACAAAAGACGTTACTTTGCAATATTTCTCACTATCTAATCACTCGGAATAAATTTTTCTTATCATTCGTCTTAGCTTTTCCTGCATTTAACTATATGTATACATATACCTATCTATGGGAAACGATGGCTCATTGTCAGCAATCTTGTAGACTGATCGGTTTATCAGATAAAATTTGAAAGGATTGTATTGTCATGCAGCGGCTGGGATATAGAGCATTGATAAATTATTTCCGGGTAATATGTTCTCGTATATTGTATACGTAGAAGTTGGATATCATTAGTCTTAATGTATCGACGACTATAATATCTATTGTGAAAATTTCTTAGGCCAATAACATTCATGGTGATAATGAAAAGGGTGAAATTTCCTGTGGGTCAGAGAGATCAAATGTGAAACAGTGCGAACCTTCTATTGGCCATAGCATAACGAGGGTAGCGTAAAATGGGAATATAAGGGAATAAGGGAGGAAGAGAAGAGCAGGGTTTCGTCTCCGGGCCTCAAGGGGCTATTTCCTGGGCAGTGGTAGAAAGTGTCAGGTTGAGAGCATCCAGTCAGACTAAGGGAACAAAGCTAAGCAGTCTCTCTCTCAAGGGTGAGCCAATCAATATGGGAGACAAGAGAGAAGAGCGTAGAGAGTAGAGAGTAGAGAGTAGATGGTATAGAGTATAGAGTATAGCGGAGAAACCCAGGCTGCTGTGCTGGCCGAATGGCGCCGCGACGCCTGGCGTCACGATGTCCCGCATCCACCCTTCTGCTAAAACCCCACCTCGTGGTGCGCTGTATTGGGGATAGTGTTCGTTGAGCAAGGGCAGGGTCCACGCATAAAGAGAGAGAGAGAGAGAGAGAGAGAGAGAGAGAGAGAGAGAGAGAGAGAGGAAGAGAGGGAAAGACAGGGAGGAGTTTTCTGGTTTATAAATTTTCCTCAAAGAGGCACCACGGTCGATGAATATACCCCCATCTCGCGGCACGATCAGAGAACTGCAGATCCATCGCCAATATTGGTTCAAATCAGCAATTGTATAATCGAAAACATCGTTTCTTCAACGGCTTAGGTAAAATTTTCGAAAGAAAGAAAAAATTTTTAAACCCTGCGTTATAATTAATGAATAAATTAACGACCCGGATTTCGGTCGCCAACACTTGACCATCATCTAGCGCATGCTCACTAACAATTATCGTTACGTAACTTGACGCGATATCAGTTTATGGTCTATAGGCGTCCACTGATATGGGCGTCGGCCGCCATGCTGCTAGATAGTGCAACCCGCGACATTTAAAATATGTACATACACTCTGAAAGCTATAACAGATCGTATTTTCATATCGTACGTTGAAATAAAAATAAAATAATCCGGTAATAATTTTTTCCAAACAGCGTGCGCAAAGTTCGATTTTGGGCACGGGTTTGCGTGCGCAAAATGCCCATTTACCACCGTGTGCAAAATCGAGCCTCTCACACGTTCTTTGGATAAATAATATACGAAACAAGTATGCAAAGTAGGTGATATCGCACTCGTTTTTTCATCACCCTCGCTTCGCTCGGGCAAAAAAACACTCGTACGAGAATCACCTACTTTACGTACTTTTTTCGTAATGTATTATTGAGATTTACTATAAAATAAATTAGTATAATTACGGATAACTCAGGGAGCTTTTCCACTAGAGCACTGTGCGACACAGTGCTTCAGTGGAAAAGCTCCCTTACAGATACAATTTTGATAAAACAGAAAGTTTTTAACACAGTTTTTCTTAGTTTCTCAACCAAAATGTAAAAAAATATATCGAACGCCTTCGTATTCCCGCGCTAATCGCCATATTTTTGGTAGTGCAGATTTGGACATGCGCAGTAAAAAGACGTGGACGCTCTCAAAAGTCATACCTAGAGTGTCGCAAACTGTATAAACTGTGGCCGCACGGACTTAACGCCACTGTGGCGATATCCACAGTCAGAAAGTCAGGGCCGTAGATCTGATACAATATTCTTGGTATCGAGTGGCTAATCGAGTAAAAACTAAAAATAATTCGTACAAAAATAATTTTGAATAATTTAAAATACTCGAAACGAATGAATTCGCGAAATTTATTCTCATATTCAACTCGTAAGTAATAATTACCGTGAACTCGTCATCAGGCGTGAAAAAATTGGAATTTAATCCTACAAAATGATAGACATCTATCACTTTTGTCTATCTATCGGTGTGATAGAATCGAGTCGCGCTTGCGCATACCGTTCTGATTCACTCTCTCAGCAGAAGACGGCTGCGGGCAGCCATTTTAAGCCTTGTATATCGGTGTGGTTATACGAAGAGTAAGTGAACAATAAAAATCTTGTTTGATCAGGAATTACCAATGGTGATTACAGGAGTGATAACTGCTTGATAAAACCGAATCTAGGGTAGTCGAATAATCGTAGTGGGAGAGTATTAACAGTAACGAGATATAGAAGAGGGTAATTCTTACGCCGAGGCTCCCATACACTGGTCGGAAAATATAGTATATACCCAACTTCGAGATGGATTTGAGACAGGCTTATTTTCTGGTTGCCTCGCTATTTTTAGCCAATTTTCTGACTATCAAAGCAGGTGAGTCTTACCCAAAGTTTCAACGAAATATGCTTAAAAAAAAAGAAAAGAAAAAAAAGTGTGATACGAACGAACAAAAATGCAAAATTAATATATAGTATAGTATATATATATATATATATAAAAAGGAAAAACAATTCTACAGGGATAATAATAATTCAGATTTAATTTTACATCTTGCTGTTATTTCTTCAATTTTTTTTTTTTTTTTTTTTTTTCTTAATGCAATAACCGAACGATAAGGGGTTCTTCGCTTATTTTATTTTATTTTTGCAACACCTATAATCATATGAATCGAATACATCGAGATTTTGAAGAAAAAAAAGATAGCAATAATATTGTATTTGTTTCTTTTTTTTTTTGCTTTTTTCTACACTTTTATTCGATAACAATAATTTCAGTATATATACAGTTTTCATGTTTAAATCCATTATCACATAATATTACCGTGTGTATATATATATTTTATCAAACCCGTTAATTATGTTGCTGCTTACTATCGCTAATTCTTTTTTTTTTTTTTTGTTTGTTTTATTGTCTTTACTCCGTATGGGTATACGTATATAACAGAAAATCGATTTTTTTTTCGTATCAATATTTTACACCACCTTTTTAGCAATATTATTATTATTATTATTAATATTATTATTAAACTAACTGCTTGAAGTCTCTTTTCGTACCAAACTTATCATATTTTTTTCGAGCTTATATTACTCTATTGTATATATATGTATAAGCTCTGTAACAGACACATACATATATATCGATCATTCGTGAATTATTTACAAATCGTTACGAATCGTTGTGTTAACAAAATAATGATAATAATAATCCACAAATATGCTTCACCCATACAATCGTCTGTGTATATATATAGAAAAAATATTGTATTGACAATATATTATATTCTAAATAGATACCTATATTATATATGTAAATCGCTTTTGGTAGCAGTGGGTTAGAAAAAGAAAAGAAAAATATAAAATAGCGCAAGTAACAGAATAGCGAAACAACAACGTCGTTCGTTAACATCAAAACCGTTGGTTAATCGAACTTTGAACAATACGTATATGTATACATCTCCTCTTTCTCCTCATCTTTTATCTTATTCATTGCTTTGTCTGTAGAAGAATATTAATTCGACGACGAACACGCGGAAAATGTAGGAAGAGAAAGAATTTTTTATTTTTTTTTTCTCTTCATTACTGATCGTTAAATCTTCTTCACACACATATCTTTATACAACTCACGTCAAATGAAATTTTCTCAAGCTCTTACGGTTTTTTTTTTTTTTCTTTTTTTCTTTTCTTTCTATCATACGCTTTATATGTTTGCGAACGTTTCGTTCCGTTCAGGGGATGGTCTATCAGTCGATTTTTATCATAGCTTTCCAACAATTTACAATCGCTAATTACAACGAATTGCGAATTTTCTAGATTGAGACTTCATTTCTGAATGAAAAAAAAAAATGTTTTTTGACAGTTCTGTTTTTTATTTCATGTCGAATCGTGCCGTTGAACGTTTCTTCGCGCCAATGATATGCATAGACTCTGATAATATAGTCGAAATAAGTGACAACGCCCACACTTTACGATGTAAAAAAATAAAAATAAAAAAAACAGTTCGATTTCCTTATGAATTTTACATGTTAGCTGGAACTCATTCCTCGTCAGTCATCGGATGCCAAAATGACGATCCGATTGAGATCTCAGTTTCGGAGATATTCGAGACAATATAATTATGTCAGTAAAAATCGACTAGACCATACCCTTAACCTAGTTGCCTATACGTATACGTAGGTTTAGGTATATATATTTTTTCGCTCTTTTTATAACGATGCTGTTATACAGTTTATATGCGCTTACAATACATAGTATGTACTAAATATGTGAAATATTCAATTGGGATTTTTTCATTTTGTTTTATTGATAACGGCTTCGTGTACATATAAATTGATCAGGATAATCTTATCGCTTATTTAAGCAATTATTATTATTATTAAGGAAACGGGGCTTCTTTTTTGTTTTTTTTTTGGTTATATCTTATTTAATTTTTAATTTTTAACTTTTATTAGGATTACGTAATTCGGATCCGCGGACCGCTAATAAGTATATATGTATATACATGTACGCATACCTATACCCTAAATAATCTAGATAAATGAGTTTTCGTGACAAACGCGAGTGAGTGACGTAGCCTTGTCAAGCGCGGATCTAACGTTGACGACAATTACGGCCTTCTAAAATCAACGAAGATCTCGACGACGCGATATATCACCTTCCGCAAACATGTCTATCAAATAAATAATTATTTAAATAGTTATACGTGGTACTCGCCGTATTAGGTAATTTAGGTACATTGCGAAACCTGAAAGAAGAAGAGAATATTAAACTACCAAAATAGCTAATCAGTTTTTTTTTTTTTTCTATCTTCGATTACTAATTATTATATTGCTTCATAATTGTTACAACGCGTAACTGCATGTCGGGCTTCCTATCGATAGCCATATAATATCTGAACGATTACTTAACAAACAAGCTCTTATCAACCTGTACTCTATTCATTATCTGATAAACTCCGTCTGACGTGCGTGATGTAGAAAAAAATAAATAAAATGATTCTTTTTTTGGTTTTATCTTTAGAAATAATTAGTTAGAGATGAAAGAGATGAAAACAATTTTTAAGTAAGAGTAACAATCTGAGTTTTTTATTTTTTTTTTATTTTATTTATTTTATTAACCATAGCGAATACCATTTTGACGATTCTAACTTCTATGTGCTAACTACCTCTTCCGTTTTTTTTCTTTCTTTTCTCTTTTCTTTTTTCCTTTGTCTTTTCAAATATAAAAATAACCGCGGGATCTTCTCTCGCAAATTTTTTTTACCTTATCGTTTTCGTTACATATTTCATAGTGATATACATAGAAAGTATAAAATAACCGTTTCGCTTTTATATTGTTTACGGGAATATTGAATTTCTATGTAAATATTATCGCATTTTGAAAGAAAGAGAGCGAAACACGTCATGTCATGTGTATTCTGCGGTGTGACGAATCGATGACCAAGATTTTATGACGCACTGAGAAACTCCCATATACATATATGAAACAACAAAAATAAAATAGATAAATAATACGGCATATAATATGAAGTATAATATTATTCCGCAAATAGAATAGGAATTGAACGATATAATTTTTTTTAGAAAATTATTGAGGACAGAATATAGATTAATAATTCGAACATATTTTATCATGTCACCTGGTTTTCTTTTTCTTTTTTTTTTTTTTTTCTTTTTTTTTCTATTTTTGGAAAAGCAATCGATGAATTTATCAATTTTTTAATTGTTCGTTATTGCCGGTTGTTCAAGGATTTTTTAATTTATATTTATCTATTGCATTCCCGCTTTTACATTTTTGAAAACCAGACATTAGCAACGCCAGCGCCTCTAGTGTAGAAAGATCTTTCTCCTATTTCTTGGCCGTTTCACATACATTGAGATCCGTTCTCCTTCTATCTAGCCTCCGACGAAAGACTTGCTGACGTTCAGTCTGACGGCTATGGTACGCGCAGAGCGATCTGTGGGGGGTTTCGGGAACCAAAGATCATGCATCTCTCAGCTGTTGACAATCGACAATTCGGACTGCGACTTTACATATCATGGCATGATTGAAAAAAAATTTTTTCTTGAGACAGAAAATTATTTTTTGACTTGACGAACATAAAAAGAAATTAATTTTCGTCGAGTTCGATCGATCTTATTCATCGTTAATCATCGAATAAATCAATTATATGTGTATCATATTTTTTTTTTTTTTTTGATCAACGTTTCGGAGTTTTTTTGCGAATTTATTTTCGGCCGGTAAAGGTGGGACTATAGCATCCTTTTAACGATTGTGTTTGATTGATTGAATTATTAATACTGTTATTTCAGTCATTTTTCTGGTTTAATTTTAATTTTGTTGCTGTTCCAAATTTTTTTTAAACGTCGCGTTTGAACGAAAAAACTTAATCACAGTTTTTTTTTTCTATTTCTTTTCTTTTCTCATTTTCTAACTACATTATAGTTTCAGTTTTACAATTAGTTTTGAACAATTAACTATAGGTCCCCTTTCTTTGTTTCTTCCTACTCTTTATCCCTATAACTTAACTTTTATATTATTATTATTGTGATTGTAATAAATATATATAACTATTTCCATATGCAGTCGGTGCAACTATAATATATAATATATATATATAATATGTAATATAATATAATAAATGTAATATAAACCCCTCACCCTGTCCGCAGGGTATACGAAGTCAGAAATGCAGACGAAATTTTCACTCGAATTTATCGCTCTTGTTGAGAAGTGCATTATCCCGATTTCCAACACGATTTAGAGTTCCGTTTCCGCGTATGTCATGTGTATTATATACCTGTATATATATAATACATTAAATCGCTACTTCTTGAATCTGCAGTATATACCTATACGCGTCGGTGCACCACGGAATTTCAATTTTTTAAACTACTTATGTATAGTTATATTCTTTTCCTCCTTCTTCTTCGTCTTCTTCTTCTTCATTTTTTTCCATTACCATTTTATTTTTATTTTTTATTTTTTACTTTTAGATACACGATTTTCATCACGGGCCAAAACTTCGCGGTATTTTCTGAACCGAGTTTTTTTTTTTTTTTTTTTTCAATTTTTCCCTGCGTCTCTTTCGTCTTTTTTCATTATTCGATGCATTCTATTCTATTCTATTCTACTCTACTCTACTCTACTCTATTCTATTTCATTCTATACGTTGCATTGTTACCATATTAGTATACATATATACAACGCAGATTAAGATAACCGTCACGACACGTAAATTGTTGTTTCCGTTTTCATTATACGCGTCCAAAAATAGTCTAATGAAATTAAACTCATTTACCGTTTAATATACATAGGTATATATAGTATATGTTACATAACGTAGATACGAGTACACCTATAATATCATAGCCGTACATATACTAATACAGTGTTTTAATTAACAACACTCAATAATTATAATAATAATAATAAGAATAATAAGAATAATAACGATAATACATAATGATAGTAAAGTGGGGGTATAAAATAATGATGAATAATTTTATCAAATAAATATGTATGTACGTATATATATTTATATTGGGATGGTTAAAAAAAGAAAAAAAATTATCGTCATTTTTATACTCGAATTGATATTCTCTTCGTCTATAGATATACATATATACATATATGTGTATAATTCAATAGTATGTATAAATATATGGTACAATATTGTATTTGGACGGAGAGAGTTTGGGGAGCGTTCGCGAGAGTGTTTCATTTAATTTCGTTTTGTTTCGTTTAGTTTCGTTTCGTTTCGGGTCCCCTTGCTCGTTAATCACCTGTATATACCTTACCCCGTATTTTCGGAAAATTTACTGCACGTGTGTCGTCGTCGTCGTCGTCGTCGTCGTCGTCGTCGTCGTCGTCCGCCCGCGGTTGTGTCATAGCGGTTTATCCTTTCTTACCTATTTTCACCCTCTATACAGCATCTGTTTCATCCTCGCGAAAACCAACAACAACAACAACAACGATAACGGCGATAACAATAACAACAACGGCAACAACAACGACCCGTGCAGTGCGTCACCGCGTTGACTTTTCGCGGTTTTTAGGGAGCCAGCTATAGCGTAGCGTATAGCATCGAGGCGAAGAGTCGGACCGCGGCTTTAGCCTGAATTTCCACGATGCTCGTGTTTCAAGGCTGAATTTCGCCCGCAATTTATTCCCGTCTACTGTCACGCCCGGCTAACCAGCTAGGCGTCCGTCGCGACGCTCCGTATTATAGTCTCGTGATTCTATGCATGTATATATGTATTGTAGAAGCGAAAAAACAAAAAAACTTATTTTCAATACTTTAATTTTCTCGTTTTTGAGTCTGTTTCGTTTTTTTTTTTTTTTTATTAATTCAAAAAATTTTTTTCTTCTACCCGGTTTTTGATTTCATTTTATTTTTATATAATAGAGATAGAGAGAGAGAGAGAAATAGCATGAAATCATTCGATATAATAACGTTTCAATAATTTCAATAACACAAAAAAAAACACGTATGTACATTTTTTTTTTTTCATCAAAGATTGATTCGTACATACCTATGTAGGTACATACACTAACGTATATATATAAACACTAATTATACATGCATAGTTCGGTATAAATACTATCGATAATAAATTGAAGTCGAGATTTAAGTCCTACTCTAATTATAAATTGCGATAAGGTGGTATGCTATTATAGATACAGATACAGATACAGGGAAGAGAGGAGAGGAGACCTGATCGGGTATTGCTTTGAAAATCACGCCGACAGAGTCCACGACTTGGAACTGAATTTCTAGAGGCCGGAAACCTCGTTAAACAATAGCTTGGTGATCGGTGGGGCGGAGGAGGTTTTGGGGTTGGTGGTCAAAGGTTACCGGGATGCTTTTAGCGGTCAAAGTGTGTACAAGGGGGTCACCAAGTGACCGAACGGTTTTCATCGCAATATTATAAAGCGATACCAGGCGCGCAACAGCAGCAACAGCAAAAGCATATAACCACCGGCACGTGATAATTGCTGTTTATGGTTGTTGTTGGGCTAATTGGTTAAGGTTTTGGTTAATGCGAACGATTTTAGGGTATAGTTACTTATAGTATGGTAAACGTTGTTGTAGTTCACAAAAACTGTGTGGGGGTGGCTAAAATGTAATAAATATCGATGGTGGAAACGACTTATCGTTTATTATCATTTTTTAGAATATATTTTCATTTTTTCATTTTTTTTTTTTTTTGGTTTGGGGTGTTTGTGTTTGTTTGTTTGTTTCTTTTTTTTTCAATTTTTTTTTGTTTCTCTGTTTCTTCAAAGGTTATATATACATATATGTATATAGTATATATATATATATACTATCATATCTTCTCCTGTATACAGGTACAACGAGCCAACAGAGAAATATACATACGGAGATACCGAAAGACTTGATAAGAATAAAATTTTGCTGAAAAATCAGAAAAAAATATTTTTCTTGTTTCGTGACAAAAAATTTATTCAACAGCTTCACACTGTTACGTTTCTCTGCAGTTGTCCTGTGCACAACATATATGAATATAATATATATGTATGTATTCTTTGCTCGTCACAAGCTGTTTAAAATTATAGGTATATACACACTGAAGAAAAAAAACCTTTTTTTTTCAAATTCAATTTATACTGAAATTACACGAATGAAATTCAATTCTTGGTACACAGAGAGAGAGAAAAAAAAATTTTTATTGCATGTTATATGGATAATTTGACATAGTAAATTTGTATAATTATACTCCATAAATACAAGTGTGAATTCATTAGACACACACATACATACACAGGCATATATATATATATATATATATATTTAATTTATCTATTTAGTTAGACAGAATCCCTATCTATATAGATATAACGTGGAGGTAAATTGAGGCCAATCGATTTTGCACTACGTATAACGGGTTAAAAAGTGCATAGTTAGAAGTTTTTTTTTCTGTAAATTCACATGCACGTGTACATATACGTTCACTATATATATACGATATACATGCCCAGTATACATATATACATATAGCTATGTATATATTCACGTATATAAAAATGACCGCTAGTATATCGTTACGGTATATACATGTATAGAGTCGAGTTGTTCAGAAAAAGTTGGCAAAGTACAACGAGAAAATTTTACAAAGCTGGGTGTACATATATATGTATATATATACCTACCTATACCTATGTACTATACATACATTTTCGATAACAATATATTTCAATCATTGTCTATACATAAAGCACGTATGTATCAATGTATAACGGACGAACGAACGAACGTACGAATGAAAGCTTGCCGCAGACGATACGTAGATATATACACGCATATACATAGATATATTATATGTACATATGTGATGTACCTGTATTACTTCAATTACCTTTCCGGGATTCAATATTTTTTCAACAAAATATCAACAATCGAAAGAATAGAGAGAAAACGAAAAAAAAAAAAAAAAATGTACAGAAATGAACGAAAAAGCTATCTATAAGTACAGAATATCAGCATTTTTCAACTTATTTTACTTTATCTATATGTATGTACTGTACTACATAGGTACACCTGCACATAAAAATCACACAGTATTTATCCAAAACACACCGAAATGCAAAATTTCAAAATATAAACACCTTGTGACGAGTAAAACGTATACATATATCTATATATCGAAGATTGATATACATACATATATATATATATACATACATACATATATGCATATACTTCCAAAATGGATATACTATAGTTTCACGCATTTACTATACGTATATTATACAGCATGTGTATAAATCAATCGAAAAATATAGGTGTATACTAAGGGTGTTTCATTTAGGAGCAACATTTTTTTTCGACTTACAAACAGGTTGTATACTTGCAGGAAGGTGAAATAAGAAGCCTGTTCAAATTTGAGATCTCAATATTAATATTAAGAGGTGCCTCATCGCGAATTTCTATTTCCCATTTAAATAACACGGGAAACGTTCTAGTGGCACACTTCAATTTTTATATCTCAAGTACTAATCTACTCAGAATGATTCTGCATAGCTACTTTTGTTCGAAATTGAACGCTCTACAAAAAAGGTCTCTTGATCTTTTTCGATAAATCTAACTATTTCCAAGTTGGTTGTTGGTCAATTACCATTGATAACCAACAACCAACTTGGAAATAGTTAGATTTATCGAAAAAGATCAAGAGACCTTTTTTGTAGAGCGTTCAATTTCGAACAAAAGTAGCTGTGCAGAATCATTCTGAGTAGATTAGTACTTGAGATATAAAAATTGAAGTGTGCCACTAGAACATTTCCCGTGTTATTTAAATGGGAAATAGAAATTCGCGATGTGGCACCTCTTAATATTAATATTAAGAGATCAAATTTTAACAGGCTTCTTATTTTACCGTCCTGCAAGTATACAACCTGTTTGTGAGTTGAAAAAAAAATGTTGCTCCTAAATTACACACGCTAGCGTATACCTATAACAAAAAAAAAAAAAAAAAAATCAAAAAGTGAAGAAAAATTAAAAAAAAAAAAAGGAAAAATACATGGAGATGGTACCTATATACATAATCGTACATAGGTATTTATGTTATAAGCTTTCCGAGTAGATTGATATTATTTTATAATGAATATCATATAATAAATCAATCAATATGATTATTGGGAATAACATAATGCATAATAACAATTATAATAACAATAATAATTGACAGTACATTATATGATAAGTGGATATGGTAGATAGTATATCATCCAATCATTCAGCGATATATATGTGTATACAAATTATGTATATATATATATATATATTTTATACATATATAAAATCGCAAACATCTCGCCTCTGATGCAACCTTATATTGTCTGTCTGTCTGTTTGTTCGTCCTTTCGACGTTCCAATTTGGAAAAAAAAACACCAAAAAAAAAACAAAAACAAAAACGAATCCCAAAAATAAAAAACAAAACGAAACGATACGAAGCGGATGGAGCGTCCTCAGTCATGTACGCCGGTCACTCAACCGCGATCATCGGGAAAGCATGGTATATCGAGTGCGGAGAAGTGGGGACGCCAGATGACATAAAATGGACAAGGGATGGGAAATCGTTGGATGAAGAAATCGAAAGTGGAGAATTGACAGTAGAGAATAACTTGACCAAATCGAAAATATTGTCGGCTTCAGCGAAAACTAGCCACCAAGGTGCATACAAGTGTACTCCGGACTCCACCCTCAGTCATCAGCTGACCGTGATAGCTGGTTCGTACCATCAAACAACTTGAAACTACTCTACCTTCCTCAGTCTATTTCTACTTCAACTTCAAAAACAAATATTAATAATAAAACAAAAAACAACCACACGACTGTTTGACAAAAAAAAAAAAAAAAAAAAAAAAAAACCTCTATTGAGCTTGAGCCTGAAACTTATGCGTGTATGGAATTTGGTAATATAATTCATTGGTATTAGGTCGACTTCGGATTTTCGCGATACATTAGTATTTTTATTTGACACATGAATATGCATACCCAACGGGAGCCGTACGGAATTATTATATTATTATTTTTTTTTTACTTTTTGGTTTTTTTCATTTTCAAGCTAAATTACGTTTTTAAGTTTTTCTTTTTTTCCAATTTTTATTTCATTATTTCATCTATCTAAATGATGATGAAACGAAATTTAATTAATTAATTAATTCAAAAGTAGAAGTAGAAAATAATAATAATAATAATAATAATAATAATAATAATCAGCCCGTAAAATGTTTTTTTTTTTTTTCTTCTATTGAGATTCAAATTTTGAGTAGATCTTACTTTTTCCTCCGTACGCGCCTTTGGGTTGGTCTCAAACCGTTGCACCAAACCTTTTGCGAAAATGCGTAAAAAGAATTTGATTTTATTTATTTATTTATTTTTATTTTTTTTCCCTATAAACGTTTATATAGTATATTCGTATGTATATAGGCGAATATTTCACTCGCCTTTTTCCTGAAGTGTTTGGTGCAGTGAAAAAAGTAAAGCTATAATAAAAGAAAGAAAGAAAGAAAGAAAGAAAGAAAAGTCTGTATGTATGTACTATACAAGACATAAAAGTCGATAATCGAAGACGACCTCGCCTATAACAGTCAACTTATACGGCATGCTGATTTCATTTCTTTTAATAAAACGTTAATTAACACACATAAATATATATACACATGATATATATACGAGTACTGCACTATGGTATATTAACGTATATTATATAGAATATGTACTAATAAATTTATTCGTGTTCGTGGTCGGGTGTAAAGTGTGTGCGGTTTTGTGTGGTATATATGCGATTATTAATCTAACTATATTATGGTATATGGAGACTTGTATATACTCATACGTAATGACGAGTATACATAGAATTGTTTAAATGGAAAACTAAAAAGAAGATTAAAGAAAAAAAAAAATTAAATCACATATAATTCCGTAGAATCTACAATATTATCTTTTTTTTTTTTTCTTTCTATAATAATCAGACTTTATACTTGTATACATATTATACAGGGTGTCCCAGAAATAAATTTCCAAAATGAAAGGTGTCCTAGAGGAGGTCGAACCGAGTAAATTGACCCGAAGAACATGGGGTCTGCGAAGTCGCGTTCGCGAGATATCGCGGGTTAAAAAATTTCGCTCTGCGCCACGATCGTGGCGCAAAGCGAAATTTTTTAACCCGCGATATCTCGCGAACGCGACTTCGCAGACCCCATGTTCTTCGGGTCAATTTACTCGGTTCGACCTCCTCTAGGACACCTTTCATTTTGGAAATTTATTTCTGGGACACCCTGTATAATACAGGTATATTTAACGCAAGATGCTCTTTTCAGATATACAGAAAATCTGATAAAAGAATAATCATTATATGCGATAATAACGATAGACACTCGAATTTCGTTTGTAGTAACGTTTGGTAAAAGATTTTTCTATACGTTATTATATAGGTATCGCGTAAAGCTCGTTAGAGTTTACTGCCTGTTAACTATATCTATATCTATGTAAGTACTACGGTACCGTATACATACACACTTCGAAACGCGATATCTAAGAACTGGGTCAACGGAATAATAAATTTGTTAGATACCGGCGCGGAACCGCCTTGCGATGTCTTCTGCAATTTTATGGCAAAAAAAAAAAAAAAAAAAAGAAAAATCTGTGATAATTCGAATCAAGAAATCTTGGATAATTATTATTTTTTTTTTCTTACACGGATTTACAGTAACGCGTAAACGTTGAAAGAGCTGGAAGCCGAGTAAAAAATTTTGTCGTAGGTATAATAGAAATTTTTTGTTGAATGTGATTAATCCAGTAACAAATTATTATAATTGCTAATTGACTGAATGTTGGTTGTTTCTTCGGCTTATTCGGACGCCGAAGATTTGCCAGATTCCTATTAACAATAATTAATCTAACTAACATCTCCAACTCGTTTGTCTATATATTAAACAGAAAAAAAAATGGTGGCTTTGACGATTCTCATCCTCATTCATTCGATCATTATACATATATGGAGCATTCCACGTCAATTTTATATTTTCAAAGCTTAATTCAAAACTTTTTGATTCATTTGGAATTTTGACATTTGAAATGATGTGAAAAGACGAGTATGATGTAATGATATTGTGAATAGACTCAAAAGTTGAAATAGCTGGTGAAAAATCGAAAACAAAAAAAATCATTATATCGACGAATCGTGATATACGTGTCGACTTATTTTGAGTATAGAATGACGTGTCAAAATTGCAAATGAATAGAAAAATTTGAGGGTTTAGAAATGTAGAATTGACATGAAATGCCCCATATAAAAATCGACGAGATATTAACTATTAGCATGAAAAAAAGAAACTAAAACTTGAGGCTGACGCATCTCGTTGTCATCAGGGATCAATTATTATGCATGATATGACGCGTATATAGGATCTATGTACATTCATCGATGACGTATAAACTCGATTACGTCAATCGCGCGATCTACGAAATATAAATCATCGTCTATAGACGGTTATACAAATACTGTAATAAATAACTGAAAATATTTTATGGTGTCCTATACCTGAATTCAGATCGCTGTGCGATTTAATCCAAGATTTTCAAATTTTCGAAAATTGAATTATCTTATTTTTCAAGAACAAGATAAGAAAGAAAAGCTTTTTTTTTTAGGTTGGCTATCACGAATCGATTACGCTTCTATTAAAAAAAAAAAAAAAAAACAGAGAAAAAAATGAAATCGTTGAAATAAAATGGAAGAAGAGAGTAGAAGAATTTGGGGAAAGTTTAAACGAAGAAGAAAAAATAAAAAAAAAAATCGTATTTTTTTTCTTTTGTTTTTTTTTCTTCTGCTGGTCGTTGAAAACGTCCCCGTGGCTCAACCGAGTAGATTCACGTTCTGCAGCGATCTTATGCGGGACGGGGGAATAAAGTTTCCCCATGACCGTAACACACCTCCGGGAATAATTGGCAAGTAAGTCCGAGGTGCCCGGGGGCCATTCGGCTATCTTCACGCCGGAGGGCGAGCTAAGAATCAGGGTATTTCGGATAGGGGCGTCTGCAGGGACCCCGGGACGAGGGTAGATGTAGGTATATACCTCCGTAGATATACATATATATACACATATATAGACGTGAAGTGCACACCCGCGGTGGAGGGTTGAGAAGTGGAAGCGGGAGCTAGGCAGCGATATTTTATTCGAAAATGTGCGGATTAGTAAGATTTATGAGGGATCCTTTTGCGCTCTTTCTTTTCTCCGCGTTTCTCGTAACGCCCTACACCGAACCGGGAACGCGCCCGCGCCCCCTACAGGTACCTTTATTTCTTTCTTTTATATCGCATCCCGCGAAGAAAACCCCGTCGTAGTATGTCCACCCCCCCCCCCCCCGCCCCCCCCGAAAAAGAAAAAAAAAAAAAAAAAGAGAAGAGAAGAGAAAGAATTGCGATGTAGATGTAAATTGCAACGTGGACGTAGACGTAGATGCTTTATAACGTTACCGTGGAGTCTATATATATTCATTCTTCCTGCAATCCATTTTTTTTTTTTAATAGTTGACTATCTCCGCGATCTGCACAAAATTCAGGAAATTTATTTACAGCGATCAGAGACTGGAGTAGAAATTTGCAAGAAAATAAAAAGATTCACTCGGATCGTACTTTCGATATTCCACAGAGCCGCGGATATTTAGTTAGCTAAGTCAAAGACGTCGTATTCTTTGAAGAATATATTTAAGGAAAAAAAAGAAAAATTTGATTTTCGGGTAAATATAATATATATGTCGGTAGATATGCGTAATACCGTTGTCTAAAATCAAAGGACTTTGTCTTCGTTTGGCCAGCGAAATTGGTATAATTGAAATCTGAGATAGGTATATACCTACCCTATGTACGTGGGTAGGTATATATACATATATACGGTTTGTCCCGAATCCGAGACGTTTCATCTTTATCCGAGATATAGGAAAGATCCGGTAATAAAATTGGCAGAGCTTGCAGAGCTTATGCAGTAAGGGGGGATGTAGGAAGAAGCAAGGAGTGGGTGGGTATTCGTATATAGTCCCGTCCTGAATATCCCACTGTATTCGCTTCTCATCGACGTTTTATTCTTTTGTAAAACGAATCTTTATCCCTGCCAATTTTCTTCCTACCCCAAGTTGGTAGGAAGGTGGCTATAGTACGTACCTACCTCCTCTACAATCTACGTATATATATAGGTATACGTATCTCTAGGAAAATTCTAGTTCTCTACCCGCAGATTTTTACAGACGTGCGGAATTACTGTGAAGAATTTTTCCCCGTAACAATGAGGCTGAAAAAGCAGAAAAAAAAAGAAAGTTTTAAATCAGAGATCTCGCACCGGGGATGACCGCGATTTATCTTACCACAGAAGTATGGTAAAAATCTCTTCGAGGGGCGTGGGGGTAAAATTCGTGCCGCGAATATTTAACGCGGGATTTAAAGTAAGGGATCTAAAGATCTCGACAAGAAAGTAGTGGGTTCTGTTACGTGAGCCACATCAGCCACATGGCACATACGCGGACCACATAGGGATGAATTTATCCTTATATATACATACACAAAAAAAATTCTTCCTATCATCAAAGAAGGTTATTCCGTCACGGTTTTATCTACACAAATCTAGGTATAGATGAAAAGCAAATTTGCCTCGATCGCGTCTGCTGCAACTGCGGACCATGCAAACAAATTTTCAAACTATATATCTTCCTGTTATATTTACTTACACAGATATGGAAAATTGTTATACTGCTCAAGCTTTATGCTAATATTTTCAGCCTGACGTTGTTCAATATTTAATTCGTAAATTTGATGAGAATATTTATACTTCTCAAAGTTCGTCGGTTGTTTTCCATAAGTTATCACGGATCGTAGGTCAGTCGAGTCCGTAGTTTAATTTGGGGAGTTTCTCGGGGTGAGAAAACCGGCAAATAATAGGAATTATTTCTTACGACATACCAAAATTTAATTTTTTCAATCTTTCTCTTCAAATCTATTTCAAACAATCGAGGCTGGCGTATTTTCAAAGCAGTTCATTTCATGGTTTTACAGACCTTGAACCAGTTTCGAAAAATTTCGTCGATCAAATTCACTTCGCGGTTGAATTACTCCTTAAATAATTTACGGATTTTACTCACACCTTTCGGAATCATTTAATCATCAAAAATTTGTCTGATGAATAAAAATTTTGTAGGTGATATCGTTTTGCTGAATAGTCTAACAGCACTCAGACCTACATCCATTATATTCAAATTTTTAGCTCTCGTATGAGCACGTATAAGAAAGGCATTGGAACATAGCAAATATTTACAATCCGAGTCTATAAATCAGCGGTAAAATTAGCTCTGACTATATATGCTATGCTAGACGAACTATGAGGCTACGCTACGTGTTGTCATCATCCCAGTTCATCGACGTCCGCACACGTATCCGCGTATCCGCTATGGTTGATGAGAAATTTTCAATTCTTACGTCTCGTTTAAAGAAACCTGAGAAAAGACTGAGAAGCGAAAAAGAAGAAAAAAAATGAGATTTATAAAAACGTGACGTCGTCGATGATCCCAGCTGACCTCGTGAAACGTTTATGCTATTTCGGATTCGAGACGGGAATTTCATTGTCGAATATCCGCGATCTGCGGAGGGGGGGAAATATAAATTTATTTTTTAAACCGTTACGCGGTCAGTTTTTAGTTCAGCTACTATACGGGATAAGTTATTCTCGTCTGTGTCACGGCACGTTCTGCGGCCATATTGTTTTCTCGTAGAAATACCTAGCCGAAGGCTATTTTCCGCGACGTCCAAAGCCCAAAGCTCAAAGCCGAAAGCCGAAAGTCCAAAGTCCCTGCAAGCCTGAACTGAAGCTCGTACACCTCCTACGTATACCCTCCAGATACCAAAACCCTCGTCGATTACGCTACTGGCTTTGGGCGATTTCCCCTTTGTTTAGAATCGCCCTTTACTTATACATACGTAACAGCTTATGCAAACACCCAGGGCGATTCACGCTACCGCCGTGTCTGTTTCGCGGTTAATTAGCAAACGATGAGATCAACAACTCGATTTAAACCAAGGTATATATGTATACGTATTTAATCACGGAATAAATTCCGCATCGTACAGATTCGCGATATCGCGGAAAAATAATGAATAAATGACAAAAAAATAAGAATACAAAATACGAAGCAAAATAAGATTTTCAGCAATTGTAACGAAAATTCCGAACAATTGTCAATTCAGTCTGTAAAATGTCCCTTCGGAATTTTGTAGTAATTTTTTGAAAAAAAAATCAGAAGGATGAGAGCCTCGGTTCGATTTGCAACTATAAATAGCAATTCCCCCAATTTTTTATTCTACTTTTCTTTTTTTCGACAAATTTTTCATCTGTTCAGAAAAAGCCTGTAATTCCATTTCGATTGTCATATTTGAGATTGAAATGGGAGTGGAAAAATTCTTTTTAAACAATGCTATTCCTGCTGCGTGAGGAATTGAAATTCTGTGCGTGAAATTTAGTCATCGATGTACATGTGATTTCGTATGCGTTACCACCAGGCAACGACGAGATGAGATATGTATGACCGATGACGTCAGACAGTCTGGATATTGACGTGATACTGAATACATACGCGATATCGGTAGAATACGGTATACTGTATATCGACGCCTGGGCGGAAGAAGATCGTATCTCGGAAAACCCTTGAAGAAGATCGTAACTCGGAAAACCGGTGAAGAAGATCGTAACTCGGTCAACCCTTGAAGAAGATCGTAACTCGGAAAAACCCGTACGGGGTTTTCCGAGTTACGATCTTCTTCAAGGGTTGACCGAGTTACGATCTTCTTCACCGGTTTTCCGAGTTACGATCTTCTTCAAGGGTTTTCCGAGATACGATCTTCTTCACCGCTTTTCCGAGTTACGATCTTCTTCAAGGGTTTTCCGAGATACGATCTTCTTCCGCCCAGGCGTCGATATTATATACCTATACGTATAGGTACACAAAAATCTAGTTACACGTATCATAATCGCGAGGTAGTCCTTCGTCAACGATCGAATAGTTAATTTCTCGGAATCACGCATGTAGATATGACAATACTGATGGTATAGTATCGTACATGTATATTATACCACAGTCATATGGATGTATACACAATTGAAACCGGGTTTGCGTTAGTGATACAAATTTGTCCCGGTCGTAGACGACACGTAATTGTTAATTAGACTCGAATTAACTAATCAAAACTAATTACTGTATGTCTGTCAAGTTATACGCGGTGTAATACGAGAAGATGGTAATAATAACCGGGTACCGAGCGCCGGAGATATAGCCAAAAAAATGGAATAAAATAAGATTAAGACGCGTATATGAAGTTATCTTTTCATTATTTTGGTTTTTTTTTCTTATCTGAAATTGATTATTTTGAGAAAAAAAAATTTTCCAAAATTTTCTATTCATATAGGTATTTATTAACCAAAGTTTATGGATCGTATTTACTGTATTCAGTCACGCGGTTGATAATATAATCAATTATACGCGGATCTCTAATTAAACTCTTCTCTCTTGCTCACCGCGCTCGACTCTGTATTTGGATCTTCTGCGTTTTGTCTCTATCCGCGTCATGCCTCGGAATTTCACGACTCCATTAATCTTCGGTTTACCCCTTCTTGTACTCTGAATCTATACAATAATTACAAACGTTCACTGGGTACGGGTTCAAGTCAAGCCGCGTCTGTAAAGTACGACTATGCAACGAGACGATGCTCGGTTAAGTTATATCTAGATATCCTAATCGTATCCCCTATATATATCATTCGAAGGGGAAGATATGCGGGTAGAAAAATTCGATTTCAATTTTTTTTTTCTTCTTTTTACCGAATCGTCGCAAAAAACAAAGTCTCTCAAAATTTACGCGGATTTCGATTAGATTCAGAATTTTCCTCCAAGTTTTTTTCTCTTTTTTTTTTTTTTTCCGAGCGAAGATTCTTCGACTATCTCGTCACTATATTTTTTAGTTCATTTTAGTTAATAAAACTTGACGAAATTTATGGACAATGTCGTTTGTGACAAAAAAAAAAAAAAAAAAGTATAGCAATAATTTTTTTTACTCCATTTTCTCGCACACTGAATATCGAACAAGTTTTATCCAAGAAAGATTACCGATCATCCCGTCCATCAGACGCTCTAAACCTCCTTCCTGTATTATATATGCAAGGCTGATACAAAACCTGGCCGATATACCTACCCACCTACCATACACGTAGCCTAGGTATAACAAAGTTCATACTTTATGGCTGTATAAGCGGCTGTATTGTGTACAGAGTTTAGTGAAACATGGAATATAGTTTATAGATAGATATACATATATACGTATGTAGTATACCAACGTAGATACATAGACGGTATGAAAATCGTGAGCAGTATCGAATATAAGTTAGGTATAGAATGTAGAATATAAAGAATGAAAAAGATCATGTAGGAGAGATACGAGACAGGTATGTATGTACATACATACATACTAGCCCCGGTTTAAAATACGGTATACACCACATATTAAGAATTTTTCTTATTACACATATGTACAAAACTCCGCTGTATAAATAAAGTATAAACTTTTGAAGGTTATATATAGTTAGTATTATATATATAAAAATTTATCATAAAATCTTGACGGTATATAGACTTCTCACATCAGTTTAACGTTTTGTCGTCTAATATAGTATGTAGGTAGGTAGGTATGTATACAGAAATGGTTTTCTTCAGTTCTTCGGATTCTGCGGCGCGGTAGATATATATAATAGGTAGGTACCTATACCCCGTAATTTCCCACTCTCCAATATCTCGAACTATACCAATAAACTCTTTTTATCGCACAAGGACTTATATAGTCTCATATTATAGCTCTGCGAATTTCTTATACGTATATATAGGTACAAATAATCGATAAAGAAGAGATTCAGATGATAATAAAAAATGAAAAAATAACAACGATTTATATCTATCGAAGGATGTAATTTTTTATTTTTTTTTTATTTTGTCCAAATTTTGACAAATTTATAAAAATTTATTATACTATATACTTAATTTTATTAGGTAAATTAGGTAAATCTAAGATAATAAAAATAATAATAAGGGTCGTGATAAATTTATCGAATCGAGTATAAAAAAAAAATTTTGAAAATTCTGAAATTCGAAGTAATTATTAGCTGAAAAAAATTAATTTTCCGGCCAATATTAATTGTTAACGAATATATATCGTTCGTTATTTTCTTATATATATACCTAACGGCGATTTTAATATAAAACAACGCAAACAGCTGCGAGTGTTCGATGAATATTTTTTCTCAAATAATTTCCCCAGTCGACGTTTTGCGATGATATTATACCTAAATTGTTCAATATTTGATATACATGGGGTGTATTGAAGTATAATGGAAAATGGGAAATTTTTTTCTGTTTGTGTAAAATTTACGCATCGTCGTTGTCTTCTTCTTCGTATGAAAAAAAAAAAAACAAGAGGAAAAACAGAACGAGAAGTATAAGACCCGTAAAATAATATAAAAAGCACACTTTTCTTTTTTTGTTTTATCCAGAAATGTTCAATCGTCCGTAAGAAAAATGATCGTACATATATACAGGTATATATGTACCCCTTATATATTCGGGTGAACGGCCGTAGCGTCAAGGTATACCATCCCTCGTAAATATTCATAAATTTCAGTCTCTTACGCGGGCTGTATAAGCTTCTTTTTGCTAATCTTTCCCCGGCTCCCAGCCACCGTTCGACCCTGTTCCCTGCAGGTCTTTCCATCCACCTATACACCCCAATCTCTCTCGTTTTGTCTTTTACGGCAAACTCGCGTATATAAACTAAAATGTACATTTAGTAAAGTGATCCGATCGTAAAATAGCGGTGGCAAAGAGTCGGAAGAAGACAGAATAGAACCTCGTCGTCGTCGTAGTCGTCGTAGTCGTGGTTGGATTTTCTGCGGAACGTATCGTCCTTTTATTCCCTTCGCTTCACTCCGCGCCTCGCGTACGGCAGTGTCCTTTCTTCTTTTCATCCTTTTCATTCTTTTCATCCTTTTCACTCTCTCCATTAGCCTCGTCCTGGTTTATTGGCCGTTTTTCGTTTTGTGCTCTCGCCCTATGCCCTGTGGCTCGTCACCCTTTCCCTTTCCCTTTCCCTTCCCCGATCCCAACCTCTCTCCTCTTCACGTATATAGTCTCTATATAAAACCTACGCTATATGATATTTCGGCAGATTGCCTTATATACGAAATAAGCTTGTATCCGTCATAAAAGTATGTTACTGCAGGGAGAGAGTGAGTGAGCGAGGGGGCAAAATCCGTTATCAGTTTAGTGTAGGTACCTGCCCCGATGCCTTATCGAAGGTAAATGGAAAATTGTAAATTCTGTTATTCTTCTTGTTTTTCGTTTATTCTCTCTTTGTTTCATTTTTTCCCCGTTTTTATCCCTCCCTATATACAGATATTCGTTATTTCTTTCTTTTATTTGCCTATCAGCGGTTCACTCGCGAACAGAGCTTCAGTTTTTTTTTTTTTTTTTGGTTTTTATCTCGAGATTTTTCGTGGACGATATTATGATACACGTAATATACGAGACAAAGGGGATTGAAATTTCTTTGTATATTCGTTAGTACGAGAGATAACGTGAATACATACATTGGTTCGAAAAATTGAATAACTTTACTTGTTTTATTAATTTTTTATATATACCTACGATATATTCTTTCACATTTTTTTTGTGTGCTGTCCTTTTTGAAGTGAGGAATTTATATCCACTTGAAAAATAATTCCATAAAATCACCTCAAAGTGGAAATTTCAATTACATATATCTATTCAATAATAATCAAAATTTCTATTGATATGTACCTATAATTATGCATTATAATATTTAAAAGAAACTTTAAAGATGTAGAATAAATAATTTCGAAAATTCATAGCAATCCCCTAAAAAAAATCCCTGAAATCCTAGGATTGTCATAGAATTAGAATTAGGTCTTGAAAATTAGCATAAAAATCAATTTTTTAATTTTTTTTTTTCCCACCCCCGCACGATAATTATCCTGAAATTTCGATCAGTGACGTGCTTGGAAAAGTTTTTCCTATACATAATTTCACAAAATGTCAATATCATATTATTTTTTTTTTTTTTTTATCTTCCGATTTTTTGCTCGTCGTAATTCCGTGGAATGTATTTTCTTCTAAAAATGAAAGAAAAAAAAAAAAAAGAAGAAAACAGAACTAGACAGGACGACGAGCAGTCCCAAGGGTCTGTACTCAACAGGCCACTCACGTTTTATCAGTATCACAGGTGTATCAAGTCACTATAGAGGCTGAAAGAATTTATCTTACGGTTTTTTTTTTTTTTTCTATTATTTATTAACAACTTCTTTTTTTTTTCAACCGAATTACCGTACTCGTTCGCGATATAATCAACAGATTCGAACAAATATATAAAACGAACGAGAGTCTCTGATCGGCACGCGGTAGACTCGAACAGTCCGGACGAACAAAAAAGAGTAAGCTCGCGAAATCTTGAATCATTGAAGATAAAAAAACCACGGGAATTGATTAGAGTATCGTCAATATATATATATATATATATATATATATATAATTTTTTTCTTTATCCTCTGGAAATCCCGCACGTAATCTCCCGGATAAATAAATCCGTTTCTTGCTAATTAATAGTCTCCATTACCGCTAATAGTACATATAGGGTATATATTCAGGATAAATAATAATTAATAATGACAATTAATGATAATAATAATAATAATAATAATGATAATGACGGATATGAACGTAGGTATGCGTTAATACCAACAGTTACAGGTAGTACTTGAACTCGATTCTATACGGCGATGGTATATCGTTACTACGATATTATGTATATATGTCACTTGCACACGTGGTGGTGCTTGGCGTCTAGTAGAACATGAATCACTAATAGATATAATATATGTAATATATATACATATATATGTATATATATAGTATATATATATATATATATATATATATATATATATATATATATATATATACGTATACGTATATTGATAGATGGAACGATCATAATTCGAATTTACTGTATCCCTCCAGCGGGTGGCGTTGGCGGCGTCGTCGCGGCGCTCGCGCGTCGCGTCGCGTCGCGTCGCGTCGTCACGGGCCATTTACGTATACGAAACTACAGGCTGTGACGTAATTTCCATATATATTACGCGCTTCGTACCGGATTCTTAAGCGTAAAATATAAATGTAAATTTAGGACCTTATACTGTATGTATACCATATACCTACCTAACCTACTCCTCTGTACATCTATCCGCGGTAGTAACGCACGGTTCTGAAAAAAGAGGGGAACGAAAAACAGAAAAAAAAAAAAAACGGGAAAAATTGAGTTTTTTTTTTTTTTTTTCTCACGTATTTATTTTTTTTTCATCTTTTTTCAATCCTATATGCACACGTATACGCCTGGCTGGCTGGTATTAGTGCATAATTTATGTACGTAGAATTTAGATATCATATGAAACAATATATTCAATCCGCGTCACATTTTTTATACCATAAAATCCCTCAGTTCTCTTCATTTAAACTCGCGATCCTTTCGGCGTGATCTACGATCAAATATCTCCAAAATTATACATACGTATACAGGGTGTCCCAGAAATGAATGTCCAAAATGAAAGGCGACCTAGAGGAGGTCGAACCGAGTAAATTGGCCCGAAGAACATGGGGTCTGCGAAGTCGCGTTCGCGAGATATCGCGGGTTAAAAAATTTCGCTCTGCGCCACGATCGTGGCGCAAAGCGAAATTTTTTAACCCGCGATATCTCGCGAACGCGACTTCGCAGACCCCATGTTCTTCGGGTCAATTTACTCGGTTCGACCTCCTCTAGGTCGCCTTTCATTTTGGACATTTATTTCTGGTACACCCTGTATACGTATATCTAACCGTACGGTATACGATGTAATATTCAAGGGAGATGTAAACTCAGCGTGATACTTCGAAGTTGTATATAATAAGAGGTCGGAAATTTCTCTATAGGATGAAATCCTTCGTTGGAAATGAAATAAAATAAATTCTTCGGAAAACCTGTATACGACGAAAAGTTCTATTGCAGTTCTTATACACTTCTGAGTATACTTATAAATAAATCAATCGCCCTTGATCCAGTTAATACAGAGAGAGAAACGGAATGACTGTAATCGTCCGTATATTGAGCTTCGTTAAAAACCTGATTCGAGTTTCTCAATTTTTTCTTCTATCTTCTTTTTTTATTTTTGTTTTCAAATTGTTTCTAAAATAACGTATAAGAGAATTTTTCATTCATTCGGACAATTTTCAACGGAATAATTGACGACGATTATTCTCGGTTATTTTATTAGTCGTTTCTTGAATTAAATTGCTATATAATTATATACGTTTATCTGTCTTGAATTTAGTATAACCGCGTCTCGAAGCGAGCTTTCAGCTTTCAGCTTTCAACTGTACAAGAGAGGGCGCTAACGACGCATTGATCCGCTCGCTGTTCGTCCTTTCTTACCGTTGAAACTAACGCTGCGTAAAGCTACAGGGATGGGGGGGGGCCTTAGTAACTATTAACTCGATCCTTTTAGCGAGAAACTTCCGGCGCATAAATCCCGGCGGCGGTGGCATCGGGCGTTGCTGTGGTACCGTTTCAAAGTCAGCTGTTCTCCGTGAACAATATATATTATATAAACTTGCGGATCAAATTATATTCTCACGCGGTATAATGTGGGACCCCGATAACACACGTTACGTACACTTGGCAAGGTTCATTCTGGGGTTCATTCTTATTTGGACAATCCTCGAAACAGCCAATCAGTGCTCTGGACTACAGCGATTCTTACGCGCCGATTGACTGTTTCGGGGGTTGTCAGAATGAGGCGGCTCAGAATCAACCTCTATCTTATTCACCGTCCAAAAACGTATAGAAAAAAAATTATTATTATTGTTTTTCGATCCCGTATGTGTGTAATAATTAACTACGGCTTTACGAAGAGAAAAAAAAGAAAGAAAGAAATCGAATAATTATAATATATAATAGATAATCTTGAATATATGAATTTTTAAATTCTTGGATTAAATCTGTTTCTTCTTTTTTCATTTTTTTTTTTTTTTTTTTATATAGCAATAGTTCGAATTACCATAAGTAGGTATATGAGTAAAAGTTCGAAAGTGCCGATGGGGCGGCGCGGCGTGGTGTGGGATGAAGCGAATTTAAATAGAGGAAATTTTATTTCTCGAAAACCGATAATCTATACCTATGTATATAGAATATATAATCCAGAAATTAGAGTTCCGTTGGTTTCGAAGTATAAAGTTCGATCAAACAAAAAAAAAAGGAAAAAAAAAAAAACGAAACAAATAGGCGAAAAAAAAACAAAAAAAAAAAGAAGAAATAAATGAATAGATAATACGCGATCGTCGCATTGCAATTATATATATAAGTATCACATACAGCTATAGGTATAGGCAGTAGATAGGATAGAAAATTGATAATTTTATTCTACTTGAAAAAAAAAAATAAAAAAAAAAAAAATTGGTAACGAGTATAAGATAGATACGCGATATAATTTCTATACCGTTAATTTTAACGTTAACGGAGCGAGGCTCATGCCACCCCGCGCTTTTGTTCAATTATCACAAATTATTATTATCCATACAGTTATATTTATGTATAAATATACATAGTATAGTATATAGAGCTGCTTGCGGAAATAAGAAACTCGATATTCAATTAACCAAGCTATTACCGATTTTATTGATTTAAAACAATTTTCATAAAAGTTATACAATCATCGTATATGTATACCTATAGGTATAGAATAAATATATTACACGAGATATTATTACCAGCTATCGTATAATAATACTATACAGATTCATATATATATGATGATAATGTTTTTGATAAATATATGGCTATATATTATAACTCTTTACGAAAATTAATAACTCAAATCTAGCTTTTTTTTTTTCTTTCCTTATTTATTTATTTATTTATTTATTTATTTATTTTATTTTTTTTTTTTCTCTTCGGTACACATGATCGTACATCTATATAATTATATCTAAATTCTACCATAGGTATAATTATTCACATATTAGAAACTATCTCAGCTGTATACATACATGAATATATCGACGTCATTAAATTATTTCTTTCGCCTGCGAAGATAAACTAAATGCCAGTAAAATAATAATAATTACAATAATAATAATAATAATAATAATAATAATAATAATAATAATAATAATAATAATAATAATAATAATAATAATAATAATAACAATAATAACAATAACAATAACAATATTAATATTAATATTAATATTAATATTAATAATAATAATAATATTAATATTAATAATAATAATAATAATAATATTAATATTAATATCCCTCTATATAATTAATAATAATAATAACAACAATAACAACAATAATAACAATAATACGAATTTTCTATTAACAACACTATAATATTTAATTAGAAATTTCTTCTACTACGTAGTTGTAGTCTTGAACGAAATTTTTAAAGGCCAGTGATTTTTTTTTCAATTTTTTTTAATCAGATCTGATTTCTTTCTTTTTTCTTGGTTATCTTGATATTTAATTTTAATTCTATATATTATATGTTACTTTTTTCCAGTAGGTATTGTCGTAGTTTTTGCATAAAAAAATTATTGTAATGCTATATAGCTATAGCTATAAATACTAGCAGTAGTCTTTCCAATTTTTTTTTTCTAATTTTTCTTATTATTTTTTCATTTTTTTTTTTTTCATTTTTTTTCTTCTTATTTTCCTGCAGTAATGCTCGATATAAATGTATATAGGCATTAGGCTGACAAAATTTTGAGTAGACTAAACGGTGAAAAAAATGAAAAAACAAAAATAAATAAATGAAAAAAAAAAAAAAAAAAGGTGAATAGAGGAAAACCAATAATAATCCTCGGACAACATCATCAGCTTTACTGTATTTTCTTCCCTTATTTTCTTAGACTCGAACTTGAAGAATTCTCCGGATAAGGCAGCAGTTGCGGAAGCAACAGATCAGGAGAAAAAAGTAACTTATTACGTATTAAAGCCCAATCAGGACTTGGTTTTGAAATGTAACTCCACCCCAACCGCCCCGGTTTATTGGCTATTGAATAATAAAACTGAAGTGGTCGCTAACGAGAAGCATTACACGATGTCTAACAACGGATCGAAAATAGAATTGAAAAATCCGGTAGAATCAATACTCGGGAATTATACTTGCAAGCAAAACGATACTAAACCGAATGAATACCTGTCGTTTTATCGAGTGATCGGTAAGTGCTTTGAAAGAAAAAGAAAAGAAAAATTTTAAGTAATTAAAATCGAGGGGTGAATGACCTTTCTAAACTTTAATTCGTCGTCTAATTTCAAGGTGTACCTCAGGCAAAAATTAGTGGAAGCCCTAGCGTCGTTGAAGGCGAAAAATTGCGCCTTGTATGCTTAGTGCCGACTCATTTGGGACCGCAAATAACTTGGGAGTTTGGTAACAACAAGTACACGGCTAGCACAGATCGCGTTAAGATAGCGAAAGACAAAGAACATGGAATCGAAAACGCCGAACTTACAGTCGAAGATATAAGCATGAATGACACCGGTACTGTCTCCTGTCATGTGAAATTCGATAACCTTTTCGACTCCGAGGATGCTAGTGGATCCGTCGAAATCACGGTTAAGGATAAACTAGCTGCACTTTGGCCGTTCCTTGGTATTTGTGCTGAGGTAATCGTACTCTGTGCAATTATTCTTGTTTACGAGAAGAAACGGAACAAGGCTGAACTCGAGGAGTCAGACACTGACCAGAGTCCAGACACGTAAGAAATAAATTTTATACGTTATTAGGTACATAGATTATACATCGATAATTCTCTCTTAACTTTAATATCATTTTCTTTATTTTTTATTCGAAAATAAGGATTTTTTCCGTGAAAATCATAAGATTGTTCATTCAAGTATAAAAATGGTATGAAACGAGGGAAGCTTTTTTTTTTTTTTTCTTCTTCTTCGTTTGCTTTATTACACTTTCTCCTCGAATCCGTATATTTAGCTCAGGGAGGAGGTTGAGACACTTGGAGAAACTTTAGTCTAGACAGCTTGCGGGGTACAGTGCGAAAAAAGATAATGAAAGAATGTAGCTGACTGTAGACGTAGATTAAGGATGGGAAGGGAAAGGGAGTTTGGCTTCATTAAGTTGAAAAAAAAAAAAAAAAAAAAAAAGGAAATTGGCTTATAAATATTTTGAGAAGAACTGTTGAGAGTTAGGAAAGTGAAAGATTGTTATTTATTTGGTTTATTTCTTATCGAACAATTTTACGGAACTCGGTGTTATAACTGCACGTTTAATAGAAAATGGACTTCGACTCGAGAGGAATACTACATACCCTTGCAAGGCCCACTTCCTCCTTCCAAACTTCCGGTAGAACCTCCCGTAACCCCGCCGACAAATTTTCTGCCGGATTATAAAGCTGTCCATTTCCAGAGAAACCCCTCCGAAGATACTTGGCGAAATCCATCCCTCAGGTCTTCTGCCCCTGCCTCAATTTCACGTAACTTAAATTTTCGTCTAACTCCATAGTTCTGACCCTGACCCTTAACCCTTATCCTCTGCACCCCTACCTTTCACCCTAACTCTAACTCTAACTCGTAAACCTTAACCTTAACCTTAACCTTAACCGTCATACTCAACTGCTTCGACTACCATCTCATCCCATTTAGCGACCTTTTGACAACGTAAAAACTGAAAGTGTTTCTCTCCGAGGCCTGTCGTAGACATATATTGTTAATTGGTATGGAAGATAGGCGAAAGAACAATCAACCCCTGTACGCATTTTTCCTCCTCCTTCTTATTTTTCTCTTTCTTCTTCTATCTTTATTTTTATACTCAAAGTCAAATTTTTAGATAAGTTTTTTCTGTTTTTTTTTCATCCCACCTATTCGCTGTATTCATTATATCTCACCTTTCTTTTGATTTTATCAACCCTTTCTTTTTATCGTCGACCTCTGTTCATTTTTTTTTTTTTGTTTTTAAAGGGTAAAAATGTATATTTAGAAAATCCCATTTCTTTTCTTTTCTATTCTTTTTTTTTGTTTGTCTGTATCAGAGCAAAATTTCAGAGAAAAATCAGAGAAAGATGATTTTCTAAGAACGGTCGATTGTTTTTTGTTTTTATTTCTTCATTTCTTCTTTACTTTTTCTTGTCTTGTCTTCTGAAATCTTTGAATATTTCCTGTGCAGCAAGCCAGCACCGAACAAGGAGTCCGACTTGAGACACAGAAAGTAAAAATAATTGGATGTTGCAAAAAAACAAAAAAAATAAGGTAAGATAGGAACAAATTGAATAAAAATAAAAAAAAAAAAGAACAAAGGAATCAAAAAAGGAACGGGACAAAACTACGGAATATTGAAACGAAAAGAAAATCAGCAAAAAAAAAAAAAAAAATTAAAAACAAATGAAAAAAAAAAAAAAAAAAACCATAGCAACATCATGGAAATAGAATAATTAAATTTCGCCACAAAATCCAAATAATTATATATATTAACGGAGCTACAACGGAGGCCGAAAATCACCGCAGCCTCATCTGATCATCTCAGCATCCTATAGCTGCTGCACTTCATTTCAAACACCGTATTATAGTACATAGGTGTATGCATTGATTACATTAAGTACCTATATCCGAGAAACTCGTAATAGATGTATAATGAGATTTAATTAGAGAGAGATTATACTTAGTAAATATTATATATTATAGATTGGTTTATCAGTTCTATACGTTTTCACAGAAGAAAAAGTTCTTGCAGAGGCTCCAGATTATACGAAAAATTTTGGTACTGCCTCACCGACGATAAAATCGTACCGAAATCCCAATTTTCAGCGATTCTTAATTTCGTAGATTCAGCTGCTCATCACCGAGACGCTAATTGTTCCTTTCTCCGAAAAAAAACAAGTGTCTAATTCGGTGAGCAGTTGAATCCTCGAAAGTAAAAATCACGGAAAATTGCGATTTCGGGATAATTTTATCGTCTATCAGGCAGTACTAAAATTCGTTCGTATAGGCCGGAGCCTCCGCAAGTTTTTTTTTCTTTCTGTGAAAACGTATGGAACAAAAAATTCGAGTTTTTTTGAACCATCCCAATATACATACATACACAAATACATGAATGAATAAATAAGTTAATTAATTAATTGATTAATTAATCCACGAATAGAATAAGATAAACTATAATCTAACTCTGTACCGGCGATTATTTCTGCATTTTGCAGCAGACATCGGTTCTGCTGCAACGGCACACGTATAGTAGTACGTCTATAGTAGGTGTACTTAATTGACAAAATTACGTAGTCAGGGATGGACAACGACCGATAAGTTCTATGAATTATACCTTTATACAAAATATCTGGTATGGCAGCATGAAAAAAATTGACTATCTTTCATTAAGCCCAACGTCCGAGACGATCGGTATCAGCGCGGTGTCTGTCCCCTCTTTAAATTCATCAAATCGATCGTAAAACTTTGTGTATATATATACGTATACAATTAGAAGAAGAAGCACCTCGACCTTGTTCCGTATAACACATACTTTTATAAATAATAATATATGATAATAATAATAATTATTATTATATACATATATACATACGCGAATATAAATTTATACCTATATGCCAGCATACATATTGCTCTTATAGTTGGTGATATATAATTATATGTATAGGTATGTATTATTAGCGGTGCAACGTGTGTCGTTTGCCTTTATTAATGTATATCTGTACTTATATATGTATAACACTTAATACCAACACGTCTAACCAATACATATTATATATATATTATACATATACCTACCTTGTATGCATAAGGATTATTCAAATATTAATTATTAATAATGAATAAAAACATGCCTTTCATTGTAAGATCAGTTGAATAAACGATATTGACACGTTGACTCGAAATTTCGAATTTTCTATACCTATTGTATATATAGATCTATTGTATTTGAGTAATAGGTATATGGGACATTCCATCTGACTTCTGCCAATCAAGAAAAATGACAGCCTCTCGAAAGTTTTCTACAGATTTGGATATAAAAGTACCATAGTTTTGCTAAGTATTACGGTCCATAGTGACCGATGCGTGTAACTCCACGCATCTTGTTTGGCATTTTGTTTCTCCCCTGCGAGGGTTGATCACGGTAAAATTTTAACTTGACGTGAACGCTCCTGACTGATGATGATCGTTAACTTTTTCATCAAGCCATCAAAAAGGAGGATGGCGTAAGGTAGGTAGGTAGGTAGGGATAAAGGGGAGAGAGTAAAAAAAAAGAAAAGCCAAAAACAAAGCGAATAAAAAAAGCTCTTGTCCCGGTAGGGTACGGCCGCGGGAGGCATATTATCATATCCTCTTAACGTTTTTTCATTTTCATACCCATTCCACATATTCCTGCATATCCCCCTTCTTGGCCACGAATATCTTGCAGATAATTAATTTATAACAACGCTGCACACCTTCTTCTCTCCAGTGACGATTAGAACGAGCAGTCCAGTAGATATTACGAACAGATTATCTCCTGCACACAGTTATAGCTACAGATATAATATTATACCTTTACTCCGTTTCAGAGTTTAGATTGTTAATTACAAGGGTATAATACTGTAGATTATACACGCATACATCTATTCACGATAAGAAGAACCACCAACTTGTACGTTCCATTTTTTCTTTATCATTTTCTCTTTATCCGGTTACAGTTGTATCTCTCTAATCTCGAACCAGATTTCACCCTTATCATAATATAGTCCAGTCACCAGGTAATTTTATAGCTTACAAAATTTAATTAGGAGTTTCGATTTTTGGTTGAGAGATTTATTTTTGAGCACTGAGTAATTTTTATGAGTAGACTATTCAATCTTGGCGAGGCACCGCTCGCGCGACCAACTTAGAACTAAATGCATGCTTGCTTAGACATAGACTCAGGGAGTTTTCCCGCCAAAAATTTCAGCACACCTCCTCGGGTCAGATGTTCTCCTGATACCAGGAGCAATTTTTCGACTTAAAATTTCAAAAATTCTCAATTTTGTAAGCGAGCGAGACATGCAGAGAGAGAGAGAGAGAGAGAGAGAGAGAGAGAGGCATGCTTGCTTAGACATAGACTCAGGGAGTTTTCCCGCCAAAAATTTCAGCACACCTCCTCGGGTCAGATGTTCTCCTGATACCAGGAGCAATTTTTCGGCTTAAAATTTCAAAAATTCTCAATTTTGTAAGCGAGCGAGACATGCAGAGAGAGAGAGAGAGAGAGAGAGAGGCATGCTTGCTTAGACATAGACTCAGGGAGTTTTCCCGCCAAAAATTTCAGCACACCTCCTCGGGTCAGATGTTCTCCTGATACCAGGAGCAATTTTTCGACTTAAAATTTCTAAAATTCTCGATTTTGTAAGCGAATGAGACATGCACAGAGAGAGAGAAAGAGAGAGAGAGAGAGAGAGGCATGCTTGCTTAGACATAGACTCAGGGAGTTTTCCCGCCAAAAATTTCAGCACACCTCCTCGGGTCAGATGTTCTCCTGATACCAGGAGCAATTTTTCGACTTAAAATTTCAAAAATTCTCAATTTTGTAAGCGAGCGAGACATGCAGAGAGAGAGAGAGAGAGAGAGAGAGGCATGCTTGCTTAGACATAGACTCAGGGAGTTTTCCCGCCAAAAATTTCAGCACACCTCCTCGGGTCAGATGTTCTCCTGATACCAGGAGCAATTTTTCGACTTAAAATTTCAAAAATTCTCAATTTTGTAAGCGAGCGAGACATGCAGAGAGAGAGAGAGAGAGAGAGAGAGAGAGGCATGCTTGCTTAGACATAGACTCAGGGAGTTTTCCCGCCAAAAATTTCAGCACACCTCCTCGGGTCAGATGTTCTCCTGATACCAGGAGCAATTTTTCGGCTTAAAATTTCAAAAATTCTCAATTTTGTAAGCGAGCGAGACATGCAGAGAGAGAGAGAGAGAGAGAGAGAGGCATGCTTGCTTAGACATAGACTCAGGGAGTTTTCCCGCCAAAAATTTCAGCACACCTCCTCGGGTCAGATGTTCTCCTGATACCAGGAGCAATTTTTCGACTTAAAATTTCTAAAATTCTCGATTTTGTAAGCGAATGAGACATGCACAGAGAGAGAGAAAGAGAGAGAGAGGCATGCTTGCTTAGACATAGACTCAGGGAGTTTTCCCGCCAAAAATTTCAGCACACCTCCTCGGGTCAGATGTTCTCCTGATACCAGGAGCAATTTTTCGACTTAAAATTTCTAAAATTCTCGATTTTGTAAGCGAATGAGACATGCACAGAGAGAGAGAAAGAGAGAGAGAGAGAGAGAGGCATGCTTGCTTAGACATAGACTCAGGGAGTTTTCCCGCCAAAAATTTCAGCACACCTCCTCGGGTCAGATGTTCTCCTGATACCAGGAGCAATTTTTCGACTTAAAATTTCAAAAATTCTCGATTTTGTAAGCGAATGAGACATGCACAGAGAGAGAGAAAGAGAGAGAGAGAGAGAGAGGCATGCTTGCTTAGACATAGACTCAGGGAGTTTTCCCGCCAAAAATTTCAGCACACCTCCTCGGGTCAGATGTTCTCCTGATACCAGGAGCAATTTTTCGACTTAAAATTTCTAAAATTCTCGATTTTGTAAGCGAATGAGACATGCACAGAGAGAGAGAAAGAGAGAGAGAGGCATGCTTGCTTAGACATAGACTCAGGGAGTTTTCCCGCCAAAAATTTCAGCACACCTCCTCGGGTCAGATGTTCTCCTGATACCAGGAGCAATTTTTCGACTTAAAATTTCTAAAATTCTCGATTTTGTAAGCGAATGAGACATGCACAGAGAGAGAGAAAGAGAGAGAGAGAGAGAGAGGCATGCTTGCTTAGACATAGACTCAGGGAGTTTTCCCGCCAAAAATTTCAGCACACCTCCTCGGGTCAGATGTTCTCCTGATACCAGGAGCAATTTTTCGACTTAAAATTTCAAAAATTCTCAATTTTGTAAGCGAGCGAGACATGCAGAGAGAGAGAGAGAGAGAGAGAGAGGCATGCTTGCTTAGACATAGACTCAGGGAGTTTTCCCGCCAAAAATTTCAGCACACCTCCTCGGGTCAGATGTTCTCCTGATACCAGGAGCAATTTTTCGACTTAAAATTTCAAAAATTCTCAATTTTGTAAGCGAGCGAGACATGCAGAGAGAGAGAGAGAGAGAGAGAGAGAGAGGCATGCTTGCTTAGACATAGACTCAGGGAGTTTTCCCGCCAAAAATTTCAGCACACCTCCTCGGGTCAGATGTTCTCCTGATACCAGGAGCAATTTTTCGGCTTAAAATTTCAAAAATTCTCAATTTTGTAAGCGAGCGAGACATGCAGAGAGAGAGAGAGAGAGAGAGAGAGGCATGCTTGCTTAGACATAGACTCAGGGAGTTTTCCCGCCAAAAATTTCAGCACACCTCCTCGGGTCAGATGTTCTCCTGATACCAGGAGCAATTTTTCGACTTAAAATTTCTAAAATTCTCGATTTTGTAAGCGAATGAGACATGCACAGAGAGAGAGAAAGAGAGAGAGAGGCATGCTTGCTTAGACATAGACTCAGGGAGTTTTCCCGCCAAAAATTTCAGCACACCTCCTCGGGTCAGATGTTCTCCTGATACCAGGAGCAATTTTTCGACTTAAAATTTCTAAAATTCTCGATTTTGTAAGCGAATGAGACATGCACAGAGAGAGAGAAAGAGAGAGAGAGAGAGAGAGGCATGCTTGCTTAGACATAGACTCAGGGAGTTTTCCCGCCAAAAATTTCAGCACACCTCCTCGGGTCAGATGTTCTCCTGATACCAGGAGCAATTTTTCGACTTAAAATTTCTAAAATTCTCGATTTTGTAAGCGAATGAGACATGCACAGAGAGAGAGAAAGAGAGAGAGAGAGAGAGAGGCATGCTTGCTTAGACATAGACTCAGGGAGTTTTCCCGCCAAAAATTTCAGCACACCTCCTCGGGTCAGATGTTCTCCTGATACCAGGAGCAATTTTTCGACTTAAAATTTCTAAAATTCTCGATTTTGTAAGCGAATGAGACATGCACAGAGAGAGAGAAAGAGAGAGAGAGGCATGCTTGCTTAGACATAGACTCAGGGAGTTTTCCCGCCAAAAATTTCAGCACACCTCGTCGGGTCAGATGTTCTCCTGATACCAGGAACAATTTTTCGACTTAAAATTTCTAAAATTCTCGATTTTGTAAGCGAATGAGACATGCACAGAGAGAGAGAAAGAGAGAGAGAGAGAGAGAGGCATGCTTGCTTAGACATAGACTCAGGGAGTTTTCCCGCCAAAAATTTCAGCACACCTCCTCGGGTCAGATGTTCTCCTGATACCAGGAGCAATTTTCGACTTAAAATTTCGAAAATCCTAAATAACTTAAGCATATACAGACTCGCATAGAGACATACATCCAACTACATGCATGCATGCATTGGGACTGGGTGAGTTGGAAACGCGCTCAAGTGGGACTGGGCGAGTTAGGAAAATGCATCGAGTCTCTTTATCTGCTACCTGGCATACAATATTTATTATTGAGCCGCTCTAAATACTCCAGAAAACACTGTTACTTCTACCGAATATGATTTGGGACGGATGAGGAACCATTCTCTCGGACTATCAATACTCGGAAAGTGGAAATTACCAGCAGGAATGAGCCAAAAAGCTCATCGCTTTCTTGCATGAGGCACGGTCGCATAGTGCTATAAGTTCGTTCTGTTCAAAATACTTTTCTAATCCAAAAATCAAATCTCCTCTAAATTTTTCAGTAAGCCAAGTCTCTTTGAATTTTTTTTTTTTTTTTTTTCTTTATTTCGGCGCAGGGGATACATACATAATATACATACGATATATTGTCTCGTAATCTCTGACGTGCTAGTGATACTGTTTTATTTTCAAAAACGAGATAAAAACTGATTGAATAAATAAATTAACCAAAAGGAAAAGAAGGGTTACAGTAAGTGAAAGGAATTAACAAATTAGATTTCGGTTACAAAATTATACAAATAACTTTATTACAAGATAACGATATTTTTTCTCAACCTCTCGCACTCTCTCTCTCTCTCTCTCTCTCTCTCTCTCTCTCTCTCTCTCTCTCTCTTCTTTATTTCCTTCGATCTATCTCTTTATTTTTTTTGTTCTCATTTGTTTAACATAATATACTACGAATAAGGGTAACTTATGGATATAAATAGCACGTATCCTTAACAAATTAAAATTACAATTATAACAATTATTATTTTCATAATTATTTCTATTACTATCGTTATTACTATTATTATTTAAATTTAATTAAGCTTAATGTACATGCTGTGCGTTGTTCGTTTTGAATTAGGTAAATATGAATCCTGAGGCCTTATATAGTGATTTATAGGAGGTATGATGTTTGTTAAAGGAAAATGGGATGTTCTTTGAAAGAGAGGCGAAAAGTAAAAATAAAAATAAAAATAATGGAATGAGAAGGAAAGAGGAGGACAGAAAAGGGACAGGGAAAGGGATAGGGACAGGGAAAGGGGATGGGTTAACGACACCAACTAATTACAGAAATGAATAATCCACTCGACAGTTGTCAACGACAGAAACAAACAACCGACCGGAGTAGATGTTATTAATTACATAAATGCGGGCACGTGGCCGTTCTTTTTTTTCCAACTTTTCACATAAAAATTCGACTCCGACAAAAAAAAAAAAATAAAATAAATTACAAAAAAAAGCAATTTCATATACCATTTCGATTATTTTCTATTAGATTTTTTCCGTCTCGTTTATATACATAGGTATATATGTATAGTTTAGTTTTGTTGCTCTAAAATATATATTTACACGTGATTTAAATTCTCCGTATTATATGGTAACGCGTATACATACATACATATATGTATAATAAATTCTTTAAATATACATATACTATATACTATACTATACTATATACTACGTATATGCATAATACACAATATCTATAATAATAATACAATAATATCTATACATTAAATTATAAACATTAGTACTGGGCCTTCTAATTGAAAAAATCTACCCTTACTTAGGCTGATTATTACCATAGTCAACGTAAACGCGAACAACTTCACCGCTGTACTTTCGTTGGCTTGGCATAAAGTAAAAGTCAGGTTGTTGGGGCCCGGATGAATTGGGCCCCTTGTACCGTTGATTTCTACGATCTTGAGTATAATAGCCAGGTTGTGGCGGCGGAGGTTGTCGCGGACCCGGAGCCCTGGGTAAACTATACGTAGCACGGGGTCCGGATATCTGTTGCGATGCCCTCGGATCTGGACCGGAAATAGCTGACTCTCTGGGCCTTGGTAGGCTAGAAACTGGCGGCGGTGCTTTTTCCTCAGTTTCGAAAGCCTCGAAAGCAAAGTTCGTGTTAGCCCCGGAGTTGTAATCCTTCCACGCGTTGTTCGTGGTAATCAGTTGATCCTGTAACCAAATTTTTTACGTTTCTTTTTATTTATTTTTATTTTTATTTTTTTCTTATTACACAGCACTTTCAGATGCTGCAGGGGTAGTTTCAACGCTAAGCCCTCGAGGCTTTAACGAGGCCCCTTCTCTTCACTCTCTTTTTATCCCTGGTTTTTTTTATTTATACCCATAAAACACCGGCAACATCGCTTTTCCTTTTTACACTGAGCTATTTGCCATTTTTTTTTTTTCTTTTTTTTCAAACCTTTTTCTTGTCTTTTTGCTTTTCTTATTATATTATGTATTTGCATGCAACATATGTATACATATATACGTATACCTATATTATAGGTACAAGCGTGCGAGGTAAAAAATTATTATTCCGCAAAGGATGTGCTTCGGAGAGGAGTGCAGGGTGTCACATACAAAGTTACATAGATAGATAGATAGATAGATAGATATAGCGTGCATAAGGTGCAGTCTAGTGAATAAGAAGATAAGATAAAAAAAATGAATGAACCACCGTGAGAGAGAAACCAAAAAAAAAAAAAAAAAATTATAGAAAATATTTTTTGGTGCAGAGCAAGAGACGAAAAAAAAAAAAAAAAAAAGTATAACCAAAAATTGAAGAAAAATGGAAGAATATAAGATATACCTTGGTTAAATAAATTGATCGATAGATATGCTACCAGTTGGGGGCGGGCCGGTGCATGTTTGGCGGATAATGTTGGTGGTGGTTGTTGTATTGATAGTTGTTTTGACTTTGATGACGTAACGATGACGTAGAATTCAAGTTTGGGTGATGAATTGGGTTCATTGAAGCAGGAGAAGAAGCCTGAAGTGGGAGCGCGTACACCCTCTACACGAGGAGAAGAAGTCGCGTCACAACAACGAGTCGCATGCAACATAATAAGCAGGCCAAAAAAAAAAGGAAAAAAAAATATGTAGAAAGAGAAAACAGGATTTTTTTCATTAATTTTATTCAAAAACAGGAAAATTAGACAATAATTGTGAAAGAAAGAGAGAGAGAGAGAAAGAGAAAGGGAAGTAATAGAAGAAAAAACGTTTTTTTTTTTTTTTTGGTCTTTTTCATCTCTTCTTTCGACAACAAATGATCAACGAAAAAAATCTACGAGATCAGCACTACCTCAAAAAAAAAAAAAAAAAAAAAAATGCTTCGTCTTACTACGTTCCACAGTTCAAAGGTTGTAAAAAAATTTGGGTTACACCCCTACAGTTGGTAAGAAAAGGTATATATAGAAAGGTTGAGAGACAGTTAAATATACCTATTGTTAGAAACTATAAAGAAAAAAAAATCATGTAATTATTCGGTTTACCTTGGATGTACGTTTTCTCGATCGATACAGTGTGCAGGTAGCTTGTAGAAGAGCCAATGCTACCAGTGCAGCAACGCACCCTATCACGACGTAGAGCTTAGTGGATTCCAAAGCTATTCCGGTCGTACTGAACGCGGGCTGGTCCTGATCGTCGCTGATATCGTTGACTGTAAAAAAAAATGAATAAAATAAAAATGAAATAAAGAAAAAATGAAAGGTGTTTTCCTATCAATTCGCATAGTCGTAATTACTCTTCCCGACTACTCCGCTGTTCAATGATATACGATAATTGAAAGGAGCGTAGAGCTAAAGCTTCAAATTTAGATAAGAACTTTTAATTGATATCCTATCGGTTGATATTTATCGAAACTACGTTTCCTGATATACATATACTCATTGTCCGCTTCAGCATTTATCGCTGTAAAAGTAAAACTCGGACTTGTATCAGACTCTGAAACTTCTGCACCGATGTCCCAAACCTCGGGAGTTCAGTCGACGATGTTGAGATAAAAATACACTTTTTTCTTCTGCTTTTTTTTTTTTAAATTTTGTTTGCCTTACTTTGAGGAGATCTGAAGACCAAATACTGCGGATCTACTCGCAGAGATCCAACGCGTCCTGTACTGAGGGTTTCGTTTAAAGCTCCTCTGGCCATAGCCTCAGTGTCTTCGGGCCTCAACGCTCTTCCTTTGGCCTCATTTTTATCAACAATTAAATTTAACTTCGCAACGACAGACTCGTCGTTAGATCTGTAACAAAGAGAATGTCATCATTAGCTTGATCTTTACACGTATAGAGAAAATGAATGTGCGTATAAGTATAATGTATCGGCTTTAACAATAAGAAGTCAGAGGGTATTGATCCGTCCGAAAAAACATGACTCGTCATTCTTAAATCCCTCACAGCGTATAAAATAGTCGGTAGGTATATATATATATATATATATATATATATATATATATATATATATATATATATATATTTATTTACTCACCGCTCCAACTCGTTCAATTTTATCCCATAGTAGCCGGGAACTTTGCTTAGGGCCGGTCTGAAGCTGTCAGCAATCGTGTTTGAGATCGTTTCAAATTCCGGAGTGTCAGGTTCCGGAGCTTGGAACCCAGCCCCTAACTTTACGAGCTTTACTTCAAAGTCGTAGATGAATCTTGGCGGTTCAGGGGTCGCTGGACCGTCTTCGTCGAATTCTGAACAAGAGGATTCGATGAAAAAAAGAACATCTTCGAGGGTAGAGAAACTGACGTTTATCAAACTCACCGTCACCGCAAGATCTGATGCATATTCTATCGCTAGATATCGACGGTATTATCTCGTGTTTTTTTATCTTCTTATTGACAGGATCGAACGCGCCACCCTTTACCGGGAACATCATGTACACGCAGTGGTCATCCGTGATTGAAATATCCTTCGGATCTCCGGTCACCCTTTTTCGCGAAAAATTAAGGGTAGTAAAACCGTCTTTGATGCTACCTTTTTCGCCACGTATATCTTGGGAAGCGTCCAACAAAGGAGGACTGTACCCGCTGATCCATGTGTCCATAACAAAAGCTCGACCACTGGTTTTATCCACCCATCCTAATATGGCATCGGTTTGCGACTGGAATTTGATAAAATTACAAGATCAGGATCATTGCCTGTTCATTATTCAAACGAGATCTAAATTTTTTACTATTCACTTTTTCACGATATTATATTCCTACGCTCAATCAACGGGAGTGAATAAGCAGCAATGGGAATGAGAGTTTGTTATCTAGCGGGTATACTCGTGTTTGTTTTACAACTTTTTTTTCAGACTCGTTTTATAAGGAGGAGTTACTTTTTTTTGCTATTGCCCTGAGCACCTGTAACGGTGATATAATTCGGTACATCTATCCATCCATCCATCGAATATTGGCTTACCATTTTTTGGTCGTCCGATAGCCCTATGCCTGTCCACTTGTCGGTATGGGCAGTGACGATAGTGAACGCCAGCTCGTCCTAACGCGAAAAGAAGATATTCAAATTGAGCGTTAGCAATTAATGACCGATATCGATCATGAGATGTGCAAAAGAAGAAAGAAAAAAAGGTTTTATTAAGGAAAATACCTTTCTGGCCTTGTACACCCATCGCGCGGCGTACTCGCACGTGCCGTTTTCGATCGAACAATGTCGTGGGTATCGCCATTCACCGCCACAGCCTCCTCCTTCGAGCGGAGCATGGCCACCGGATTCCTTTTTGTTCTCTTCTGTAATTGTAATGGTAATAACGATAGCGATTAGACCCGAAAGTCCTCGTATAAGGTAGGTATATGAATTTTCTGGTGAAATTAAGGGGAACAGAGATATCGAATACCAACCGAAGAAATTTATGCTCGTTACTCCCCGCTGTGAATTGTGACCGTGATACTTTAGCTCATCGGGTTTGTAGAATTCTCTTACGGACACTTTGCTCTTTTCAACACCGCTCGGTGGATTATGTACGTAATTTCCTGGCTCCTGACCTTTGGCCCAGATCACGTGCATCGCTGCGTCGACTATTTCGTGGTCAGCGATTCCGTTGTCTTCTAGTTTCTTCCTGAACACAATAGTCGTAATACCGTCTCGTTCGAATCCCATTGCTGCGGTCAGACCGTCTTTACCACCCCAGAACGAGTCAGGACGTGGCGTTGAACGATCTCTAGTGTAATAGTCGCCGATACGATGTGTCATGCCAACGGCACTACCGATCACAATATCCGTGCAGTCCATCGGATTGAAATCGTGTTTAGGCGTATATTTATGAAGTGCCGCCGGTGTTGGAGCTTCGTAATTAAAAAAAACCACGTATCATTAATATATCGATCCGTTTCTAACTGTAAACTAATATCAATATCATTATCATCATTATTGATAATGTTATTACTATATAGTGTATATTATAACTGACCAACTCGTTATATGGTCTGCAAAGATGTATTTCTCGTTTGCCTCAAACAGATAAGTCTAACAGTTGTATAATATACCTATGTGTACGGGTAAAGGCATAATGGACGTTCTCGAACCTACATTTACCTCGATTCAAAGCAACGTTCATTGTTCTTTTCTTTTTCTTTTTTTTTTTCTATTCGTAAACGTATACACGTTTTATGAAACGTTGCATTATGTATGAACGCGTTGAAAGTAATGCACCTCAGAACTATAGCTTCAAATTACATATCATAGTACCGATCGTAAGTTCTTCATATTCTATATATGTGTACTTAAAATACCGTGTATGGATACTTCTAAATACAGTTCATTACCTAGACCACCAGCATTCAATTTGTGATGATCTTACAAGATAATATTTACAAAGCAAATACTTTCTTTACCTTTTGTTGCTCCCGACTTCGTGATAGGTTCCAAATCTCCTGGGGGATAATTAGGCTCGGACGAGGGTTCGGGATGGGGCTCGTCGTTGGGTTCAGGATGGGGTTCGGATTTCGGCTCAGCGCTAGGCTCGGATTTTGGTTCCGCATTCGGTTCGGAGACTGGTTCAGATTTTGGCACACTATTTGGCTCGGAGACCGGTTCAGATTTCGGTTCTGCATTAGGTTCAGACTTTGGTTCAGAAACTGGTTCAGATTTTGGCTCCGCGTTTGGCTCAGACTTTGGTTCAGAAATTGGTTCAGATTTCGGTTCCGCGTTGGGCTCAGATTTTGGCTCAGACTTTGGTTCAGGAATTGATTCAGATATTGACTCCGCGTTAGGCTCGGACTTTGGTTCAGATATTGGTTCAGATTTCGGCTCAGAAATTGGTTCAGACTTTGGTTCAGCGCTGGGTTCCGAAATCGGCACCGTGTTAGGTTCAGATTTCGGTTCCGCATGAGGTTCTTCATTCGATGAATTGAAATGTCTCCCTTCAGACGCATTTTCAACCGAACCTGGCTCTGGTTTAGGAGATATTGTGACGGGACTGGGTTCAGGCGAGGATATATTGGGTCGAGGTGCAGCAATGGTGTGACTAGGCTCGGCGCCGGGCTCCCCTGTGCAAAAAAGCAACAACACCATGCAACTATTCACCTTCAAACCTTCACCGCTGTGCATCATACTGGGAGGGTAACAATACGGGAGGGATTTTCATACGAAATAAATCGCATTATCTAAACTTTCATTCTACTTTTAATGTGAGAAGGGGTTTCAGGGTTAAACTGACCATACGTGTCCGCACTCACAAAGGATCCAATAAGTTTGAAATTTCTTTCACTGGCAGAAAGCCGCGGGCCTGTACCTGCAGACCGTTCATTCAAAAGTCCGCTAGTTTATATAAATATCGATTATCCTCACTTTCGCTTGCTTTCACCGCAGGTAATTGATCGAAAGATTGTTTGTTCTCAGATATTTTTTTTTCTTCTACGGATCATTTGTGCGTGTAACAACTGTGCAGTAAAATTCAACATTTTTTCATGGAGGGTATGGCTACGGAAATTTGATCAATTCTACTTGGGTTTTAGTGAATTTTTAAATTCAGCGGAAGCAAATGTTCAGTTTCGCTTACATCGCGTTCGGGATTGAGCGATGATCTAGTGTCAAAAATTATTCCAAAAAGGGGGATACGATAGTAAAAGCAGTTGGATTTTTTTTCTTTTGAATCTATACAAGCATTTCATTCCCTTGCAAACGGGTGATAACTACAGATATCATAGAGCTACGGGACATCTTTCAACAAACTAAATACCAGGGTGTATATTCACGTCCATTTATGTGCATAAAATTGTGTGATAAAATCGTGGGAATTCCGTGCAATCGTAATTGACTAAACTCTTTTATCGTCTGTGCTACACATTGAACGGGTATATAAAATCGAGTTACTTTTATCCACCAAAAATGACTCACCGGTTGGTTCCTGAGCTTCGTCTCCAGTCGCTCGTCTCTTACGTCCTAAAAATTGAAAGAAATTAAAATATAAGAAAAGGAAGAACAGATAAAATAACCGAAAAATTTTTCTTCGCCCCAAAATTTTTGCAACTATTTTATTTTTTTTTCATCCCATACCTTGCTTCGTGCTAACTTGATAAGTGACGCTCGTGTGAACCGTGACGTCGCTATCTGAAGGTGTAACAGCCGCCCCATAAGCCTTGGGAGACCTTCTTTTAGCCCCAGACTTCGAGGGTTCTGGTTCCGACGATGGTTCAGCGTCTGGTTCAGGTTCAGACGAAGGTTCAGCGCCCGGTTCCGGTTCCACCGATGGTTCAGACTTCGGTTCGGCAACGGAAGTCGGTTCCGAAGTTGGCTCAGCCTTTGCCTCAGCGTTTGGTTCGGGCTCTGGTTTACTTCCACCGTTGTTCGGTTCCGCAGGAGATTCTGGAGCTGGTTCGGGTTCAGATTTCGGTTCGGGTTTAGGCAAGGGTTCACCGGGCGGATCTTTGAGCTCTGGAAAAGCCCGGCAAGCTGGTGTCAAATTGTTTGGCCTCCAGCCAAGCCCGACCCAAGATGTTCCGTTGACTACCATCACGGCTTCCAGCTCGTTACTATCCTTGAGTATTCTCCAGTATAGTTTGAAGCTGTCCGATAAATTCCTCAACGTGTAAATGTCGAAGTCGATATCCGTATTTTTGATCGGAGATCCTGCAACGAAATATTTCACCTGCAATTACGACTTGAGAGCTTTAACCACACCGTCCATCTCACCTCGAATGTCAAAATTCTACTTACTTTTATTACAGCCCGGACCGAACCACCCCAAATTACAGTAACAGTGTTTAGTCGGTGACGTTGTGCCCTTAGTGTCAACGCAGACTCCCTGAGTTCCACAGTCCGAATCGTCAAGGCATTCTTCTTTGTACTGACACCTTGGCCCGTGATAAAATCTGTCGCATCTACATCTTCCCAGAAGATGTCTACCATGTTTACTGCAATCTTCTCGGTACTGTTTTCTCTCAAGTATCTGTTAGAGTATAATATCAATTTCTGTGTAACGAGCGGTAACAAAAAGTTCGATAACAATGTGGATGTATTTAATTTTTCTCGTTTCTCCGAGACGACGAAGAGTTGCGTTTCGTTAAGATTGAGTCGTAACGAAGTCAGATTCTCGGATTGATTGATATAAAAAATAAAAATAAAAATTGTAAACTCACGTCGATGTCTGCGCACGACCAAAACCTGTAACTGTCTCCCCATTCTTCTGCCTCGCGGAGAAGTCTTATCGTGCAATCTTTGCAGGTAAAATTCTGAGGTAAATGTATCGGGAAAGATTGGGCTCTGAAAAAATAAATTTTGGGTCTCATTAGCACGGAGATATTTGAGCAGATTTGATATTCCTGATTATCATTTGAAACCTACGTTGCATCGTCTTCGACGAATTCACTCTCCTGAGTGACCGGGGTAAGGTCTATCAAAGGTCTGTCGAGAGCGTCCAATATCTGTAGCCTGAAACCTCCCTGAAAAAAATGGGGGGTAAATTTTTTACAACACAAATTCTCGGCCTTTAATTAATGCAATTTCAAATCTGAGCTATGTCCCAAGAAGACGGTATAATTACGACCTAGATCTGGCCTCCGAGATATATTTTTGACGCGTATTGGTGTCAATTCCTGAGCGAGGAATAACAATGACGATGCGTGTAGGCCGGGCAAGTGTAATACATATATACAGTGTTTTAAAAGTAACTCTACAGTGGGCCATGGCCATGGCCATGTATCAGAGAGCGAGTGAAAAATGAGTAATTCATAATCATGCAGCTGTATGTATAAGTTTCCGCATTCCTGAGACGGTGGTCGCACAAGTCATGCTTGTAATAATTTCCCTAGACAGAGATCCATCCCTCTGACCCTGACCATAGCTTCATCAGAATGAAATTTCGGTGCAAAACGATGGCTGAAATATTTGACAGAAAAAAAAAAATGGACCGTATACCTGCAGGTTTCGATGTATACCTACATAACCGTAACAACAACTAACGACAAAAATATATTTCGACAACGTGGTGTTTAAAACTCGCTGCTGCGGGCTACCTTTTATTTCGAAGAGAGAAAGCTAGGGCACCTTATAATATATCTCGTAGGTATGTACGCGTACCTATATAACCCCGGGTATCAGGTGCGCGCTAAATTCTGCGTAAATATTTTCCCTGTATTTTGTTTATTGTCAAAAAAAATTTGTAGCTTTATGTAGGTAAATACGTAAGTATGTATAGGTATATGTGCGTATACGTATATCTGAGGTACAGTTGCTTTTTAGACTGACATTCAGGGTATTATTTTTCTCGATACTTAATCTCGGAAAAATTTTAGACAATCCAACCTCGTAGATGGTCCCAACAAAAAAAAATATATGTATGTATGTATGTATATGTGCATACAGCGACCTTTGGAATACTGAAGAGAATATCGAGGAGAGACTTTTGTGGCCAGGGGAATCTCTGGTCAAAAAATTCGGTACCAAGAATTCCAATAATATTCGAATCCCCCGTTTCTGAGGTTTTTTAAAGAAAAACAAAAAAAAAAAATTGTAGGTATATAGAAACGTACTTTATAGTATATAATATAAACCGTGAATAAATACAGGTAATTCTTATACCGTATGTAGGTATAATAGACAAGGTAGGTAGGTATTATATATACACACTACCCACAGCTGGTGACCTCAAACGTGCAGTGTATTGCTCAAGTCTTATAAATAATGACTAATTGTGCATTGAACCTAAGCCACAATAATTGCACAGTAATATCATACGGTGGTAATTCTCTTCGAGTAATTTTAGTGACTAAGATCCATACGTATGTGTGTACAAATTTGTGTATAATATGTACAGTACAGTACCATTACATCACAGTAAAGGTGCTTCGACGTCTGCAGTAAACCGAAAACTGCACCTAATATAAAAAGAAATTTAGAAAAAAAGAAAGAAGAAGAAGAAGAAGAAGTAATAGAAAAGGCTAAAAACTACGAAACTAAGATAATCAAACTCAAATCAATATAATATACTCTCAAGATAATCTTGATCGTTTGAAATCGTCGACGAACTGCAATGGTTGTTATTTTCTATACATCATGGTCTAATATCATAGCTGTGGAATTTTTTTTTTTCACTCACTTAGTAATCAGTGTCTTGCTTTTTGGATAGAAAAAAAAAAGAATAGAAAAAAAGAAGACAGAAGAAAGAAAATCTACGGTCTACGTCTTGAGAAATTTCTTTCTACATTTTTTTTCTTTTTTTTGTTATAATCTTATCGTTTTGTTACAGTCAGTAGATCCGTGAGTATTTAGTGCTGGATTTTAATTCGTAATTACGAAAGCCATCCTTGCCGTTGAACGAACGACGTTGGTATGTGAAGTTGATATGTCTTTGCGCGCATACTAATGCCTTGACTAACGCCTCGCGGTTTGTACCATACAATCCAACATGTATATGTATAAACGGTTTGCTTATACATACGTATGTAGATAGGTATGTACGTAGTAGCCAATACAAATCGAATTCGAGGTATGGTCAGCAGCCAGTGAGGTTCTATAATAGATGATAGATAGATAGATAAATAGATAGATAGATATATACAGACATAGCAGAGCGCAACTGAAATGGGCAAGGCCTTAACCGCTATGTATAAGGTATATATGCGGAACAAGAAAACAAGAAAGAAGAAACAAGAAATGAGAAAACAAGAAATGTGAAACAAGAAATAACAGAGCACGATCACTGAGCATTCCAAAGTCAAGTTACCGAGAATATATATGTTTCTCTTCTGTTTCTTTCTTTTTTTTTTTTTTTTTTCAAATAATATGCAATTATACTTTTGTTCCTTCACCACCGCACGCCCCTTGCTTATCGCAGAGCTGCAGCATATCTAGATAGGTGAATGAATTTTCACCGTAAAGTAAAGTAAAAAAAAGTAAAGTAAAGTAAAGAAATGTGAAAATTTTAGATAATTTTAGTACCGTTTTTAACGAACAATTGACTTTTTCTTTAATTTTTTTTTTTTTTTTTTTGTATCGACAATTTTAATGATAACGTTCATGATGGCTGGTGTACCGGTATTCCAACGGAGCGATACGGCTATACGGTATTAATATATGTAATATACCGTGTATGCGTGCCCACGTTTCAAGAATCCCACTATTTTGCAAGGCTTTGGAATTTTTATGGAACGCGGTGTGAGGTTTGCTAAATAGCGGGTGTTTTCTTACGTGAATAATTCAACGTCCTGCCTTGAGGAGCCGCGCGTAGGCCGTCTGTCGACCTGGGGCCAGAGAATGTCGTAACTTGTAACAACCGTCGAGTAATACCACCAGTCCTAGCTACGGCTTAGCCAGCTACCACGTAGAGCTAGATACTCCACCTATGCATATTGTAATACACGCACGGTCCTTAAGTGTGAAAGAAAAGAGAAGAAAAAATTTGAAAAAAAAAAAAAAAAATTCTGTTTTCAAATGGAAAAAAACAAAAAAGAAAATTACCGTTAATAATTTCATCCCGCGGACTGACGTGTATAGATATATATGGTATATATGTATATATATATATACATCGTACAGTTATTCTGAAAATATATTATATATGTTATATCATCCTGTTATTTTTTCAGATCGATAAATATATGAAGATATTTTTTTTTATCTGTATTGTAGGTAAAAATGAAAGAAGAAGAAAAAATAATTTCGAATCATCTTCTCTTTCCATCTTTATACATATATAACGCTCCGATTATTTATTGTTACCGGATAATTTGCCGAGGCCTACAGTACTTATAAAGTGTTCAAGACACGATTGCCGCCACGTATGTATTATAACGTTCCTATATACGTATACGTATAGTATGTAAGATACGTGCCTTTCAGGTGGATTCCAATCGTCTTAGAAGTACCTATACTGACGTCGGTATGGCCGCAGCGAACCTAAACGACGTTAACTATTTTCAAGGAAAATCTATAAAAAAAAAAAAAAAAAAAAAAAAAAAAAAAAACACCGTGAGTATCTCTATTTTCTAATTGAAGGTCCATTAGTCGAGGTTTCAATGATTCTTTTACGATCATCAAACGGTCTACCGAGACCTTGGAAGATTCAACGTCATGTGGAGCACCAGGTTGCTACTGCTGCATTTTAATGCCGACTAGTTCGATAATACGATTAATTATATATACCGTAGGTGAATAAGAGACGGGAATTTCATTCGGTAAATAAGAGGATAAGTGATTCTTATGTATTTCGTATTCTTTGGCTTTTTTTTCTGATATACACGAGTCGATTTAATTTACGACCTTTATCGACTGATTTATTATTCACACATGTACGCATACATACATACATACGTATACATCACGAGTACATAAAACCGATGAAAAAAAGAAAAAAAAAAAAAAAAAAAAATTTTAAACGACTATCAAAAATTTTCGCACGCTTTGGGTACGGCGAAATCTGAACGGTTATTTCGGAATCGCTGCGTACCTAGTCGGTGTGAAAATTCCGTATTATTTAACCGACCAGAAAACCGAAAAAAATAAATCAAAATAAAAATGAACGAATAAATGTGCACCGGGAATTGAGTCATTCGCTGTTTGAGCGCACAAACCGCATCGAAATAGGCGCCTTTTAAGACAGCTGGGATATTGTGTTATGCCACAGTTCCGGCGTTGCCTTATTGATAACGGAAGTTGCATTGTACCGGAATTATTCATTACCGCTATGAATAGCAGGTACAGAGCTACTATTGTCTCGTAGATCTTATAGTAGCCAGCTCCGATAAATTGATATAAATCGAGTATAAGAGGTACAGGTTTTTATTTATCGTATGACCTGTATTATTTCGTCTGCAGGATTAACGAAACTTGAGGAATTCGATTTTTTATCATCGATTCTGGAAGACCCATCTTTTACGAAAAATTGAAAGATAAAAAAGTTCATCGATATAATCGAAAAACAGGGGGAGATAAAAAGCTGGAAGGGAAAATAGATGAAGAAAAAAAGGAGAAAGATGAACAAGATCTCGGAGTTTAAGAGAAAGCCCTAATATGGACCAGAAATCGCGTCAGAGAGAGAGAGTTCTGGAAATTTTTTTGAATCATAAATTAGAGTTAAAAGTGCTGCGAACTTTGAAGCAGTTTATCACAAAACTACATTTTTCAAGACTGCAATGGATGTCGTTATACTTTTGGACGAACGATTATTTTTATTTTATATTTCGACTGAATTTTGTAGAACACTTTTATCCAGAACATGGAACTTCCTCGGGAACATTACATGGTTGCAAAAACGAAAAAAAATATATCGAAGATGATGCATGACAAAATTAAATCGACGCGCAACTTTAAAAATTTTCTTTAAAATTTCCCCAAAAATTATTCCATGGTTCAGTTTTGGGCATGTAAACTACTCGTTGCGAAAAATATTGCTTTCGATCGACTCTTTTTGTTCTAAATACTCTTAATATCGTGCGCAATGAACTGTTCGATGATTATTTGGTTTCAAACCATTCGAACGGGACCGAGAGTCAATTTTTTCAAATTCTAATAGACGTACCTACTCCTCAAAAAAAAAAAAAAAATCAAATAGCTTAGAAACTTACTCTGTGCGGGTAAGCCAAGTGCCAAGTTATGTTGAATTTGCTGCCACTCATGAAGGAGGTTCTGACATCACCTGTGAAAAATTTCAAAGAATCTCATTCAGTATAAGAACAAATATTTCAGTCGTATCATAGCGATATAAACGTGAATCATTTCTATAGAAATTAGTGTGTATAGGTAATAGCTTGGAAACCAAAAAACCGCAAGTGAATAAAGTTCCGAGTATAATGCGGTGGGAGTATAAACTGAACTTGATAAAACCCAATTATTATTTATCCTCAAAGTTGTCCGTACCGCGAAGTTTGCTACGGGTTATATATCTTCAATTAATAAGAAGATTTCCTGAATAGTGAACGATTTGGTAATTTTATGTACAAGTTAAACGCTCGTTACCCGTCAGCTGCGGGGGTTTTAACCGTCACTCTTAATCCTCAGACCTCAACGCGGTGTAAATATTTATCCCTATGATAATCAACGGATTTTTGCGTATTAAAATATACACCGCGGATGAGAGGTATAGGCGTATAACTGTATAAGAGGAGAGACCACAGCGGTTGAAAATTCCTCGCGCAGTTACTTTAGCAGTAAATATAATGGCCGAGCGAAGAGGAATTGAGGAAGAGAAGGAGGCCTCTTCGAATAATATAAGAGCAGGTAACGTTAAAATCAAAAAGAAAAAAAAAAATAAGAAGAAAAAAAAGAGAAAAGGTAAGAAAAAAAAAACGCGATGATGTGCAACGCGGAAGCCCATCGAAAGAAAATTTCACACTGCAATATCTCGCGACCTGCAGCAGCCATATCGCGGTCTCGTCGATTTATAATTTCACTACGTTTCTCAATTCAAGATTATCTCCTTAAGTCAGGTATAATACACCTTCTTGACCGGCTCTATAACCGATTCATTTTCTAATCGCGCGACGAACTAATTCGATCAAACAGGTTCGATTGGATATATATCGACAACGCGCGCGAAAGTCTTGATGATTTACGGAATAGAATGTCCAGTCGGAATGAACCAGCCTGTCAAGTTTTACGGTGAAAATCTGCTGCACCGTTTACATTAAATACATCGATACGGTAAAAGTTTGTTATTATATCCGATACGTCGTTTTTACGATCCTGATGATAGAAGACATTTTTCTAGATCTCGCTCCGATCACGGTTGAAATATATATAATTTTTTTTTCCTATGTAAAATTTATGGACCCTGCACTAGACGATCACGACGCGAAAGCGAGTGTCGTAGTCGATTTTTACCGCTTCTTTTTTTTTTCATAATCACCACAAAATTGATCAATCATTTGAACAATAATTTTAAAGTCGTTTATTGAAAAAAATATTAACCGAGATTCGTCTTGCACCGGCTCAGCCGTATCGCCAAATTAAATGACATTTGCGTAACTGCTGCTGATGCAGAATCCGCAATTACCCGTATAATTACAATTTTCCATATTTGCTTCGCATCAAAGTCAGCTCGGTACACCACCGCTTATTCATGTAGATATACGTATATAGTTTCTCTTTTCATCACTGTCTAGATTTTTCACGTGTTCGAGTGATTTTTCAGAGCCAATTACCCAACTACAATTATAGGTGCTAATTAAAGGCGTGATTAATTAACGTGGCGTTTTTTCTTCTTCTTTTATTACTCCAGTTTTTTTTGGATCTTTTTTTCTAAATTAATTACTCGTCGATTTTTTTTTGTTGCCAGCTTCAATCGAGTCGTTTCTCGAGTTTTCAATTCCAGGTATTTTCATCATTCGAGAAAATGAATTATAAGAACGAGTACGATCGGGATTGATTGAGATGAAAATTGTTTTTTGACACCTTGAATTTGGTCTTGGAACGAATGTTGAGTGGATTTTTTTTTTTTTCAGAAATGGATATCGCAATTCATCGCAGACTTTCAGAAATAACGTTTTAATTTTTCCCTGGGCTGGATAAGGGGCTTCTGGTTTGTCGAGAGACTCTGGAAACAAGAATGTAATTTGTTTACAAAGATAGAACTGCCTTAGCCATAGCTAAAGGCATGGGAATATCTCTAGGGAATGAGAAATCTTAATTAGACCTACTAGAAGGGAGTCTTACGACCTCGTGGTAAAGAATATTGTGCAAACAGCTGATTATGCCGGAAGTGAACGCGCTAGCATAAGACGTGAAATGAATTGCAAATCGTTAGTTCCATCCCAGAGGTTTTTACACTTTCTTCACTTGAAGGCCCTCGACAGCTTATTATTTTCATCTATCCTCATCCTCCTCCTTCTCCCCCTCTCTCTCTTTCTCGATTCCTATTTCGTCAGAATTCAATATTTTTTTCGTTTCATATTTTTTATAACAATACCGCGGTTTTCCGCACTGACGCGTCCGATATATCTCGATCGAGAAGAATTCGAGTCAAGAAAAATGGAGAAACCAAACTATACCTAAATAAATTACCAAATATTACCCATAAATTATTACAAATTTCCGTTATTCACCCCCCCACGGGGAACTCGAATTGCTCGTATGCAAATTCGAGCACTTTGCTCTAACGGTGGTCGGTCGGCAGAGTGCAGTTCACCTGGATACAGGTTTTGGGATACGCCTACGCGAAGCAAGTGACTTTGCTCCTTTTTTTTGTTCCTTTTGGTTTTTTTTTCATCTTGTTGCTCTTTTTTTTATGGGTTTTTTTTCGACACGGGACTAGTCCTTCTCTTCGACCTTTTGCGATCTTGAAAAATCAACCAACCGGGAACGAGATATCCGCCTGGAGCGAGTCTTATACACTTTTTGATCGTGTTGAATATTCCTCGTTCGATATCACACACAGTTGTCGGTTCAGCTGTCTTCCCGCGGTGACTTCGGTAGTAATTTGATCTTGAAAACGAGCTTCTCGTAACGCCGGCCGCCTACTGCAGGCCCAAAGATATCAAATTCCATAATTTCCTATATGTATAATACCTACACGACTTCTCACCATAAACGAATTCTTCTCATACCAATTGTTTCTATTTTTCTTTTTCATTTTTTTTTCCCCCTCTTTTACTCCATGAAAATTTGTCAATGAAACCAGAAAAAGCGTCATCCTGCGTATACGAAACTCACTGTGAAGATACGGCGAACTGATTTTTAGGCAAAAAGTATAATTTCAGACTGACGCGCGTCGATTTTCTGCTGCACCATTTTTATATATGGCTTATTTCTTCGATTCATTGATCCAATGCTTCTCGAGTTGTTATTTTATAAAGAAACGCGATTCCGGAGTTAAGTATTCCGCGAAACCCGGTGGTTTTCTTGAGACCCTCTTGCGTATATACAGGTGTATAGGTATAGGTATATAGGTACATACATACGAAACCGACTTTCATTCTCCGTGAGAGAAAATTTATTTATAATTATAAAACCACTTCGTATTTCTTGGTACGTCTGTGACTCTACTTTTGAAGCTAAACTGGCTGTACACGTACCTGTACCTAGGTATACGTAGGTAAGTACACATAGAACGAGTGAAAACTGGGTAACAAGAAAAATGATCCGATTTCATCCACGTCTTAGGAATTTGTTTCAGTTTTTCATCATAAAAAAAAGATTCAAAAAAATCAGTCCTTCATTATTTCTGAGCTCCTTCTTCGGGTCAATGAAGCTGATTAATTAATTTTCCTATAATTTATGATAAACGTGTTGCAGACAATCTAACGTAGTTTTTTTTTTTTTTAATTTGAATCCAATTAATTAGCCGATACTCTGACCTCTTTTACAGGCGCGAAAATAACTGCTAATTGAAAATAGAAAGAATTGAGAGAGAAAAAAAAATTCAAAAAAAATCTTATGTGCTGATGCAGCACGCGGGGGTATTTCTCAACGCGACATCCGTCAGCCGAGTCAGCCGGAGCTGGTATAATACAGACCTACATACATATACGTAAGACCGAAAAAAAAAAAAAAAAAAATGAGACACCGTAGCATTTAAACGGTTCCATGATTTACGCGAGGGGTACGAAATTAGGCGAGTATGTATCTAGATTCTAGGTATAGGTATCTATGATAGATAGGTATGCTATATCCGTCGTTGGTTGCCTAATTCAATTTTTAAATACCTTATTTCCTTATGTTATCATACATATCTGTATTGTAGGTGAATTAAATTTTTAAACAGAGATTTTCTACTCAGATTAAGATTTAGATTACGGAAAAAAATAAGATGATTAAAACTGCTGGATCTGGCGTGAAAAAAAAATAAAAATAAAAGATAATTACGTAGAGAAGAAAATAAGAAAAGAGACCGGAATCGCTTTCTATGAAACTGCGTGACCCGTGGGTATCGCTTTTTTTTTCTTTTTTTTTTTATCTCGTCAAGTCTAGGCCAGCGGTCATTTTTTTTTTTTTTTTTTACTCACGTTTACATATAGGTCGGATTTTTAACACATTAGCAATTTTTTTTATTTTTTTCATTTTCGATTCAGGTCGATCACGATTTCGGTTCAGGTCGCTCATATAATCGCGGACGAAAATGAATCTTCTTAATTATTATTACGTCACTGTATATACCTGGATGATCCGAAATTTTAGAAATCTGAATAATGAGAGAAAAAAAAAAACAAAAAAAAACTGAAATTAATAATAACTTTCTACAATCTTACGAGACCAAATCTTACGAGTTCACGATTTTTTTTCTTACTTTTCATTTTAATTCACGATCCCATATAATTCAATTTACGTATATGCCCATAATTTTTAAACCCAGTTACGTATAGCTACGGTTTTTTTTTTTTTTCGAAGCTAATTTTCAAGGCAAAATTTTGAATAATAATATATATAAAGAAATTGCTATTGATATGTAAAAAAAAAAAACGCACGATCGGCATTATTTCTGGTTAAGTCGTGACAATTATTTGCGCTATAATTATATTAGCAATATTTTCGCGAATAGCGTGTGTATATATAAAGTGTACAGCGTAGGTATCGTAATAATTCAGCCTCGTTCGCTAATTTTCTCGGAGCGTTAACCGTCCGGATGTTTTGGCACCTTAAGTAATTACCAAAGAATGCTGCCCCGCCGCAAAGACTATAATGTTAGACAAATACTTGCCGTAGTGAAAGTCAGTTTGAATCGCGTTCCCCTCCTGCATAGCTGACTCAATTTTAATGCCGTTTTCCGATAGACCACCACACACGATCATACATATATATATATGCATATATACATATATACTGACGCTATTATATACCCAATGTACTACACATAACGCCGGTGAATTAGTTCGTTAATTATTTCACGTCTAGATGATATTACATAGAGACGGGCATATAATTCATTTTTCACGAATGTGAAACGGAGATTGAATTTTAATCGGTCTTCGGGGGTAAATTTGTGAAATTTTAAACCGATCCAAATTTTTTTAATTCAAGAATTTCGAACGAAAATCTTACCTTTTGGCATTCCGCAGGGTCCTGGCGTCCTGGCATTGTCTAAGAAGTCTAAATCGTATTTCCTAGCCCTAGGAAAGGTGAGGGCGACGTGTCCTGACGATAATTTAAAGATCGCCACACCCAGCAAAACGATATGAATTAAACACCTCATCGTGATTAATATTTTTCGTTTCTAGAGCTGTATTTTTCTACCGGAGTAGAAGATCGGGAATCCACTTCTCCTGCGGTTCTTCTCGGTTTTGCGATTTTTCAAATGATATATTCCCGCCCCCGACTGCATAGAGTCTGAAGGCTCGCTGTCCGGTTCCTTGGTGTACCTAAAAAATTTATTTAACAATGTACGGAGGCTGATATTTAAATAACGATTTACATTGACGTTAACGAAATTATATATAGGCTAATAATTATGTCACTAAAACGTCCTTGGCCGATGAATTATATTCGGATTAAACGAGCCAGCAGCTTTGGCCTGCAGCGTCCTTAACACAAATATCGCGAGTTATCGTTCCTACAATTAAAAGGTAATTATCTCGTTTCCTCTTTGGGTATTTCAGACATATTCTCGCCACTGTAAGAGATTCCATTGTTCTTCATCGGTAAATATAATTATACCTAATGATTTTATCGTCTTGAAAGTACACCGTGACGCGCCTCTATACTTTGATGAGAGAAATTTGAATGATCTGCACGCGGTCTTTGGGGATGAGTATAATTCGATGATTTTTACCTGAATGAAAGAAGTATTCCCTTTAAAGGCGAGGTCTTTACTCACGCGAGCTGACAAATCGGGAATAAATTTATCACTGAATCCCACAAACACCTGATATCATGCACTTCGCCGCGTCGTGTGTGTCGAATCTTGTCAAAAAAAAAAAAAACAACGATCGTTCACTATAAATACCGCGTAAGAAAACTCGGGTATTGCACAGCCATTTTGGTATCAGAGACGAGAGTTTCACTCTGTTCGTCTTCGAAGCAGAGTCTTGGACTGGCTGGACGCGGCACCATTGCAAACTGGCCTCGAGCGAAAAATTCATAAGGCTCCCCCACCTCAGAAACTCGGTTTAAAACTCTCAGATTTCCCCCGCCATGAACACTGGGGAGTAGTGCGATACCTGCAGTGGCTTACCTGTTAGCCTCGGGCAATAGCTATGCTACGTACGACGCGGCGGTTGTGGATGTAACATTCATTCGTATATATTATAAACCCACACCAGAAACGAATAGTAAGAATGTGTGGAAGACACTGACTATCTAAAGTAGTGACTGTGTAAAGATCGTATCGAAGAGTTTACCTCACGTTTACACAAACAGCTCTCTCACCACGCTATCACTGAAATAGTCGAAAACCTTTGAACGCGCTTGCGCAGCTGAGGGTTTGTATAACTCGGATTCTGGCAAAAAGGAGAGTTCAACGTTTGTCCATCCGCACAAGACGGGTCGCTGTGTCTTATTTGGCTCCTTCGAAACTGATCAGAACTAAATTTTCCTTCGTTTTTTAAACTTTTTGTTCAATTTTTAGGACTCGAACTGATGATTTGGCGCCTTTATCATCTCCTGGCAGTGAACATTGTTGTCACGTTTTTATGAACCGTACGTAGCTACGGCCCTGGGCTGGTTATACACCTGCATGCGCACAGGTACCGAAACGTAATGTACCTACTTGTGAGGCTGCGAAGTACGCGGAGTTATAAGGTACCTGTATAACACACGAATACAGTTAAATCTCAGTAGTTATGTGAGGAGCGAGAGGGACAAGCTCAGGCGCATTCCGAAGCTAGAGAAAGCCTCTTACAGGGTATACGGACCAACTACCGTCGTAATATGCGTTTAACAACACGTTGTGTGTAGAAAATTTCAGTGGGTAGGTATATATTGTAATATATACCTACGTAGTAAAGGTGATTCGAACGTATAATGAACGAACATCGTTATCACAAAGATCGTCAAAATCTTCCCCTTTTATTTTTTTTGCTCAGAAATTCAGAGAATCGCTTATTCTGGGCAGAAAGGAGGAAAGGAATATAGACGTGTGTATGGTGTCGAAATAAATCTAGAAGCGAGAGTATTTTTGAAGAATATTTAGGACTCGGTGGCACGGCCGAAGTAGAAAAAGGCAATTTTCTATAAGAAAAAAAAAACTACCAAGATCGATGAATGATTTGATTTTCAGATATTTTTTAAAATTTTTGCATTTCTTTGGGTGAGAAGGAGAACGATTCTGTGTATCTTGTATGTAATTCCGGTACGTTTTCTATCATCGATTTCTTTTTTCAAAAGAACGTTTCTTTTAATACCCCCTCAATCATTTTCGATGCCTTGTAATTTAACTACCTCGCAACCGTACTTTTGGTCAAAGTTAATTTCGATCATCGATAATTACTCCTTCTGTTACATTCTCCTCTTCGTCCTGCTGTTGCTGCTGCTGCTGCTGCTGGTGTTGCATGGAGCCTTGCATGCGCATGCATGCGTGTTACGGAGATACTCTTAATTGTCGTTAATTTTCGACACAGTTAAAAACGACCAAATTATATAGAATTTCGCTCGTCAATTTACCGAATAAAAAATAGAGAGAATTTCAAAGTACGTACGTTTTATATCCTTTGATTAAACGTTCTTATAAATTATATACCAATTAAACAATAATTAAATTATATCAACCAATTTCAAACGGAGAATACGTATGTATTCTACACACGACGTCTACATATACCTATACGTGTATAGAATCCTCTGGTCTTAAAATTTCCGTGAAAAATTATAAAACTCAGAGCTTGAAATATATATCATCGCTTTTTGCGCAATTTGGCCTCGTTCGCACCGAGTCCATGGGACTTTAATTCATAAGCGTATAGGTAATCAGGAACAGTATACTTAACCTACCGCTCGCAGAATGCGAGGATCTTCGCAACTATAAACTATAAGACGTATACGTGTATACCTACTTATACACAAAGTAGATTTAACAATGAAATTTTTATGAAAATTATACAACGAACTAGCAACAACGCAAGAACAACGCGTGTATAATGTATGTATGTATGTATGTATAACATAGGCAAGTGTAAGCGAGATAATAATCTATATCTATTATCTTGATGTAAGAAAAGACTGGGGCATTTCGTGAACGAGTTTCACGCACGTTACGTGCGTCTTTTATAGTACCATGATGCATGGATGTACATACGTATACGATGGTTACGTAAAACCGTTATACCCACCAGACGTCCTATTCATTATTATTTTTTATTTTTTTCTTCTTTAATTAATCAAATTTGCAATTGGTTTTGCAAATTTTGATGATTTTGGAAGAATCTGCAGAAGAGATGATAGACAAAAATGCTTGATGCACTTGTGCATCAATTTTTACGTGTAAAATTAAATTTCATAAGTAACGTCCTATAATTTTCTTTTTTTTTCTTGAGACACACCGTGGACTTTTAATTTTCGGGTTCATAGACTTCATTTGATCAACGAAAAGCCAGTTACTGGTATCAAAAACTCCTTACGGTATGTACTGTACATATACCTATACATTATATACTTACAAAAATACTTTTACCTGACTTTTGCCGTTAAATTCACGCCTCATTAGATCATTAAGTATGCAAGGTCGCGTGCGCCTAATCATCAGTCCGGGTTGTGCCCAACGCCTCCGTTTGTCCAAACAAAGAATCAACTCTTCGTATAATTCGTATACCTATAACCAACCTTTCTATCGCGTGTTTATTCTCTTCTAGGTATATACGAAGATGGTATATACATGTACATAGATGTATATATGACGTATGTATCGTAGGTATACATCGAATATATAATTATGTGGTCAAATGAAAATAAGATATTATTCTGACTCACTGCAGGTAAACGCATCCGGAATTCTAAGGTGCGTATACGCGTATGCGAGGTGTAATATCCTTTTATATGTATACACGTTTCTTTTGTAATTCGAAAAGAGTACATACTACTTCATAGTCGATCAATCGTCACGTATAGTATAGAGAAAAAAAGATAATCGTAAGGGTATAACAAAGGAAAGAAAGAAAAAGAAGAAGGGAGAAAAAAAACATGATTAGATATTATAGAAAATTTTTTCCCAAAGAAACTCCCGCAGGATTTTCCCACCGATTTGATAAAACAAAAGAAAAAAAAAAAAAAAAAAAAAAAAGGAAAGAGAAAATCGCAGAAAACACTTCAGATGCAGTTTATCGTAATATCGGTTATCCCCTCGATTTCGCGTGTGAATTAAACTATGTAATATTGTTTAAATGTTGGAGAAAGCTCACCCCGGTTCACAACTGGCTATACCTACGTCTACGTATGTACGTGTGTATAATGTTTAGCCTTTTAATACCGTAACTACTATCCCGTACAGTCGACACTTATAATTCATTTCCTCAAGTGTGTTACCCGTGTCACGAAGAAATTGCCACAAACGATGTTTCACTTTTTTCTTTTTTTTTCCCCTTTCTCTTCTTTTCTTTTCTTCATTGAAATATCAACACGCCTTGAGAAGGAATTCCTAACTTTTCTTTCCAACGTTCGTTTCGTTCTTATTCATTCTTTTCGTTTTCTCTATACATATATAGGTAATTCAGAAATCTTTAATCAACGAATTTCACCCAAGCAATTAAAATCATCATCGATTAGTAATATTTGCCGCAATTTTCTTCTCCTTCTTCTTCTTTTCTTTATGTATTTTTGAAATTTGAAATCAATCTATAATATAGTCGTTGAAATTAATCGTACCAGTGTCAGCACCTAGGTACTGCAGCTGTATCGTAGATAATAATGGGGTACCCATATACTGCAACGGGTTAACAGTTGAGATTGAATAAATAATAATAAATTTGTTCTTTATTACAAATTGAGAAGGCAATATTATACCTGTATATATATGTATATATAGATAGTTATTTACAATTGCTATAATTATATATATATATATATCTTATATTCTATAATGTACAATGGAAATAAACGATGATACAAATTATTCTTATTACACGTAACGATCATGTATGCGTAGCTAATAGCTATATAGTATATTTATATACTCATGTATATGTATATAATGTACATATATATGTATAATTTGATACAGGGTGTCCCAGAATTGAATTCCCAAAATGAAAGGCGTCCTAGAGGAGGCAGAACCGAGTAAATTGACCCGAAGAACATGGGGTCTGCGAAGTCGCGTTCGCGAGATATCGCGGGTTAAAAAATTTCGCTTTGCGCCACGATCGTGGCGCAAAGCGAAATTTTTTAACCCGCGATATCTCGCGAACGCGACTTCGCAGACCCCATGTTCTTCGGGTCAATTTACTCGGTTCTGCCTCCTCTAGGACGCCTTTCATTTTGGGAATTTAGTTCTTGGACACCCTGTATAACGCGTAGGTGCAGAATACGTATATATTCGCGAAACTGTGCCAAGGATTTTCTATAACGTTTCTTATTCCCTGCAAACGTAGCGATCTGTTATAGTAAGTACAAATACGTATGCTACGATCTTATTAATCTTATATATTGCTCCTGTTTCAATGATTCGTATATAAGGTAAAGGTATTTATATATATATAATGTATATCTTATATATAGGTACATCGAATTCAGCGTGCAGAATTTTCGCATGCATATACATACATGTTTATATATATGTATACATATACATATACATTATTATATATTCATTGTTTATTCGATAATTTGTTTATATACTTATTTTATTTTATTTTATACTGAATTATTTTTCGCGATTTTTAAACGACGACGACGACGACGACGACGAAACGTCGATAAAATAGTTTCCCGAGACGTGATAAGCTACAATGCTATCTCGCATGGCATATACATGGAAGGCTTTTGAATGATGAAATAACAATGATGATGTAGAAAAAAAAAGTCTTTTTTTTTCTTTCATAAAAAACAAATAATACCCAAAGAAAAAAAAAAAGACAAATGCATATAAATAGTTTAGCTCGATGGATATTATAGATAATTATTAGGTTAATTAATTAGGACGATTTATTAATCTTTGGAAAATATACCGACCGTTTTTCCTTTTTTTTTTTTTTTATTTCAAACTACACGACCGCGTATGCCGATTACCGAATAGGAACTATTCCTTCGTACAAACACACACACACACATACACACATGTTCTCTATTTTATTTTGTATTTTTTTTTTTCATTTTTAATAATTCTTTGCTCTGAAATACGCGGGTGAATTATTTCCCCTTTAAAATTTGTCTCTATGTACAATCGTTTCTACTTCTTGTGAAAAATTAATGTGAACAGTATAAAAAGAAAAGAAGAAAATTTTTTCCTAACCATTTCTTTGTCTCGAAATACAAAAAAAAATACAAAAATACAAAAATGTACTTCGGACAAATTTATTTATTTATTTTTTATTTTTTTTTCAAATTTTTTCAATTCACGGAATTATAATTATCAATATGTTCGACCCGAATTTCCCGCGATGATCTCCTCGATCGAAGCACTTTGATATTAATTCAGATCTTCGAATCAATCCGCAGAAGCTAGTATAATGAGTTTTTATAGTTTTGTTTTGTATTTTTCTTCGAAATTGCCAATTTTTGATCATTTCCAAGAGAAAATTTATCTCTCCTCTACTCGTTTTTTTTTTTTTCATATGGAATATACGTATTTCGGTCAGTAATCGCATAATAAATAAATTAATTAATCCATCAATCAATCAATCTATCAGTCAATCGATTGTTTAATTCATTAATTAATTCTAATCAATAATAATAATGATAATAATGATAATAATAATAATAATAATAATATTAAGATTAAATTTAAATTTACGGAGGGACAAATGATCAGGACACGACACATTTCTCAGCGTCTTTTGTCGCCTGAGAAGTCGAGGGTTGACGTCGTCGGGCACAAGCGACGGCGTCATTTGGCACGTAGGAAATTCTAACACCACCGTAGGCGCGACGAGGTGGCAAAGCATACGCCGATGCCTCGTCCGAACTACTCGATGAACTACAAGTCGAACAACAGCTCTCTTCCTCTTCAGTTCGTACCCTCGAGCCGAGATGATGACCTGTAAATTTGTCATTTTTTATTAAGTTGAATAAATTTTGAGGACAATTTGATTGGTTTTTTTGTTTTTTTTTGAGGGGTTGAATTTTGCCAATTTTAAGCGAAAGAGGGGTTCGTTAGCGAAATTTGAAAAAACTGACTAGATATCGGCTACTTCAAAAAAATTATGTGCATAAAAAAATTTCGGATTGATTTGACTATATACAAACGGTTCCGTGTTAATCAATGAAAATATGATTTTCACATGGCCTAACTCTAAAAACTATCTCCTCTAAATTTCTAAGAATCAAATTTTTCTTTTCCATTTATTTTTTACTTGCAAAATTAAAAAAAAATTCTAAAAAAATCTTTTGGCCCTCACCCCAAGAAGAAGTACTCGCAGCTTCTTCGGGCTGTAGACTTCTCGATCTTGGTACGGTGGGAGGTGGAGGTGTAGGTGGTAAAGGAATACTTGGCATAGCTGAGGATTCATCTCCTTGAAATCGAACACGTCTCGATGTTGGCGTCGGAGGATCAGTCGGGCTAATATTGGCATTGATCGGCGGTGGCGGTGGAGGAAGTTCAGGCATACTTGAAGCGTGCGTAGGGGCCGATCCGGGAGCACAACGCAACGGCTCTCTATCCCTGGCTTGCATAAGTCTTAAAACAAAAAATAACAAAAAGAAACGTTTTAAATTTTTGTACAAAAATTGAATTACGTCGCGAAAAATGTGCGAATACGCCTTTTTTTTTTATTTTTTGTACCTTCCTAGCTCCGTGGGTGTTTCCTCGGGCAAGGAACTTCTCTCCTGTAAAAGCCTCTCGAGATTTCTCTCCAAAAGTACCCTGTCCAATCCTCCCGGCCTCGACCCTCCTCCGGGACCCAAAGAATTGTCCACCGAAAAATCAACCGATGAAGCAGCCACCTGCGTTGGCGTTGTAGCCACTGATGCAGAACCCTGATGTTTCCTCGACATACGTGGTGAATTTCTTGGCGATCCTAAAGTATGTCTTGATGCTGGTGGCGGTGGGGGACTCGAGGACCCTTCGCTCGGTGGAGGCTGTCTCCTCACCAACCTAAACGTAAAAAAAAAAAATGAAGAAAATATACGGTGTAAATTTAAATTTCGTTCAAAAAGCTTGAAAATAAAATCGAAAACTGTTGATTTTTCCTCAAATTAAAAAAAAATGCTAGAAAACAAAAAACATCCCATATAGAAGCTTTTCTGCTCGTAATAAAAGTAACACTGTCCATTTCATAAAGATCGATATAATCAACCCACAGGATAAACCGTCGTTTCTAAACTCCCACCCTCTTTCATCCCTTATCAGGTCGAAGATTCCTGTCTTACCGACGCTACGAATGTCAGTTTTTAAATGTCGTAAAATTGGCCGTTGGTAAGAGATCGACTATGACTATACTCGGTGAGATCGAAGTATCAGATCGACCAGCACTAATGTGTCTAGAAACGGTAAAAGTCCGCCGGTGAACGGTAACAAGCTCGATGGTAGAAAAGGGACCTCGATTTACCTCGGAAATGTCGGGGGTAGTGGAGGTCCTGCCGATGAGTCGCTGGGGGTCGTGGGCGGTTCTCCTTTGCTGCATGCAATGCTACAATAGATAGCACCACGCCGGGGTAAAAAGGGCCTTCCAAGCAGAGAGGTACGGCATGTAGCGCAACAGAAGCATGACTCTGTCGCGTGCCAGTGCTGACCTTCGTGAGACATCTGACCCTGATCTACGCCGATTGGTTCTCCACAGCTGTCGCAATATTCGGCAAAAGAAGCGTCGAAACAGTGGAGACAGTAGGGCCTGCCTTCCCGCATCACGTATCTTTGGCCTCCCAACTGAAACGCGTTTTTTAATTTATGAATTTGGTCTGGGAGAATGGGAAATGGAAATTGCAGTTTTACATGGAAAAATTAGACTCACTTGTCTGTCGCATTCGAGACAAGCGAAATGCCTCATGTGCCATGCTCTGCCTTCAGCCTCTGTGCACTCGTCGGCGAGAATTATTTCGTCGCAGGCACAACACCTGGGTTTTAGTGTTTCCGCATGATGTCGTCCGCAGTACAGACGGCCGTCTCTCCAGAAATAAATTAGATCGACTAGGAGTTGCCTGCAAACACAGCAGACGAAACAGGCCGGATGCCAAAGGGCAGTTGGACCGGCTCGAGATGCTCCAACGGCCATTTCCGCTGCTGCAATTGGCCTGCTGCAGTCCCTGCATCCTGTACCGTGAGGTCTTTCCAATTGACTAACGTGCCCTCGTCCTAAAGCCTCGCGTTTTCTTTGGGCAGCGAATACCCTAAGTTCACGTTTCTCTTCTTCGGAAAGACCGCTACAGTAACGAGCCTCGTTATCGTGGGGTGGCAACTGTTGAAGAAGCTGTCTAACCCGTTCACGCTCACCGGCGCTTCCTACGTATGGAATTTTGTCCTCGGGAAGAGCGCTGAAGTAGAGATGAACCTGCGGACAAGAAAATGTATGAAAAAAAAAAAATAATAAAATACTATAAATAGAGAAATAGAAGAGAAAAAAAAATCAAACCCGCTTCATTTATATATTCAGAGTCTCCTAATCGATCGCTATCTTAGATATCAGATGAAAAACGGGTAGTCAAAATATTTGTACAATCTAACGTATCCTTACGTCTAATTATATCAGTCAGATTTTTATTCCATTCGTTAGAATTTGTTTCTTTTTTTGTTCTTTTTTTTTTCAACGAATTAAATTTATGGACAACGCGATGATCACAAGAAGCCTACGTTTGTAACGGATGAAGCTATTACTGCCGAGATTGATGTTTCGATTAAATTTAAACGAGGTCTAAAACAAAAAAAAATATTTTTTTTTTTTTTTTTTTGTTATTGGATTATAAATATGGCCTGTGTATGAATCAGTGCTAATTAAACGAGAGTGGTAACCGATAAAAGTGTATGTAGTTTGGTCGTGCGATTAAATCGCCTCCATAACTCTGCTTTCATCCAGCGCGGTGTCGCAGAGCAGCGGAGTTTATAGTAGGTACCTACCTACCACTGTGTGGGTATGTATATAGGCGCTTAATTGGTATGTGTGAATCGTAACGCTTTATTACACAGTTAGTAACGGAAAAAAAAAAAATTCTAAATTTCAAAATTTATCTACACAAATTTTGGTATTTTCACTTTTCTTCTCCCTCTTTGTTACCGCATTGAAAAAAAAAAATTTTGAATTGGCGCCCAACGACTCGTCACACCTGTCTCTTACGACCTCCACCATTATCCAAATCGTGCATCACGACAACGGATACTACTATAGTACGACAGGTGTGTGAACCGAGAAGTTCGAAATGCACCTGCAGCTGGTTTTTCTTCAAGTCAAGAATCATTCTGGTCGTTTCAAATAGCGTCAATAGAAGTATACTCCACTATCTCACGACCGAGGTTTCGAAGTGTCTGGATAACTGTCTCCGAAAAACAGTATCTTGACACTTCATCTCTACCTGTTATCCGATTTTTTTATTTTTTTATTTTTATAAAAAAAATTAATTTATCTATGAAAAAAAAAATTGATCAGAGAAGTGTTCAATTCGAATTCTATCTTCGTTTTTTCGTCAATTTCTTTGACCAAAAAAATTGACTTTGAGCTTCTCGTTCTAGGGAACAAAGAGATCGCGATATTGTCCCACGTTAAACATTCTCGTGATGGTTTATTTGTTCGCGTAATAGAGGACCGCGCAGTAGGTACAGTACGCTTTGTATTTGAGTAGTACAATCGTTGTGCAAGGCTGTATTTAAAGATGAATATTAGGTATGCATATACGTGTACCTAGTAGTATGAGCACAGTGTACCCGCAGTATCCGGTTCTTGTATGTATCTAATAAATACCCCAACCGTCATGAATTCTTTACGGAATGTTTATCTCATCGAAAATTACATTGAAAGTGGTTTGAGTGCGTGAAGAGGTATCTTTCTCCTTTTTTTATCTTCCTCTTCTTCTCCCTTTTCATCTATTTTTTTTTTTCTTTTTTTTTTTTTCATTTATTCTTTCTGTCCCATATCTATGCTCGATGTCTATTTTTTCAAGATCTCGACCCACGTTTATAGTGGACTCAATTTCTTACCTGGTCTGGCCTTAGTCCAGGCGGAACCCACGTGTACTCCTCCAGGGCACATCCACTGTCGTCGTCGCTCTGAGAGTGCCTCTGATGGTGGAGTAGCGCGTCTTGAAGAGGCGGCGGAGCCTGTACCGGACTTTTAAATGGTTCTGGAAGGACCCCAGCGGCGTTTGATCCCGAACCAGGACTCTGAAATGCCATTGCCATTGCCATTGGTGAGGCAGGACCCAAACCCGCAGGAGATCCAAGCCCCAAGCCGAGTCCCAGACCCGATGAACCCCCCGTTTCCAAAGAAGATACACGCTGGTGTTCCTCGCGGGGACACCTGCAGCTACGGCACACTTTTCTGTAACAATGGGGTAAAGAATAAATCATGGGTATCCGATTAATCATGAGGGTTCTCGGAGAAGTTGACGAGGGATTAGGGCAGGGATTACGAGAAAAAACATGTTTGGGATGAAAGATTTCGGAGGGGGGTTTTATTTTTCTTTCGGCTTTGGAATCTATTCGAAAGAAGAAGAGAAAGAGAGGGAGAGACGACGATATCCTGAATGTTGGCGCCGTTTGTCTCTGCAGGTAAAATAATAAAACTATGTCGTTTCGTGTAAGTCCTCGAAGCTCGCGGCGTGGGGGCTGGACCGTTGGATAAAATAAAGAAAAACAATTCCGAGTCTCTGATCAGGGCTATTAATTTTCAACTTTATATATAAAGGGACTGTTGGACTGGTAATGAGCTCACATGCACGTAGGTCTTTAATTAAATTGGTTTTCGTGCCTCTCCTTTAAGAGTCGATCGGTGATTATAACTTAACGCAGGTCTATATTTCCGCTAATTGCATCCAACTGGCATCGAACCGAAGATTAAGAGAAAAAAAGGAAATCTACATATACTAAAAAAAAAAATTCTCTTTTTTTACACTGAAATACCGGAATCGGTGCCCATTTATAACCCGTCATACTCCATCTTTTTCATATTCAATCAAGAGAGTTCTTCGCTTTGAGTAAGAAAAAGAATCTTTTCTCATTGGTCAACGTAATTTTTTTATTTTTATTTTTTTCTCAATCTAACTAAATACGTTGAAAATCGTCTGTCAATTCGTCTCATGAATCGTGTTCGGACGTATAAAAACGCGTCTGAAAATGACACCGTAGAATTTTAACCAGCATAATCATCTCCGGACCGATAAATCCGATCGTCTAAAGTCATCCGGTGTATAGAAAGTTTGTAAGAAAAAACCGTCAATCCCTGTGATAGAGACACCTGGCAAAGGCTACCAGTCGGTCGTAGTCAGTCGTCTCAAGTGTCTCGGAATACCAGGGGACATTAGTCACAATCAGGGTCGCATTGTACGCGGCCGAAAGGCGGTTTACGCTTTGATCGAAGTCTTTGAATGGCCGACCCCTGACCCTGGGCAATCTCGAGATCCCGTTTGAAACGAAAAAGAAAACGTTCAGTTTAAATTTTCCGGCTGCTTTATCCGAAGAAATCGAATGCTTTATATGTACACAAGTATATCCGTGCACACGGTGTAGATATACGGTGTGTTCAGCTACCTACTGAAACCTACACGTTTAGATAAGGAACTCTATGTACGCGATTGCCGATGTAGTAGCAGGGTACATGTCTCAAATGTCCGGTGCGCGTGGGATCTATAAATGTGTATTATAAGGATGATGTGTCAAGCGGAGAATATCACCCAACGTGGGTTGACAGGATATTTTAAATTTATAGACCAACCATCGCTCCTTGGTATATCCTGTAATTATTGTTGTCACATTTGATACTTGGCGCGAGACTCTACCGAGTCTCTTGATACAGACGTTGTACCATGGGTCGGTATTTAAATTAGCGGTTAACATCATGTCGTGGTTTTCTCTTTTTCTTCTCCCTCCTTTCTTTTTTGCAACCACAGTGCATAACCACAGTTATAAATCGATCATATCTATCTTTGACGACGATTACTATATCGCATCTCTTCAATCAAAACCTGTACGTGAAGGAAGGAGCGGAGATACTCTTCCTACAAGTTAGTTATCATTTTTTTTTTTTTCTCGTTTTCTACTTATCAGTTTAGTTGTGCAAGGTGTATAGTGATACAGCGTAAACTGTAGTAGGAGAAGGCACGCACGCGTGAGGCTAAATTAGCTTTTTAATCAAAGCATTATTATTTCAGGTTAATCATTCCCTGGTGATACATAGATCCGCTTTCTACGCCGCGTTTTATGATCTGACTAAATTTTCCTTTTTTCTTGTTTTTTATTTTTTTCGGGATTTAGAATTCAGTGTGCATACCTCTGGAGTATGTATGTATACTGAATTCCTTAATCTTGGTTTATAAAAGTTAAAACCCGTTTTTCGAACCACGTATGGTATACATACAAAGTCGTAATGTGCCTACGCCACGTGAGGAGTTTTAAACAGCGAACATCGTTTGCATTTCTCGACAGTAAAATCCGTTCGTACCGTAAAATAAAAAAGAAGGAAACGAACCGAGGGAAAAATACAGGAGAAAACGGATGAATTCTTCACCATAAACTTACTCAGCGTCGTTGTAACCATCGTTCAGTATTCTCGCGTGCAAAATACTGTCCAAATTGTGCTCGGTAACCTCCAACGTGTCGGTGACTTTTGTAACGTTACCGAATACACGATTTTTCAATGTGCTAACGACGTCCCTACTACCGTCAAGATAATCCAAACATTTCTCCGTCGGACTTGCTCTCGGCGTTGAAAGGGCGGGGCAATCGACGTTGCCCTCATTTCGATTCCTAAGAAAAGCGTCGAGATAGTGTTCGTCGGTTGTTGGCAAATCGTAGACCGCGGGAGACCAGGACATGCCGTTATTATCCTGGCAATTTTTATTCGATATATTTTTACGGGAGTATAATTTACGAAGATAAGCTTCCTGGTGACTTCTCGTTGCCCAGCATCCGCCACGCCACCATCTCTTCGACCCGGAGACCATGGTGTCCCTACGGTGGGCCAAACTGGACATTTTTAAACTTTTTTCTTTCACACTTTGAACGAAATTTATAACGTAAAATAATCCCGAAGGTGGTCCGGAACCGACGACGTTAGACAACTTACAAGATCAAGGAATTTCTTTCACCGAACACATGTCTGGCTTTAGCTCCTTGATTTGGGGCCTTGCCGAAGGGGTAACTTAATATCTTGTAAAGGGAGCCAAAAAGTCCGAAGTGAACAAAGGACTCCGCCGCCTTTCCTTTTTTTACTTCAGGTAAAAGATTGACCACCGCCTAAAGCCGGTCAATTTTGTGCCCGAGAATTCGGAAAATTTATCCTCGACTTTCGTATCCCTGAAGCGATTGGCACGCGTTGGGAAAAATTTAAGTCCCGATAACCGGTAGTTGAGGAAATTAACATATTAATACGCGCTGCGTCTCAACTCTTAAGACAGGCACTCAGCCAGATAAAATCTCCTATGGCTGTAGCCCGGAGCTGTTATTACAGATAATCTTTTATTATTCGTCACTCCAACACTAAGGCCTATCGCACGGGGCCGTTCGAAGGGCCCAGAAATCGATGTTCTCCGTCCCACGCAAACCACCGTACGTTACACAACGCTTTTTCTTATTTTATTCCACCGCCTCGGGCCGTAGCTGGGACCAAAAAAAAAAATGGGCCGAAAAATAATTCGCACTTATCCTTGTTCGGCACAAAAAACTTGGCACACAATCACTTTTCCACCACTCAAACGGACCAACCGATTCTTTGATATCACCCGAAGTGAATTATCCGGCTAATCAACGACTCTCACGTTCGTATAATTAGAAATTGTAACATGATGTGTAAACGGAGCATCGAGTAACGACTCCGGTCACGCTAATTGCCGAAGAAAAATGTTAACACTTTTTCACACTTTGATCATTTTGCCTTTTTTCTCTTATTAAATAACTAATCCTCGATGTCCGGCGTGCACGCGTTTCTTGCACGCGGTCTGCCGAGGTTGCGCGGGTACTGCCTGCCCGTGTTCTTCGGTTAGGCCCGGAGAAGTGGGGGCCTTACTTCCATGATCTTTCTCCACAAAGGTTGGAGAGGTGTGCGTACGCGCGGGGCCCAATACTCGGGTATTACTAGGTGGTGTACACTGCGCTACTCACGTATACACCTACACATAACCGAGCGAGGCACCGATGTATAGATGTGTTCGATTCTTCTGTATAGAAGTCTGCGTAAGGCCCCCCGAAGGCACAGACGAATGGTTTCTGTCTTTCTTCCTTTAACTCGACTAAGGAGAGCGAGATGTAAGGACGAATATGTCCGAGAGAGACGGGAACCCTTAGCTAAACGTCGGGGGAAACCGAAGGCCCGAGTTCTGGGCCTTAGGGCCAACCGCAAACACGAGTTTTTCGTGCGCCAATTATTACCTGCTGCGCACAAATATTTCAGCCATTGAATAACGAGATACAAAAGACACCACTAAATACTTTAAAGAGATATAAACCCGAATTGGGTAATGACTAGAGTTTACAAAGAGGCGGTGTAAAAATTCGCGAAAATTTATCCGCTCTGAGCTTCGGTTTAGCTAATAAATACGCGCATTCGTATAGAGCCCCTTTATAGAACGCCCAGGAAGTCGTAATGACCTGCCGTGGGAATAAACTGGCTTACAGGAGTGAAAAGAAAGAAAATTATTTAACCGTGAGTGAGTGCAGCTGAGGACTCTCCGTGGTAGTATTTCTATGTAGCCATTTATTTATATTTATATTTGTAAGCGCCTGACATTAACAACATTGCTTCCTAGTAGCAAACGTTTCAATGGCCGCCTGCCACCTGTCTATACGGTGAGAGGTAAATTTTCAAATTTACTCCCCATCGCTTCTTCGGCGCGTGAAAATTGTGCGGTTGAACGGTTCCGAGGGTCCCGGAGCCCGCTTTCTTGAACCGTGTCTAGAACTGGCATGAGATATAAACTCAAAGAGAACTCCACCCCTGCAGGGTAGTGGGGTTCTTATGAATTTACCGTACTGGGCAAGAAGAAGAAGAAGAAGAAGAAGCCTGTCTAAAAAAAAAAAAATCTCAAATCAATATTTGTACTCGCGACGGACGACGGGCTTCCGAGGACTCCCAGTGCAAGCATCTTGCTCCGTTAGCTCATCCTCGGTACTCACTGTGGCCGTGGTCCCCGGGGACTCCTAAAGGCTCGACAAACATTGGCCCGTCAGTCGCTAACTCGCGTAGCTTATTGACTTTCCGATTTCTTTCTCTACTCCGAAGTCTAAACTCTTGAGATGAGTGGAAGAAGTGAATTCACGTGTTTTCTTTAAGGGGAGGACGCCGTGGTAAGTAAAGCGTCAGTTGAAATATGCGAGTTTTGCACTGTCTTCGAATATTTGTAATGGGTAGAAAATCATCGCCAAAAGCAACAAGTATTTTGGACAGCCACTCGATCAGACTCTCTTATAACTCTTGAGGATTTGTTCAAGTAGCACCGAGAACTCGTGGGGCCCTAGGGCAGGGCCGGTCGAGTTCTGTAAAACGCAAAAGGATCAGAAGATCCAGGAAATTATGCAGATTGCAGGCTTGGGCTCTGATGGGGCCAGCCTCGTACGTGATCCAACCTCGACGTGCCGGGCATATCGGTACCAGGCTCTTCCTACAGCCGCTGACAAGACTCGAGCAACCACAGCAACAGACCCAATCATGTTCTCGATGTAACCCACAGCACCAACAACAAATTCCGCTCTTTATACCGCAAAAAGAAGAAAGTACATACATACGGCATAAAGGGGTCCGGGCTCGCTTATTTCCTCAGAAAACATCGCGGACTGGTGAACGTGTCGATCAATTTCATAGCTAATTACATATCGGATCGAACCACTTAGTTTTCCTGTCAAATAATTCATCTCCTTGTATATTAGGCTCATTGATAATTGATCTAGATATTTCGAGTGGCAATTGCCGTGTATATATATAGGTATACCATTCGTAAAAAGTTTAGGCGGGTCTGGATCGATTTATATATCAATCCAGTTGGGAAATGGTGACGGGTTAGTCCGTGGCGACGGACAGCCTACATATTTCTTCTGAGTGCTCATCTCTGCACCATAAAATGCGTGTCATGCCGTGGAGTTGATGCGTGGAGAAGGAAGGAATGAAACTTAAAGGCCCCAGAGTCTTTGGGCCTCTTTTGTGGCCCCGGGGCGTCGTCGCTGGCATTTCTGATCTATATTTAATGACAGACAGCCCCCGGAGTCCTCGCCACGATACGAATCTGTTTGTCGAATAATAATAATAATATCGCCGACGAATTGAAAAACTTTATACTGAGAAAAAAAAATTTGTATTTTTCACCAAGTGGATGATCTGGTACACATATCCTCGTTTCGTGACACCTGACTGTGCTCGTTACACCTCGTACCCCAGGTATCAATAAAATACAGATTATAAAGGAATGAGGATTTCTTGACGATCACCAGTTTCAGACGGTGATTGGAACGGTTGACGACGTTCAATCAATTCAATTACCGGAGTGTCAAAGCTGCAGAGGCGATCCGTTATTGTAGAATCAGTTCTTTTCAGTATACCTACCTGTAAATAAAAATTCCAAACCGTTTTTTCACCAATTCGTTTTTCTGCCCTATGCCTCCTCGACGAGGTTATATATTTCTTGTTTCCATTCCGCGAAGATCCCGCATAGGCACTGACGCGGTTCGCACGCGATCCGGTTTATCTATCTTGTCCAATAAACATCATTCCATCAGGGGAATTCTTAACGAAGTCCTACGGACCAAAGACGAGGAAGACTCTGACTACAGTGGTAGGCAGGTAGGTACCACTTCCTAAGTGGTTGCATAGCGGCGCGGCAACTGATTGTCCAGAGACTGTCCTTCGGCGTCCCAAGGCACCGTATAAAATGCCTTAATTCGTCATCCAACGTTGAATCGCGGGAAAACCGATATGATCAGAAAATTCTCGCTATATATACACCAGCCAGCGAGTACACAAGAAAGGTTAAAAAAATGATATAGGTACCCTGTCTTATCTCACCGCTCTCCGCGAGTGCTAAATCAGAAAAACACTTCTACTGCCAGTCTTGTCCGGCTAAGTGGGTCCGAAAGGACTAAGGACTGGAAACTCGTATCTATACAGTGGAGACCAGCTTCTCCTGCTTAACATTTTACAACTTAACAAGAGAGCGAGCCTTGAATCAGCCCCATATACTTGTAGATAATACGAAGACTTGATCGTTTAATTTCCCTCATCGACTTTTGCACGGAGATAATTTCGGTGTACCTCATACTCGTACGTTATGATATAATTATTTAACGATGTACGAACATGCATGCTAAATTTTTATACATGTTCTTTTTTTTTCAGCCAGTTACTTGTTCATCTCACTTTTAGTAGCAGAAAATTTCATCTTGCTCTGCAGGGATGGCAAGATCTGGTGTAACAGAGTTCGAAGAAATCCTGTAGGTATAATACCGTTGCGATCTGGGTAGAGCGTCTGTCTGTCCGTCTGTCGTATTCTAGTCGTAGAATCTTATATCCGCGTGTGGAAAATACTCACATATATGTATGTTTGTATGTAAGATGCCTATAGAAGAGATGCAGCAGTTTATTCACATACGAAGAAATCTCGTATGCATGCACGTGTTCGTATACATACATACATACATACGTATCTTTATATATATAGTATAACCGCTGTGTAAGACGCTGACCACAGAAATCGAAAAACGACTAAATGAACCACATAATCAACGAATGTATGGCATTCCTGTGGCCAAGCGATTTAGCGATCTGTAGCCTCGCTGTATCTCCCGGTAGGTACGGGGTGGCCTACAGAATCCAATTCGGGACGTGTCAATTGCAAAAAAAAACCATCATTAATTTTTTTTCCTTTCATTATCCTTTTTTTTTTTTTTTTTGATTATATTTTGCCACAGTATCGGAAATTTCTTCCCCCGAGTCGATTCTGCGCTCGATATATATTCTTACATATCTTTGTGGTTTTTATTTTTTCTTCACGGGGTCAGAAATCTCGAGACTTCCCTCCGTTTCATTGTACCTAGGTATATATGTAACGTCTCCTCACGGATAGTCGGGGAAACTTTTGTCCGGCTAACGGCGAGTCAATTTCAGATTTAACGCAAAAGTGGCCAGAGTTTTGCGATCGGCAAGGTGCGCGGATATCAATCCCGCTATATAGTTGTGATGGGTGTGCAATTATATAGTACGAGAAGAGATATAACAGTTAATATCGGTTTTCTAACTGTAAAACTATGTACATATTCATGACTGTACAGGCCACTCATGAGCGATAAGGAATTCCCTCGGTATTAATTTTCTTTGATTTTTTCTCTTTTTTTTTCCTGTTTTTTTTCTCTTCTTCTGGTTTTACAAATTTTGTCATACCTGGTGCATTCGAATTAAAACCTTTACACCTTCGGCATTAATAAATCCCGAAGATTTCTATCTCCGAAGAAATGCCAAGGTCCGTAATATTACGGATTACAAAACGGACGCGGTTACGAATGTATCTAGCGTTTAAACAATCAAACACAATCAATTACATTCCGTGTCTCAATTTTTCATCCCGCAGCCACGGACGTCACTCATAAATGAAAAAGAAATGCGACGCCTCGATGTATACCGTATTGAAAAGAAGAAGAAGAAAAATAAAAAATAAAAACTCCGTCAATTTAAACGACTTTTTGACATACACTGTACTGACCACGGGGGTTCCTAATAACTCTTGGGACACCCTGTACGCTCCAGGAACCGACAGGTAAGTCGTAGACAAGATGGCGGACGGATCACCATCGTAAAAAGATAATTACACGTGGTTGATGCTTTGCACTTTGAAACCCTAACTCGCTTTGCTTTCTCCATATAGCATATGTATGTATGTATAGGGTATATGGTTATGTATATATTATACAGATATGTATATGTGAACATGATTGTTGGTATATTTAATTTTTGTATTTCATTTCCTAATGAAATAATAGATTTTTTCGAAATTTCCGGACGCAGATAGGTATATGATCCGGGGCCGATGCGATCGTACCGATCTTCTATTTTGAGTACAATGATCACCCGGGCAGGACCACCTGTCGATTCTAATTAGATTTTCAATTAGAAACGGTGGCCACGTATTTCTATGGAGTATAAATTCTTCAAACCTTCAGCTTTTAGTCACGGATTAATTCGTAATAATATATCTCACGTGTGTAATTGAGACTTTGAAGCCAAGGCGCAGTAGGTTACATTTAGTACGTGTAAAATGATAGATGAAAATAAAAAATACAGAAATTAGGTGAAACGAATTTGGGAAGAAAAAACAAAAAAAAAAAACAAATCCTTTTTTTTTTCACCGCGTATTTTGTCCACTGCAGCTCGATCGGTATAAATAATCTTAGACTAAAAATAATCCTTGACGATATTTATAATAAATAATGGCGCCAATTAAATTCGTATATAATTTTTTTTTTGAATTTTTTTTTTTTTTTTTTTCTTCCAAAGAACAAAACTTCGGGCTTTCGCCGAGAGTTCCGAGCTATAGCCTGGAAGTTATTATATACACGAGAAGGGAGCGCCTATAATTTAGAGAAAAATGCGAGTAGCCCTCGGGCCAGTATTTTGGGTCTTGTTTAAAATGAGCCGGAGTCGTCCGAAAGCTGGCTCGATGTTACGTAGGCATACTTAGGTATAGGTATAATACCTACGTATAGGTATAACAACGTAAGGGGTTGTACAAAGTTCCTCTATAGCGAAAACATGCGCGAGATGCATATAGATATATATACCATGGGATTTTAATTGGGTTTTATGTTATATACATATACACGTGTATGTACATACGTGTATGTATATGATATACACACAATATACATATACGTATATATAGACGAGGAGCACCTACTGTCGCGCAATTAAAACTCCCGTTCGATTAGAGTTTCATAATTTATTTAACAGCGTCGATTAATCATTAAAGTTATAAATCTATGCACGTATGTATGTACGTATGTATATATCTATGTATGTATGTATGTAGATACATACTATATACGTATACTGTGTTTCACTTTCACACCGTCGACCATTATAATTATTCGTTAGAAAATCATATTTTCTACTAAAAAAAAATAAAAAAGAAAAACTATATTTCCTATATAATAACTGGCGTACTAATTTACCAACAGAGGCCTATATGTATACTCTGAATAAGTAGGTAAATATTCCCACGAATTTTTTTCATTTTTTCTATTTTTTTTCTCTCGAGAGGCAAATTCAAACCTTAATTAGACGGATTATTAACGCGTGAATATCACCGTTAAGAGAAAAATAAATAAATTAGAAAAGTAGAAAATTATTATTTCCATATGGAGTTTGATGCTTTTTTTTTTTTTTTTTGTTTCAAAGATTCCGAAAGCCGAAGGCGTTTATAATTAAACTGGAAATTTCAAAGTATCTTGAATATATATCCAGGCATGTATACGTGTCGTATGTATATTTATATTATTATATGTATAAGCTACCGAATAAAATGGTGAAAATTACACGCGCGATAATCCTTGGAACTCGAAACGACAGCTGGTTCCCTTAAGAGTTCTACATATAGATATATAGATATACAGCTATACCCTTATACAGTTTATCGCCTCGTAGACATCCCTTCTTTCTCGAGCTCATTCTAACCAGCCATATTCCCTGCGACTGCAGAGGAACGAATGAAAATAAAAAACCAAAAATAAAAACAAAAAAAGAAAGAAAGAAAGACACGCAACAACTATAAGGCACAGCTTTGCAATCAATTCCTTGTGGTTATGGGTAGGTAACCCATCTCTCCGATTGCCTTCTGCCTCAGAAATATATGTATACGTATATATGTCTGTGTGTTTATGTACAGTCGTCAGGTATATACCTATGTGTGTATATATATACATACATATAGTTTCTACGAGTATTCCTCTTCAAGTATAATTCGATCGTAGTCAGACGGGGCTTCGCGTCCCGCTGAGACACGCCTCGAGTTCGATCTTTCGTTAGCCAACATCATTTCCTAGGTCTAATCTCTTCTAACTTCTGATAACGCGTTATTCTATCTCGGAATTTTCTAGATATATATAACCTGGACACGAGTACGATACTGCATTATTGAAGTTAGTTCGAATACTTTATATATAGGTATATGTATAAGATATATCGAGAAATATCGTCTGCACTGAAATCCGCAGCGTTCCAACTGTTTCCTCAAACGTCGTAAATTTTGTTCTTTCCATAAAAAAAAAAATAATAATAATAATATAGAACTGTTACTCGAACACTTTGAACAATAAATTCTAAATACGATTTATAATTATCCGCACCTTTGATCTCCAATTTGAAGAAAAAAAAAAAAAAGTATGCATAATCTAATCCGATGTGATTTAATCGAGGGGCAAATAACTCAAACCTGAATCGACACATCAATTTTTTAGTTTGAATTAATTGACATGAATCTATACAATCCAATTTAATTCTTGTAATTCGAATTAATTCATTATAATTTAAATTAATTCACTATAATTCCAATTAATTCATTTCAATTCGAAATAATTTCGTTTAATTTGAATTAATTCAATAATTCTAAATAAATTTCTAATATTTCACGTTAGTAAAAGTTAATTCGCGATGTAAAATCGAGAATAAAATTGGAGCTGTACACTTAGCCTATCTTCTTTCGACCTTTACAGTCATATCGACAATAATTAAGACAAAGATTGAATCAAACGAGTAATTTTATACTAACCGTGGTATATCTAGGTCCGATTTTCATTATTTTCTTCTATTTTCGTTTGATTTTCGTCGAAATTTGCCGAGATTCTTCTTTAAATTATTCTTCTGGATCTCTAGATCTTGCTAGTTGCTAAATTATAAATATTTATATTCGCATAGATTCCGGTAATATCTTCGGGGTAGTGGTTCTATGTCGGTAAGAACTTCCTTACTGACCGGGGTCGGTGCGGGACAACGACGGTAGATGGCGCACCGCCGGATTAAAATCAAGATGGCGCCGTTAGTTACGGTTGTTTACTCGCCTAGTTACGTTGTCATAAAGTTTAATAATAAAAGAGCTTTTTTATTTAATCTTTTCGTAATTGTTTCGCGACTAAACGATAGTTCCGACACTTGAGATCGTTCGCAGACGTTTGGAGGCTGTTTTTATCACGCATACAGAAAGAGATGCGCCCAAAACAAGTGTGAGTAACCAATGTCAGAATTTTCGATGTGACAGAAATATATTCGATTCGGTATTTCGAGTCACCGTAGTCTCGCGTAATAGCATATCCGCGTATTTAGAACGAAATTATGACAAATATCCAATACATATATTCGTATGAAAACTATTGAACTATGAATAATTTTTATTCATTTCAAGTTTCCAATATCGACGGTTTCCAGTGTATTAAAAAGTAATAAATAAATAAAATAGGTTTTCCGTGATAAATATTTATATTCGCGTATATTCCGATAATATCTTCGGTGCAGTGGTTCTAATATGTCAGTGAACGAACTTCATTCCGAACCTGGGTTAAGTTCGGTACAACGACGGTAGGTGGCGTACCGTCGGATTGAAGTCAAGATGGCGCCTTTAGTTACGGTTGTTTACTCGCCTAGTTACGTTGTTATAAGTGTTAATAATAAAAAGTGCTTTGTTATTTAATATTTTCGTAATTGTTTCGTGATTAAACGATAGTTCCGACCACTTGTGATCATTCGCAGACGTTTGCAGGCTGTTTTTATCACTACATACGGAAGGAGATGCGTCTGAATGAGGGTAAGTAACCAATGTCAAAATCCTCGATCTGCCGATAGAATTTTCCGTTACAGACAAACTGAATTACACAGAAATATTGTTGATTCAGTATTTCGAGTCCCCATAATCTCGCGTAATAGCAGATTCGCATACTTAGAACGAAATTATGTTGAATAGCAAATTCATATACATACGAAGATTTTTTCTCTACAAACTAGAATGAATAGGAAACGAATCCAGGCGAATTCCGATTCAATCGGAGTAATTTTCGTCAATGTTCGCCTAATCTCAGTTAATTCAATCTAATTTTGTTAATTTCATTTAATTTTTTTTTTTTTTTTCAATTTTTCTCAATTCGAATTAATTCATATTCTGATATCTATAATTTATAAGTTCGATTAATTACAGTCGAGACGCTATTATATTTTATACTATATATTTTATTATCATCACCGAAAATTTTCTCTTTAAGGAAAAGAACTTTTTTTTCGTTTTTTCTCTCTTTTCTTGTTTCTATTTTTTTTTTTTTTTTTTTTCAAATTAAATATTCCTCGGCGCCTGCAGCAGGTTATATTATAGTTGCCCGACGTAATAACGTGCGTGGTATATAAGAATTATGGCTGTGTTTTCAAATCGTTAGGACCGCGCATAATCTTCCATAGAAGAAAAAATAAAAATAAAAATAAATAATAATAATAATAATAATGATAATAATCTCCAAATAATTCTATAATTATCCATCGCATGGCTTATAAATATCGTCGCGAGCTGCGATATTTAGCTTCAAATGGTAAAAGGTTGAAAACGATTTGAAGAAAGAACAAACAAAAATTCATAACTTTTTCCAAGAACCTTTCAACTCCGTCTTATAATTTTTTTTCAAAAAAGTAACGAATCATGCTCTGAAGTTAGTCAATTCTCGGGTAGCATTGAACTTTGGTTATACCTGTAGAACGTTATAATACCGTACATGCGGTTAACTTCGGAATTAAAGCTTCCTCGGACTCTGTATAGAACGGTGAGAGTTCCTATATATACGCAACTGACTATAAATGCATAAAATCGTTTCTCGGTAAACTTGTTTCTCTCCGTGAATATCAAACAGCGTCATCGCAAGTTAGCAGCTAGCTAATTATACGAGCGTCTTAAAGTATGAAATTAATTGACCAACGTCATACGGAGTATATATAAGAGCGAATGATCAGTAGCTTTGATCTAATCAGAACGATTCAACATGAAATACTTGCGGACGATTTATTTTATTCTTTCATCTATATAGGCGTCTTATCAACCTCAAAGTAAAATCATTTAATTGCCTATTTTCTTTGAGCTCGCGTTTAATTAGCAATTACCGATCGATCGATCCTCCCTCCCGCTAATCCGTATAATAGAAAGGTTAAACATACTCTCCGAGTCCCGGTCCCGGCCTATCGTTTTAGAGTAATTTCTCACACGTGTTCGGTAACATATTGCCATAAGTGAAACATGTAGGTATATGTCGTCGAAAACGTGCGTGCATGGTCTCGACTGTATGTGCAGCAAGGGCAGCAGCCACATGAGGGCGACAAGTGGATGAATTATTTCCTTGCACCGGGTTCCACTGCGAACCCATTCCTCTCATCGTCAGGGTCGCCCTTCGCCGGTGTATAGAGAGACACGCATTATTTCAGAGTGGCGTAAAAGAGAAAAAAAAAAAAAAAAAAAAAGAGAATAAAGAAAAAACCTTCAGAAATCTCGAATCAAAAAGCAGCGACGATTTTCAGGGCTGTACGTCTAGCTCTGCAAGACCCCAAAATACCATCAAGATCGTAGTCAAGCAGGACTAACATCCCCCGAAATAAGTTTATTAATTAGACCGTTGAGAGGCGAGGAGAGAGATGTGTAAACGAGGCAGACGCATTACTATCAATTAAAAGTATAATATTCCACATGGTTGTAGACATTTTCATACGTGGTTGTACCCCGTCTCAGCATCGGGTACCATTTCGTATATATGTAGGTGTTGCGTCCTACATACGAACGTACAACGAACAAAACTTAATCCTTTGTAAGGGGTTTCGCCCGTCCCTAACTGCAATAGCCTCGCTCTGTGTTAAATGTAGGTATGCTAATTTCCTTAATGCTTGGTGCCGTTCATAACGTCGTTAGGACCTCGAGTACGAGAAGAGAAAAGGGGGGTCTGAAGCAAGGTAAGATCCCGCCATTCGTATATAAGTAGACAGAACGATCCTCAAGCTATAGGTACGTATGTATCATGAAAAATCCTGAAGTGAAATTCAGGAGTATAATGAAACGTATAATAACAATAATAATAAAAAGAAAGAATTTTTGAATGGGAGATAATCAAGTCCGACGATGTTACGACTCCTGGGAATAAAAAAAAAAGTATTCTCTTATATAAATTTGGTCAGTTTGCAATTTTTTTTTTTTCCAACTTTTCACTCCCCACCGTCTCTCAGAGGGATGCTAATTCCTCCAGACACCGAGAAAGAAATTTCTCTAAAAGTTTGTAATTGTTCCACCCGGGTCGGAGGGGCGAGGGGAGGGGTTGTTATTTTGAAAAAGAAAGAGAAAAGAAAATAAGAGGTACACCAAGTTTGCCCCATCTTCTAACGCCTTATTATTCTTTTCCTCTTTCCCTCGAGCTATACTCGTCTCTATTTCCCTCTTTAGTGCGGCAACTTCTTTCTCTTTCTCTTCATCTGTTACTGCATCGTTTTCTCAAAAGTAGGTACGTACACTAGGTATTTAGATCATTTAGGAAACACTTTCGAAGAACGTTTATACCCTAAACGGAATTACACCGTTGAATAAAACGCCGCTGAGATTAGACGAGGGTAGGGGGAGGGTTCACTTTTTACTTCATTTTTACTTTTTCTTTATATATTTTTCCATGCTGTAACATTATTAACGCTTTAATCTTACGAGGCACCGATTCTCATTCACCGGGTATATCGTACTATTACAGCTGAGTGAGTCGTTTATAATTCCTCTATATATGTATATACCTGCTGACATGCGATCACAAAATTCTTGTCCTCACTGACACAAAGGAATTTTCTATATAACCTTATTGGGACATTCTCTATTCGAACACGTACAGTCTTCAAATATATAACCGTGATTCTCAGCCTCGCTTTAGGCTCAATACAATTTATTACTTGTCTGATAATCACTCGATGGAACTTATAGGACCGTGGAGGGCCTCATTAGATACGAAATTCTCTTCGTATAGATTTTTTATCTTCACATTCTTTATGTGTTATAAGTAATATTCATAGATAGACACGATCGAGGCCATGGATATATATCGATGGTTTTTTCTTAAATATATATTTTCCACATATATGTATATACAGTTTCTAGCGTATATATGTATAATCTCCGTTATATTATATATACCTATACACGATAAGTTGTGCATGTAGATATAAAGGCATAAAGTATTGCTTGTAAATTCGAGAGGGTTGTAAGTCGGTATCTGGAACCGTGAATCGCGAATCGTGAATCATGTATAAGTCAGGCTCGTAAACTTTTATCTTCCTGTCTCTGTCTGCCAAGTTAACTCGCGTAAATCAAGTACCTACCTACCTACCTACCATACCTACCAAGTGAAGGAAGGGTTCAAAAGTAAAGACGCTAAATCAGGGGTGCGGACAGACCCGACCGTTCAGGGGGGAGGCGAGAAATATGATTTACTATTTCTGACAGGATTAATAATTTCTAGAGCATGGTCCTCGGCTCCCTGAGGGGCACCAGATGCTGCGACATTTCGCTACGCGACTTATTCCTCTCTCTCCACTCTTCCCCCGCTCCCTCCCCATCTCTCTCTCTCTTGTCTCTCCTCTTTCTATTATTCATAGCGAAATCTTAAGACGCAAATGGTACAGTCAAAAATTTTCCAAATCATCCCGCAACTTTACAGAGTCAAGAGCATAATATTTCGATATGCCCATTAAAATCGATGTAATTGTTATACCGGTCTAATTGCGCATTGCCCTGGGGGTACTAATCAAGTAATTAGTATCAAATCCCCTCAGGAATAGCGAAACCGTGGCTTATCAGATAATACCATCTTAGCATCGAGTTAACTAACTCAGAGTCAAAACTTTGGGATCGGAAAGTCAGTTTATCCTTGTAATCCAGCGTGTAAGTCGGTCTCAAGTTGGTCTTAAGATATCTACCGACTGCGAGCGAGAGAGATAGGTAGGTACACGTCTTTGTAAAAGTTCGGGTGTACATTGAACACTGAAGAATCGTTTTACGAAGCATTATTGAAAATATTAAACGATTCATTTTATATGTAAAAGTCACACGAAGACGTGGGATTATTTTTTCCAAAGAACACCGTTCGAAGACTTCGTCAAATTTTGAATTCCCCATTCGGAATTTGTAATGTAAGAATCGCGTGTCTGGTGTACCTATACCTTAGCAGCCGTTAGCAGTCGAGGTAAATTAATTCAGTATTTTCAAGGCGTTCATAATGACCGTGACAAATCGAAGGATTGCCGTCAGTAACGTAGAGAAAAAAAAACAGGTTACGGTTTTTAAATAAGCTAAATAACAAAATGCAGGGGTACGTAATACCGAGACACACGCAACCATATTCGGCAAAACCTAGCAGAATTCTCAAAATAATATTATAAAATTAATTTATTAAATTATTTATACGTTTTGGTTTTCATAATTTATCGTCGCTGTAGAAACCGGTGAGGATTTTTCAATAGTTATTCATTACTCAACGGACTGACCTCATCTACCCGCGGTTAATGGAATTTATAAACAACCCCTCGTCCCTCTTATGCAGTGGGAGTAGATACGAAACGAGAGACCCTCTATCCTGCTGGCCGTGAAACAGAGCTGAACTCATGTATATGAATATAGACGACCACCTACCATTGTATATACCATACTCGTGCTTATACCTGTACGCGTTAACAAATTCCAGGGGTGTAAATAAAAATTCCATGGTATATATATACCTATATATTTTTTTTTTTTTTTTTGGTGGGAAAAAAAAGTTTCGTTTAGTTTGGTTTTGTTTCGTTTTATACTCTCGCGGAAACCCCCGTTGAATCCCAACGAAATTTACTGGTTTGGTATAGCCAACGTTTATGATTATGATTGGGTACGACTCCCGGAGGTATCGTTTATGCATATGTATACATATATATGAATTGGTCGGTGTGTGTAGGTGTAAACGCGGCACCTACACTTATCCTACAATGCGATATATATTTGTGGTGTATAGGTATATATACCGGGGGGAGGAGGGGCGCAAACGACGGATGGACAACAAACGGGAAGGAGAACTTGTGTTATACCGAGATATTAATTACAATGGCTCGACTTGGAACCCAATTTAGAAACAAGGTTCTCATTTGCATACAAGTATCGTTACGCACCCGCGTATAGGTAGGTATTATATCGCACAAAGGGTACACGCTAGCGGGTATTCAATTTTATTTTTTTTATTTTTTTTTCTTTAGCCCCATTAACGCCTCGGAAACGGTATTCCATTTCAGGGCCTTTTTGGTTCTTACATTTTTAATTTTATACCTTCCCCAAACCGTTTTTCGAAGAAAATGACACGAAACAACAACCAAAAAAAAAAAAAAAATTTGATAAGGGCGTTAGAATTAGTTCTTTGTAAATTTTTTAAACCTTGTTGGACTCATTATTACATCGAGATATATGGGCTCGAGCGAGTGCGGAGAGCGAAACACTCGTAGTCGTCAATCGTTTAATAGTTCAATCATTTAAACTCCCTAAATTTAACGAGGCGTCGTCATCTCTGCGGTAATTTAATCAACTCGTAATTAATGAACCCCAGTCGGGTTGCAGTCGCCAGTTTACGTTGTACCACGTCCCAGATTAGTCCTCGTTCTTAATACGTATAAAACAGTATCAAGCCCCAAGATCACGGATTCGAAAACTCCTGAAGTCTTGCAACCGGTTTAACTCCGCGTAAAGCTGGGCTGCCTATCGTGAGGCGATAAAACCTTTGCGATACATATCCACCTGTATACGTGAAAATTCACTCAAACATGAACAGAACTTATTTCACGCTCAACGAACCGCGTGAATTTAAACAGGGTTAAATAGCTGTTTGTTTATACGATCAAGAAAATCCGCCAAGTGTAGGCTAAGTGTAATTATAAAAATCTGAGGCAATTAGCGCGGTCAGTTTCGTTTTTATTTTACATCCATTATTCTAGAATCAAAGCGTCTAATCGATTGATCGCAGAGTGGGAATTGAGAATTTGCTTCGAATTTGCTCTTTATTTAGAAAATTTATTATAATTTTTTCTTCTTCTCTATCTCTCTCTCTCTCTGTCTTCTCAGTTTCTGAGATCGTGCTAACCCCCGCTAAACGGGAATACTCACCCCTTGAAGCCTCTCGAGAAGTCTTTAAGTTTACGACGCTTTTTATGCATTCATAACGTTATATAGCTTGGAGCGGGGACGACGTATCTGCACAGGAAAGACAGATGCCAGGTGGGATTTAGGAAATCCTTGTCTTAGAGGCGAGGAATACTGGGCGATTTTTTTTCTTTTCTTTACTCTCTTAAAGCGAATATATCTTGCCTATTTTTTTTTTTTTTTTTCAATTTTTCACATAAAATCACACCTGAGAATATTGTCCGTGTAAAAAGTACCCGGTTTTTGACAAAATCTTTAAAATAGAGATTCTCGGTGCTGCAGTGTCTCGATAGAAAATAAACGGCGTTTTCATCGTCAAAGATTCGCGTACATAGAACATACGTATAAAAAGAGATATCGGACGGTTACAAAGGGCCAAAATCCAACAATGGAAATATCATTACTGTCGTCTGCTCCCGCCCTTGAAGAATAGGGCTTGTTGAGCTTTGGCAAGCTTTGCGAGCTTTTCATGAAAATATTATGTACCTAAGGAGGTCCTTTGTCCCGTGATTGTACAGGAACACGTATATTATATTATTATCTAGTCTCTTATTGGCTCCGCGTGAGATTCGAACCTCCACTTACTTCACAGTGTGACAACTGGACCGCAAAACTTAGTAAAAACGGATTCGTTTCGAACCGTAACACGTCTCTTTATCTCATTTACGTTTTAAATTCAAATTCATTCCAACAGCACATACCTAATCCGTTACAAGCCCGATGGACCGTGATAAAACGATGCATATCCAATGAAATTCAACCCTTTTTTTTCTGTTCATTTCAACCCACCTTTTTACACAGTTCGCGTCTCTAATTCTAAATGGAAAAAAATGGAATTGAAGACATTCATTCTCCTGCTTATATATTCGAACCAAGAAAAAAAGTAACAAGAAAATAGGAAAACGGATGTTCTGGGATTACCAACGGAAATGTTGCGGGGATGGAGATTATCGAAAACGATAGATCTGCAGTCGGTGGTCAAACGGGCCTTATCAGAACGACACGCTGGGCGTCGTTCTCCGCCTGCCTGGACCGGAGCGGGTAAATTCGGCTTCTCCCCTTCTGGTGGTACTGCAGTAGTGGCTGCTTCTGTCGCATGTTCGCGATATTTTAGTTTAAATTTAACTGGCCGGAGGCTACTGCCTGATTTAGGAGCACAAGTTTACCGCCATCCTGTACCAGACCAGGGGCGTACGCCAGATACTGACGACGATAAGCTAAATGCCCCAGGTCGTATATATATTAAACCCCCGTAATACCGAACCGCCATATCTCGACCTCTCTCTAGTTCACTCTCTCTCTCTCTCTCTCTTGAAAAGTTACACGAGATTCGCTCTATCTAACATACAACTTTGTCAATCAACTCAAAACTTTGCCTTACGAGCTGAAGACTGCGGTGAAGAAGGAGGAAACTTGCCTTGGGATTCTCAAACGCGTTAAAAAATTTTCTCAAACAGTCACATTTTTTCGTATACTCTATTTTTTTTTTTTTGGTGGGAATTTATTCAAGGAAATCCCAACCTATCGCTCTACCCTGCTCAATTTCCTCTCGGTATACGCCCCTAAATTTTCACCGCAGAGCCTAGGTTGATAAGATCGCAACTTGTCCCCCTGCTTCCGTCAACTACACGTTGAAAACGTCGTACTACGTCACTCCTCGGCGGCGGTACTGACGAGTCGCGGTGTATAAGTTCTGGAGAGTAGGTATAGGTATGTATGTACACCTCGCGTATATATATATATATATCCCTCGTCCTTAACTTGATCCGCGCAGTAGGGTATAAATATATTTTCGAAGTCTGCACTGTGCAGGGTTGGCAGAGAAACAGCTTTGAGAAAATAGATAAAGCAAACCCTACTTCCAGTAAACTAGATTTTGCATTAGCATAGTACCTCGCCAACGTAACGTAACGTAACGTAACGTAACGTAACGTAACGTACGCTCAAAGAGAGGCAAACGCTTAACTCCTCGACTGAGGAGTGAGACGAACCAACCCCTCCACCTACAATCACCCCTCTGGCTGCTGCTCAACGGTGATGAGTCTCTGTGAATTTTACGATACTCAACAAAGCGCTCGCGAAGCTTCGTGCTTTACGATCTCAGAGCCAGATTTCATTTTAGTTAAGCGAATGCCGCCGTCTGCCTTCTGAATTACCCCCAACAAAAAAAATAAAAAACGAAAAATAAAAAATAAATAGAACCGGTAACGAATTTTCACCATTTTTTTTTTCTTATTTTTATACGTTTCGTAAGGTCTCGTTATTTAGCGTTTAGACAATCTTTCAGGAAAATCGGTACCGGGTCGAAGTTACGAGCGGTCAAACTTACGAATTCATTCGAAACGATTTAGAGTTTTGAGAAACGTTCAAGTTCGGAGTATTATAATATTCGTAGAGATCGAAATTTAGGTCGAAAAAGTCAAAAACGAACACGAATCCGAAATTTTAATTAAGGTGCACGACGCTCCATGCGTCGATTTCAAGTTCCGGAGTATTGCCCTTTAAAAAACGAGAATCGGTAACATTAAAATTCGGGATTTTGACTTTCAAAATCCGGAACTTCATCCCCGTTTCATAAAAATCATTTCATTGTGCGATTGAAATGTGTTCAAGACGATGGAAAAGTATCGAAAATGACCTCTTACGCTTACGATTAGCCCGTAGATAAGTACAGAGGTATATACTTATATTCAATATAAGGATGTAAAGATGTTACTTCGGGCTGCAACGTTGTGGCCGCCGCGGTAAGGCGGAGATAAAGGCAACGGCAGATTTTACGATCGGCCACTAAACATCTCCTAAATTAATTGGCCCCTTTAACCCCCGTCCCTGTAGTAAACGAAATTCACCCCCGAAGGTTTGTCCTTATAGTGTATTGGGAAGACAGACAATGCTTGAGGCGCACCAGCTCCAGCACCCAATACCGCTAAAATACGACTCGGAATATTGAGATAGTAGAGAAGAGAAAGAGAGGAAGAAATCAATAAAAAAATAAAGAGAGTCTGAAGAAACTTTACGACTGGTTAACGGGTGGGTTCCAACTCGCGTAGTCAATATCACGGATAGTAACCTGAAATGTGTTGCCTATAAATAAATATTTCACATCCTATATACCATATGTATAGTATATGGGTCCGAAAAATTTACCCCTGTACGTACTATTTAATGCCCGGGTATACTACCTTTTTGCACCCCATTTTTAAATAATATATATAAAAAAAAAAAAAAAACGATAACATATCTTTGAAAAACGTATCAATTTTCTTTTTTTTTTTTTTTTTTCCCTATAACACTGAAGATATATGTGTGAAGGGGGTCTAAAAATCGGGATAAAGGGATTAAACGACGTGGGCAGTGAATTATATACGAGCCAATATCCCGCAGTTAAGGAAAATGTATTTCGTATCAATATTTTCGATTACTACTAAGGAAAAAAAAAATATACAAAAATACGGGGGTTCTTAAATTTGACGGTTCATTTTTGGTTCTTGTTTTTTTTTTTTTATTTTTTTTTTTCAAATGGAGAAAGAGCGACGAGAATTCTTTTTTACAGGCTTTTCACCCTCAAGCTTATAGAAAGAATTTTTTGGATTTTTTTTCCGCCTTAATTACTGGAGAAGAGAATGCGATTCAATTTTACTAATTTAGTATTCCTTCGTTGCCCGAGTTCCGCATCCTATGAATTAATTATAAAGCTCGTAAGCTCGGCTTACCTTCGGGTGTTATACCCCCCTTGCATATAAAATAATGTCAGTAAGAAAATTCTGCATTTTTAACTTGTCGGAGGTGAAATAGAACTCGATAAAAAAAAAAAACTAAAAAAAACACACACACACACACACAGACATAGACAGAAAAATGATATCCAGATTTAATAGAGATTCCACTCCCGGTGCAACTCCCCCATGGGATATCTGACGTCAGCATATTGCATTATTATCGCATGACTTATAGGATCACATATTGAATATGAGGCGTTCTCGCTGCAGAACATTCGATAAAGTATCACCACTACCAAACTACGGGGATCGAGGAATAACTTGATACGTAAAATTTTTTACACCAAAATCCCCTCCAAAAATCCTATTCTCAAAAATAAAAAAAATAAAAAAATCTACTAAGTATATGTCGCGTTATGTATATAGCTACCCGAATTTTTATTAAGAGGCTATTCACCCGACAAGGTTACCAACTTTTGTCACAATGTTTACGGTCGATGATGGCATCTGAAAATTTATCTTTTCAAAGTCCAATCAAACGACGGGTGGTACAGGTTCTAGTTAAATAAATAAAAGGAAACTGTGTATGTACATACCTTGAACAATCCTAAAAAGTACGTGTTAACCGAAATTTCTAAGGATATCGTAATCAGAGAAGCGGATCTGCTTTGTATTCGTCGCGTAGTGTTAAAGGGGCGGTAGCTACTACGGAACCCGGGGGTCGTGATTGAATCTATAGGGTTCTGGCCACGGTCCAGAGAAACACCCTTGGCATTTATATATACGACGACGTTGAACGGCGTGGTGCTGGACAGAAATAGTTTTATTATAGGGGCGGGGGTGGCCGTAACGTCGTGCACTGAGACCCCCATGGTTTTCGTGAGAAATATCGTTCCTTAGACTAGCTATAGGCAGTCTGCGGCATGTGCTGCTGACGCACGGTATATACCGTAAGTTTTCGACGTGTTATTTGATCGGGAACAAGTAAAAAAACATCCGGCGCGAAAATTTTTTAAACCTGATCCACAGTTACTAAAAATGACTTTGTACAATACGTACGAGGGTAGAACTTGAAGATATAAATTCCTCGATGATTTACACGTACAAACGCCTCTTTTATGTACGCGTCAGATCCACTGAATATTATCAAAAGCCAACCGAGTATCGTCATCCATCAAAAAATCGTTTAATCGTGGCTCAGCGAGGCGTTGATTTATTACACTTATGGACTCACGGGTTTCAGGCTCTTTTTGCTTTCGAACTTAAGTCATTATACAAAGAAACGGGCGAATAATAACTTTCACCCTGAACACCTTTTCTTATACGAGGTATATACATACAGGTATACATATATACTATATATATTTCTCAGTTCATTTCATTCTCCGCAGCAGCATCACCGAGAAGAACTTATCTCTCACACTTCGTCGCATTCCTACAAAAACCGTGATCTCTATTCAATCGTGCTTGTCTATGCAGCGGCGTAAAGTTTTCTCTCATCTCCTTTCCTTTTTCTTTCCTTTTCTTTTTTTTTTTTTTTTTTTATCTCTTCATTATTTCGCGCGTATAGAATCACACGAATTTTACATTACGATCGTTTTTCAATTTATGCAAAGAAAATTTAGCTCTGAGAATCCCGTTGTATAATCATATCGTAAAGAGAATTCGAAGCTAGATGATCAGAATTAGAGCGCCTGTAGTCAGGCAACCGGATATACGAGAAGGTTTGTTCGTATCAGTTACAGCAGGAGTAAACGAAATTGATTCTGAACCGAACTAGAATCAATATTTATTTTGAAGCTTATAACGATCTATGAGAGATTTATTTTATTTTTTTTTTCGATTCGTATAAATACGTGAATGTAATTGATAGTTTATCTATATAAATTCAAATGCCTTTAGCATCTGGGCTAGCAATTAAAGTTATCGTTATATATTCAGGATTATATTATCCTTTTATACGACCCAGCTGTGAATATTATTTGCAAATTTCTAGATGGCTAGGTAATATCTGTGTGCAAGTGGCTTGAATTAACTGCTGCTGCACTGATGTTACCGGGATTTTGATGCCTTTAGTTTTTTTTTTTTTTTTTTCTCTATCATCAACGCGTTAGAAAATCGGGTAATTATTATCATTGTTATTATTACTATTATTGTAAGGACATTTTTCTCTTAGGGATATCGAGGAAAATATAATAAGAGAGGTAGAAAGAATAAAAGATCTCTTTTATAATGAAACCGAGGGTGATTCTTGAGGCTGACAAGCAAAAGAAAAGCAAAGGAAAGAGAAAAAGGAAAAAGGTAAAATAAAAGATTTTTTCCCTAAAAACCCAAGGGACGTTTTTTATCGATCGACTCACCGCGTGATTTGAGGGCTGTTTGAAAGACACGTAGTTCCATATCTTCGAAAGTCAAGGCACGCCGCGTAAGACATCTGTATTGTTAGGGGCTCCCGTAGGATTGGGATATTGTCTATCTCGTTCGTTCATTCGATGTGTTTAGTATTCAACGCGCAAGGTTCCATCAAAACTTATTCCCCGCAAGCTAAACTTTGATACGGGATGGTAACCGCCTTATTGGATTCGGAGGATCGGCCGGGTGGGCGTCGAGACGTAACTTTTCCACCCATTTTTCATTTTTTTGTTTTTTTGTTTTTTTTTTTATGCTGTTTTTGAAACGTCGAAATCGTTCTATATAATTTATTATAAACGAATGCGAATCACCTTGGCAAAAAGAAATAAAAAAAAATCATTTTTTTCACACAAACTTTCGGATAAACTAAGTTTCGAAAATATTTTATTATACCTGGATCATCATTTTTTTTGTTTTTTTTTTTATCAATAATTAAAAGTTTTTTTCATTTTCTTGTATAAGCAAACTTTTGAATTGATAGAGATTTGGCAATTTTTTTTTTTTTTTTTTTTTTTTTTCACGCCCATCATTCGAGTCAAATTTAAGATTTCTTCATATCGTCAATTCTGAGATCGATCGAGCGAGTTTATGGTACATACAGACCTCGTCATCTTTCGATGAATTAGATATTTTTTTTTTATGAAAGCTTAAGAAGGTTCGAAATCGTAAAGATGAATAAGAATTTGATCATATAGCCTCGAGGTGATGAGAAGTAAAAAAAATAAAATTTAAAACGTGGGAATTATTTGAGAGGCAATTTTGAAACAGGATTCTCTCTGTAGTAAAAATGACACCACTGTAACAAAAGAAAATCCCCTGTCATATAAGATCATAGACGGGCATTCCAGAAGACAAAAGTCAAATGCGATAACGAGAGGTAGTATGAAGGCTGCTGCACTGAAAGGAACGGGAAGCTCGCGGTGGACTTTTTCCATATTAAAAGTTCTCCTACACGATATTAAAACATTCTTCGTCAAATATTTTTGCCATTTATGACTCGACCTTTTTTTTTTTCTTCTTCTTTTTCTTCTTTTTTTTACTCTTCCTGTCCTCTCCCCTAGCCCGCGTGCTTCTCCGTGAAAACTTTCTCTCCAACGATTCACATATTGTTGTAGGGTATGTATTTTGAAAGGAGAATGACGAGATGTATAAATAAATGTCGTATTCAAACCGCCGACATTTTTAGGTATTTTATTTTTTTTTTCTTCTTCTTTTTTTCATCATCTTTTTTCGTCTACAATCTTCGAGCGAGTTTCTTGAGAAGGAATGAAAAGAAGCAAAATAAATAAAGTAACGTAGTATAAGGTATTTTGTCAGCGTGACTCAGCGCCGGAGTTGATACAGGGGTTGGTCGGTCGTGAGGTTACCGCTGCAGCAGGTTTTGAATAAATAAATATAAATAAAAAAAATAAATAAAAAATATTCAGAACTGCTGCAATGGCAACGATTTTAAATATATAATTTAATAACTATAAAGAGATACCCAGGGTCCTGTCCAAACAAGATAATATTCTGCCATGCTTCGCAAGCTTTTATCCCTAAAATACACACGTGAATAGAACATTAGCGTAGCTAAAGGATTATCCCTCGCTCCGGGACCTCTACGGTATAATATATATATATATATATATATATATATATATATATGTATAGGTATATATTAATCCTGATTTACCGAATTACGAATTTTAATATACACATAAAGCTTTGAGCCTGGCAATTCATCCCTCTGAATTAATAGAATTTATTTATTAATTATAATCGCTCGCAGCTTTGAATGGCTACTATATACCTTCGTCTTAGATTTCCTCTAATTCCCACTTTATTACGACTAAATAACTATCAACGAATATTTGGAATATCTGAGGAAAATTTTTTTCTTTTTTTTTTTTTTGATTATAAAAATATTAACAATTACCTGATGGCAGCATATTTTATTTGAGGCTTGTAGACGTTTGGCATTTGCCAGCGAACGCTGCCAGAAAAATACTGCGACGGTGAGAGACGCATTTTTCTGCTTTATTTTTTTTTTATTTTGGTTTAATTTTTTTTTTTTAGTTTTTAGTTTTTATTTTGGTAGTTTTCAACTCTCGTTTATCAGAGTTCAGTTCCTACAATTATTCACCCCCCAAAAAGTTTAGAGAATTAAATCTGAAGGTCTGACAAGGAAGAATTTACCATCCCGTTTATCACAAGGAAAAGAAAATCGAGAAAAAAAGAAAGAAGAAAAAAAAAAAAAAATACTTTTTTGACAGTTTTGTCTTTTATCAACGTCCGCACTGCTCTCTGTTATACGTGTAACACGAACTTGATGAGATTTTCTTGATCTTTTAATATTCTGAACGCAAAATAAATTTGCTATTCATTTATTTTGTTTTTATTTTTATGCCAAGTAACGATGATTTTCATATCCGCGAATTTACGTCGTGTAAAGGGTCTACATCACACCCCATGATAAAACGGAGACAAGAAAAATACCTCGAATCGTCTCCTATAATAATTGTTTTTCTTTTTTTCAAAAACTGCAGATTCACTCTGAAAAATTTACCGCGTCGTTTATCGGCTGCGGGGCATATCTCTCTGAGAATATTTTTTTTTTTGTTTCACCGAACATCTAAAACGTTTTATAAATCGTCTACTTTTCACAAAAATCCTAAGAATTGTCAAAAAACTATACGAAACTTCACCGCCCCCCGCCACTGCACGCCTTTATACACCACGTACTGCGCCGCGAGTGTATTTTCACGCGCGAGATGATCACCGCGTTTCGATATTTGCTCCAACTAATTTTTTCTTTTTTTTCTCTCGTTTGTTTCGATTTTTTGAAACGGAGTATTCTTTTTTTTCGCAATCCACTTTTAGCTTCCGATATGTTAAAACTACGCACGTGATGTCGAACGGTAAAGCTACAAACGCGACTGCACTAGCTGAGCTTGCAGAGCCGCGTACGAACCCCTTGAAAACTCCAAGCCCCCTTCGGAATATTCGATACTACACACGGGGGCTGGTTGGGGGTCGTATACTAGTACCGCGGGGTCTACAAGGCTGAACACCACACCGGTGATAGGGGGTTGCCCAACTATGACTAAGAACAAAAACTCCACGTTACACGACCACGTTTCTCTGCTGTTAAAAGACCGTTTAAAACGTTGCGATGAATAACAAAATTTGAATAGGAAGTAGAATATGGGGAAGAGGAGAAGGTGGGGGACTCGTTAGTCACCATTCACTATTAACTAACCAAAGTAGCGTTACTTTTCTCTTTTTTCAACACACGTACAGTCTTTTGCTAAGCCTGCACTAAAACAGGAGATATATATGGTACATATCTCGTTAATGACGCGGGGAATCGTGACAGGACAGCCGATCATCGCGCGTCAAGGAAATTAAAAAACATTTCTAACACTCGCATACTCACGTATGAACGAATCCGTACAAGGTATGTTGGTACCCATATACCATACGAAAAAACGTAAAAATTATGGGACGTGTTCGGGGGACACCATATGCCGATTGCTTGTGGGGCTTTAAACAAACAAAAAAAAAAAAAAAAAATCTAAACTTTACGGGGGCCCATGTGCCGCTTCTGCTACCGGTTGGGGGTGAGAGGAGAGGAAAATCTACGGTTTATAGAACGTAGATGTAATTCGAAGCATTTATAAACACACACAGTGATGTCTTCTTTCAGGCTATATACCTGTACGTTGCAATTTTTACGATCACTTCCAACGCCGTTTTTTTTTTCCTTATTATTGTTAATATTATTATCTGCGCAGTTTTTCAACCCCTAACGAACGAGGATTTAGAATTTTATTAGCTGTATTAAATTCGAGCCTCGCTTTTAGTCCAGATCTTCGCTGCACTTGAATCGTAGACATTAAACCACGTAATTGGGTTTGCCTAAATTCAATCTGTGAGCCCCTTATATGAGGGGAGGGGGGTGTTGCGTTTCGCCACAAAAATTTCGATAAAATTATAATATATACGATTTTTTTTTTGCTCTTTTTTTTTTGTTTTAATTATATGAAAGAATGACGATGATGATTATTTGCGATTTCGCTTAATTTATAAACTTAGGTCATTCATTTATTTTTTCTAATCAAATTTGTATCACAGATTTTCCGACTCGCACCATCATCCCCCGTTAAAATTTCTCCGACATCATCACTAATATGGACAAATGTGTAATAGAATTTTATTCAATCATATTATTTGACCTGAGCACCCCTGTAGCCACGTGCGCGGGGGTAGGCGTGACTCAAACTCTAATCAGGGGAACCCCACGCTAATTTCAGTGGTTCTCAATTTCCATTTCTATAATATGAAAAGAAAGTTTGACTTTTTCTTCTTTTTTTTTTTTGCAATCTCTTTCCTCTCTTTCCATATTCTTAAATCGGTCTCTAATTACCGTATATGCGAAGTAAAGATTCTGGGAGTGAGAATTTGAGGTATTAACGAAGTTTTTATCGGACCGAAGCGAAGTGAAGAAGTTCGGGGACTCACCTGTAACAAAAAAAAAAGAAAAGAAAAATAGAAACAGGAATAAATAGAAATAAAAATGTTTATATATGTACTATATATCTTCGTTGATTAGGATCTGTATATATGTATGTATACAAGTGATCGTGACTCGACTTTAACGTTTGAATTCATTTTTTCAATCGTCATATTCGTCTGTATGTAATATTTTTACACCCGTAGGGCATTCTATTCATATTTTCATTTCGACGATTATAATTGGCCGACCCTAAACCTAATTCGTAGAAACTCGTTTAGCTGAAAGAGATTTGCCGTTTCATTACGTGACTCTTCAGTTATATCGCGTTAAACCCTATAAACCAACAACTATAATCCAACGCCTTATATTTAATTGAATTGAAAGAAAGAAAAAGAGAACTAAAAATAAAATAATGGAAATTTTCGGGGTTTATAATATTTTATATCTAATTCCTCTTAAATTTCACTTCCGAAATTTTTTCTTAACCACCGCAGAGGTAAACCCCGAATTCATTTTCGTATAGTTGATCGCGGATATCAAACTCTTCTTGGTTAATTTTATTTTTCAAACGAACGCGTATAACCGACCCTTCGTCTCGTCGGGGGCGTGTGACGTTATTTTTTTTTATTGTTGTATCTTTTTTTTGATTTTTTTTTCTGTACCAACTGCAATTCGCCTCCCCTTTCCCCCTTCTCACCCCGTGAAAACAAAAAAGGAATGAAAAAAACAGGAAAAAACACTTCTGGGTAAATATTTGATGCAATTTTTTTAAGGGTGTGAGAAAAAAAACAAAAAAAAAGCCAAATAAAAAGATAAGAGTAAAACAGCTTTTCTCATAAGACGAAAGACTACCACGGTTATATAGGGTGGATCCGTTTTAGCTGCAGACAGTCTAAGTGATTGAAGATTAGACAAGACACCTGCTCGCTACACATGTTGTTTGATATATCGTCTTATGGTGGATATTAAACACGTAGATATACACACGTATCTCTGTGTGTATGTACACGTACGTACAATACCTAGGTTCGCATCTATCCGTACTTCAACGACTTATACTTTATATATATCAAACATTTGATAGACGTATTCGCGTCTCTTCGGCTGGCACGTCATCTCTGTGTGGGTATAGATGTGTAACATGTACACGATGTTGGTACATGCCATGCAGTTTCCTAATTTAATTTCAAACCTTTGTCTATCCATCAACGCTTGTCTGTACGCTAACCAGCCTCTGAGTTGACGTAGATATATTTACCGAGCTATAATAAAGGAAGGAATGAAGACGGGAAGGAAGGGTTGTTAAAACAATTGCTTTTCAAATTAGTATTGATTTCTGCTTTCGGAATTAATTACACAGTTACGAGGAGAAACGATCTTCAACAAACCTTTGAGAGAAAAAAAAAACCGAAAGGATTCGAAAATATTTTCTAAAAATTAATAATTGCCAAGATCGATCGTCGATGAACTGTTCGAAAAAAACGAAAAATCTTCCTTTTATAAAAACGTTGTATATAATAATTTATACATTTTTATATTCTCATGGCATATATTATAAGTATATAAGGGATGTTAAAAATAGTTTGCAACGTCGGGCCATATGTGCCTCCGCAAAAGAACGGAAATAGAAATTATACATATAGAACGCTGAGACCCGCAGACTTCCAAGAGACGCCGCTAGTCAAACGGGGGCGTCAATTATTCTTAAACACCGTTTAAACTCAATCTGAGAATAGTATTAATAGCGAAAAAGGGGTGCCTTTGCACTTTTATTCTGACCGCGCAGGGAGTCACGTGCGAAAAAAGTTTTTTTTCTTCTCATTTTCTTATCGATAAACTTGCAAAATGTCGATGATAGCTGTTCACGAAGAAAAAAACAGGCAAGAAATCGATCCTCGCAATAGAGACTTTCGTTGGGAAAATCTGTCGCTACACTAACGGTGACCCAAAATTAAATGAATAGGGTGCGATGAAGACGGCTCTCCTCTACAGGCTCGAAAGCATCCCGGGGATGAGCCTGTTCCGCTGTGGGGTCCAGGTCGTTCGTAGGGGAGGCTTAGGTGAGCGATGTCGCGACCCACAGATTCGTCAACGTCAAACCCCATTAGCAACGACGCCCTGTGCCGGCCCGGGGCCCCGTCGAAACCGTCGTAATTCCAATAAATATTAATCTTTTTATTTTCTGTTAACGCACCTCGTAATACACGGGGGTGGAATGAGAGGGGCTGTCAGTCCCGTGTCGGTGAAGTTTTTTGAATCATTTTTTTTTTGCTACAGAAAAAACGGAAAGAGGAGAAGAAATTTTAGGCAAATTTTTGGAAAATTCTAACGCGGATAAAAAATTGATAGCAGCAAATTGAAGCGCAGAGAGTCCGGAGAGAATTATAGGTACGATCTGTAAAACTAATTCAAACTAGAGTCGCCGTATATGACACCTCGTCGCGTCGACGGTGTTCGTGTAACTTATGAATATTAAATATCGCAGAGAGTTACTACGGAAGATGCGGGTGGTTTATTCTCATGATCTCTCAACAGTCGTATCATACATATACATATACACCGTAGGTACTGCAGCTGAGGGGTTGACAAAACCCTGGGCAAACTCGGGCCGGTGTTAATATCCATGCATTTATAATTCCGCGAATGTTATGCTACTGAACGCGGTGACTGACTGGCTGACGCAGAGGTCATTAATAATCAAGGAATTAGGATCTCGCCCTGACTACTCTAACCCCTAAAGCGAAGTTTTTGTTAATTTGCAAAATTTTAGGAACCAAATCCACCAGCAGCTCCGCCACTCCTCGTTTATTACGAACAATTAATTCGCCCAATATTAGCTTAGGTCTTCGGATCTCCGAACGGTACGTTGGCTATATATAGGGTATACGGTCAAATAGCGAGGCCCGCCTAAACTCAAACAGAGATTCGTGACCGAACAAAATTGTCCCCGAGGATCGGTCCCGCAGGATTTCTAACCTCCAGACTTTATCCTACTCACAGACAGCGCCAGACTCAGGACCACCCCGCTTATCTTTAAGGCGATCCTGTGTCACGCTATCTAAGGAATCCTCTCTTACATTCTGAGGATACCAACCAACCGAGAACCGTGTGGGCAACGATCTTACGGGATACACACGGTTTCTAGTAGCTTTTATTCCTCCTATACTATACTCAAGGACTTCTTCTGGGATTATTTTCCCATTAGGATCTTGTCTTCTGGGGGACAAATTGACCGGACGGGTCCAGCTGACGGAGGACCTGAGAGTAGGTATTTTGTTCACAGATTTTAGCGAATTTTTCGGGTATCTGAGGAGAAGAGGGAACAATTCGTTCGCGATCATCCGTCTAGCTTAAACAACTCTGTTTAGATATAGACCGATTTTGTCTTTCGCTAAAAATTTGTTCGTTAAAAAAGAGAAAGAGAGAGAGAGTTAGAGAGAAATCTGTATAACGATAAAACGCTAATTGCCGCAAGCTTATCAAGTTTTGCTTTTAATGGTAGGTAGATGCTCATGGTCGAGTGCATGCGGATACAAAGGCAAGTAATAAATATATGAATTCGTGATAGGACTGGTCATCTACGAACACGATCTAAACTATCTGAAATGACGCTTATATAAATGCCCTTCAGGGTGTAATAAAAATTCCTAGCGGCCATTTTTTTTTCTTTCCCCTCTCTGAAATGCCTAGATTTATAATAGATATACGCTAACAGCTGGATGAGACACGTATTTTAATTAGCTCGTACTCTTTCGAATTTCGGCCGAAGCATCGGAACTGTGGTACCTTTGAAAAATTGATCATTCGATGAAAATTACATCCCTAATTTTAACAGTCGGAAAAAATTCGTAATGAAAAAAAAAAATGCATGAAATCCTGCCCCAGGTTCGTCCGTTGCTCGTAAAGGACGAGACGGATACTTGCCGCGTGCTATGCATTCAGTTAATTAAAACTGTAATGCTTTGATCGTATGTGGCCAGGTTGACAGCGAATACAAGCTCTCTTGAACCTTTTCAAAGATTCTTGCTAATTAGTATTTTTATGGTATATATATTTTTCAGTAAAAAAAAAAAGAAAGAGGGAAAAAGCTATACGAAGTCTCTCGTCGCCGCTGCAACCTTACAAAATATGTGAACCGGAAATCCGTTGTTTAAAAAAAAAAAAAATCATACTTCTTCGTTTAAAATTACTTATCCAGAAATTTAACTTTATTCCAAAGGTTATTCGATTCTCGACATTAAAATTTATCCATACCCACATTTTTCAAGCAAAAAAAAAAAAAATTTTGGATCTGATTTACGAGCTTGCTCACGAGGTGAGGTGAAAAAAGTATGAAAACTGTTAAGCCGGTAAGCTCAGCTGCCCTTTGTGTATTTCTAAATGTGAGAAACGGGACGAGGAAGGGAGAGCTCGATCGCGGTTAAACTTATCTTCCCTATAGTATATGTATACATAATTTAAGAAATCTGTTTTATGTCTTCGCTGTGCAGCTCTCGCGAGGAATAAGGAGGAAGGAACGAATAACCAACCTCCTTTAGAGTCGGACTTCGAACTACTGTACCTACCATATCCATTCCCGGCAACACGGTTATACGTATCAACCTCAGAAGTTCAGTTTCGAACACAAAGAACGCACTTAAAAGACCGTCTAAAACTTTTTCAGTGCTTTTAAACCCGCTACACTTGCATCGCGCTCATTCCTTATATCGAGTAACACTTTGTAAGATATCTTCTCGGCTCTACTGATATAGTTTATCGACGTCAACGTCAAGGGAAGAAAAAAAAAAAAAAAATAGTCAAGAAAAACCCCAACGCGTATAGGGAAATAATAACAACAACGACGAGCTTCTTTCGTGCGACAAAAACGTTAAGGAAATATAATTTAGAAATTGTAACAGGATATATCGGCGATTGTTACACGAAGTTAGAATCGAATTTTTGTTATACATCAAACTTTCCACGAACTTCCTCTATTTTATTTTATCGTTATACTTTGGAGGATCGTCTGTATCAAGGGTTGAAAAATGTGTGTAAAAAACGAAAGAAGATGTTTCAGGTATCGAATTGCTACTAAATGCGAAAGATTCTTCGTTATCCTTACCTCGTTCTCGACTATATAAACTCTAATTACGCTGCAGTGAATAAACAATGGAAATAGTCCGTATCCACAGCCCTATTCTGTTCATGTATAGATATGGGAATCAGGAGTTACCGGAGGGTGCAGGAATACCTGGTATACGGTATGGCATGGTGTATGGTATATGGAACCTCATCAGCAGTGCATTGGAACTATTCAACACAAGAACCGTTAAACATTCTCTCGTTTGTTCGTGGCGAACAGTGTCTAGGTGAAGGAGAAATAACCCTGCAAAGGCAGATTCGTGGTTTATGGGACTCGAACACGAAACCCCCTACGACCATCCTATCTTTATATCAACCTGGCACGTAACCTAACCCATTGTTTTAGAGAATGAAAACGTCGAGCAAATTCCCATATAAAAAAAAAAAAAAAAAAAATGAAAGAAAATAACAGAGTGAGAGAATTTTCCTAACGTTAAGATGATTGCAAATTTTCGAACAAAGAAAATTCCCTGAAAATTTTTTTCTTTTTTCCGTCAATCGGAGACGTTGGAAGCAAATTGATTGACTAGTATTCGATTTTATAGCGAGAGAAATGTTTTTTTTTTTGGGGGGGTTTTTTCTGTTATTTAAGGATATTTTTTACACACGATTCCTTGCACGATTTTCGAGTCAATCTTGAAACAGGATGTGGCGGTCTTTTGTTGAAACCCGAGGTAATCTTCACCCCGTATTAACGGTGGCCCTCTATAATATCTTCACACTTTAAGTTGGAAAAATCGTTTTGTCTGTCTCATCGTTCGCCGTTGTTCCAGCCTTTTCTCATCACCTGGATAGAGTGGACCCAGAGATCGTTCTCGCTACGGTTAACAACGCCGGTGGTTTTGTTTCCTTTCTTTTACTCGTTTCATTTCTTTTTTTTTTCTCTTTCTTTCGTTCATTCTCTCTATACTTTTCGATCGTGACTCTTCACATTCGTTATAAAACTAAACTGAATTTCTCTCATCGCCAGTTATCGAAGCGTTTCAATTACTCGTGATCGCGTTCGATCGGTTGGTAGGTACTTCAAAATAACCGGCCAAACTCGTATATACCGTCAAACGACTCGGAGACGTATACATATATAATAAAAATATTTATCACCAAAAAATTCCTCGAATTTTCGCCAATTATTATTCAATCCGTACGAAATTTTTCACGTGTGCGTTAAAATCCCGATTCCTCGCGACAGATCTCGAGCTACAAAACTCACGGAGTAACCGGACTGACTCCATAAAACATACGAAAATATCATCAACGACGAAAGAAGTAGGTATTTCGATTTGTTAACTGAGTTTGGTCACGCCAACCTATATATATATACCCTACATGCACATTCGTCTCTCGGAATACTTATATAGATTTTAGCGTATCGTTGTAGTAGCTGCTTGCCACCCATAAACTTTTATTAAGATTGCTTTATTTCATCTTCAGAATTACGATCGGCAATTTACCAACGTTTCCTATTCTACCTTCTTCGATCGTGATTGATGATCTTCAAGATCGATATATGGATAGGATTACTTTATCGAACTTATACTGACGAACCGGTATAATTGAACAATTTACAATTCGTGGAATGGGATTGAATTGGGAATGAAAAAAAATAATTGATCGTTGAAAAATTCGTACAGGTAGATACGAAGCTAATAAAAATACCGTCGTTTGATATTGAAATTTCTTTTCACACTCCTTACGAGCCGTTTCCGCTCGAACATTTTAACTTGACATTTAGTCGTGACCTTATAGCGGCTGTATTCGACGATCAGATCGTAGAATTTGACGAGTGAAGGGTTAAATAAAAAAAAAAAGGGCAGATTTATTATTTTCGATGATTTCAGTAATTACCTTGAATCGTAAGTAATTCCCAAATTTGTATCAGTCGGTCAAATCAATTGACGACGATTTTTTTTGCACGATAAATAGAAAGATGACGAGAAAGAAACATTTTGGACGATTTCAAATCGCGATGAAAAAAGGTTGGAAATTTGTTTAAAAAACTAGGAATTTAAACCACACACGAAGCCGGGGCTTTTATCAGTCTGATAAGACCGGCCGTTATGGGGTAGCGCGCGCAGAGAACTGAATGCATTCCGTCACACGGGACTTGAAATCTTGACTTCGTAATAGTTCGGCAAAACTCGGTTGTACTCGTCGTCGAGCACGTGGCTCCAGAAACACCCCCGAGTGTCAAATTGTCCACCCCCAAAGCAAACACGGGTTCCTAATGCCTAATGCACTCGGCAAACAAGTTGAATTATAAAAACAAAAGAGGGATGAAAACGATGAGGGGGGGAGAATGACGATTTCTCCCCCTTTTTTTTTGCGGGGAAAAAAAATTCACCACGGGTTTGGGCTCTCTTTCTACTCCTTTTCGGCAACGGGTTTCGAAACGATGATTAATTCATCCCTTCTTCAACGTTAAACCAAATTAACCCGCGACTCCGAACTCTCGATTCAAGCAGTACCTACGTATCCTTGAAACGGGGGTTGACAGGCCTCTCCATCGATGCCGAATTAATGGTAAATACAACTGACAGATATGCGATGAAAATTTGGTCCATTACCGCTGCCGAGCGGCAGTCAAGCAGCCACAGAAACCCCTCTTTCTGGCTACTCCCTATACCCTATTCCCTATTCGCGTTTGTTTGCACGGAGTTCAATGCTCGAACTCATCACTCACGCAGATGTCACGACGCCGAGTTCTCCGAACGGTATATACATACCGAACGTGTTGAAAGTGTCGAGGAAATTGTACGGCACTGTTTCGGAAGCTATTTATCGATTTGTGAGACGCTGAACGATCAGCTCAGATCGAAATTGATCGACTTTGCGGGATGGTAATAATTTGCAACGATCTATTTCGGGTTAATAAAAAAAAATCGGCAAAATAACTGATAACCAAAATTTTCATTGGACCGTAATTTCGAATTTCGAATATCCCGAGCGAACGCGACGCGAAGCGAAATAAACTAAATCGCATTTATATTCACAGAGCTTCGCTCTGCCCACTGATGAACCGGGACGACGAATTGCCTCACCTAGCAACGCCTACGTGAGGATAATGTAAGCGTGGTTGGAAAAATTTTTTGAAAACAGAACGAAATAAATAGAAAAAAAAAAGAATAACGGGAGACGGTGTACATGCGGATCGAGTAACGCGAAAGAATTTTATTAAATAGTAAAAAACGAAACGAAATTTGGAGGGACCGTATGGAGAATTTCAGGGGCCAGCAACGCTGCGGTCGACGTGCATCCGGACGCTAAGCTCGTTGTAAAGTGAAGATCTTTATTTGAGGATTAAGAAATACAGTGGCCATTGACCATCGGACTAGTTTGCCTTGGATTAAAGTCGGGCTAATTAAATTTGACTGTCGTTAAAAGAGACTCTCAGCGAGCGGATCAGATGATTGCGGTTACGTGTGGAATCCGGCAGTTAAATATTGTAAATGATTTTTTGTTTATTTTTAGGAGTAATTTAATCGATCTTTCCTCCCAGTCTTCGAACGTTCGAATCTCTGGTATATCAGGAATCGTATAGGTATAATCCGACTTCTGAATGTGTCTTTAATTTCGTATCCTACGCTTAGAACGACATCTGGACTCTCGGCCCCTTGATTTGTGCGCCTTGTTTCTGGTCCTCGAAAAAGATCTATGGTCTTTCCACCCCAGGAGCTGCTGTCCCTTCACTCAGTCATTGATGTATCGTTTCAATTGTCTCAGGACCGCGCCTGCAGCGATCTTTCGACACAAAAAGGACCAAACAAAAATCTTATACCGCGCCCCGGTTTCTTTACTTGCGCGAAAACAAAAAATACACACTACAGCCAGTAAGTGGACCGGGGCCAAATTACAATCATCCCTTTCCAAAATACTGCGTCTATTCAGTTTAAGAAATTTTTTATCATTATTTTTTTCTTCCGAATTTAAATTTTTGATTTGAAGAGTGTAGAGGAAATTCCAAGAGCCAGAAGGGAATTGCCCCCGGGGCAATCGATGAGCGAAAAATTCTTGTTCGTATGATATGAGACAAACAACAAGTTCCAAAGTCCCAAAGTTCCAAAGTTTCGAAGTGGAGAAGTTTCCTTATTTCCGTCAATTCGCATCTGGACGGTGCAGATGCAAGAGATCAATCCATTGCAACGTCGAACTGAAAGATTGCATCAAACTGTGTGCTGATAGCAAAATTTTTTTTTTTTTTTTTAATCGATAAAGCGATGTCCGTAGCGGAGTGAAAGTTTCGAACGAAGCGTTAATCAATTTTCCGAATACGAATTTCATTTTCATTCAATTTATTCATGTACTTTTTTCGAAGTTTTATTTGCTGTTTTCTGTGCCCTATCCCTCGGGGAACGGGCCAAAAACCAAGCTACATGATACGTAAAAAACAAGGAAACGGAATTCGCCCAACAACTGGAGAAATTCGATCAAAATTGTTTGAATTCTTGTCCAGAGAGACGGATAGCCGACACGATTCCGGAATACTAATGCTTACCGTGGTTCGGGCGGGGGTGATGGTTGGTTGCGGTAAAAGGAAGGGAAACCTTTTCTTCTATTCCATCTCTTACCTCCGTTTTTCGTTCCCCAAACTCGATAGGGGGTATCGTGAATCGGCACCAACGAACACAGCATTCTAGTGCGATAGTGCTCGCTATTCCGTGCTACGCAGGGCGTGTTGGTGCGGTCCCATGGCGGAGGCATTTTAAAGTGTCACGAAAAAAAAATTTATGAACCGCTGCAGCCACTCCTAGCCGGAAAAATGCTCAAGGGAATTGAGAGATTTTTGTTTTGTATTCGATTTTCGGTGGAAAGGGACGCCTAAACTATACGATTCATTATCCGATTCCCTGCTGCAGCTCGGCAGTTACGGTTCAAAAAATAATTTTGGTTTTATTTTCTCGACGGTTTGCGGGGAAAATTGAGTAGTTTCTCGGTTATTTCTAAATTAGCCGAAAGTGATTCGGACGAATTTGTGCGAGGCTTAGAATCGCGGGGCAGCCAATTTGAAGGAACCGTTTGAACGGTGGCAATATATTCAAACGGGTGAAGCCACACGACAACCACAATTCTATTTGGTCGCATGGAAAATGTAGACCGTATGCTGGGAAGGGTCTAACCCTCCTGCGGCAATGCATACTAGCAGTAGCTGTACCCACCCTCTTTACTTCTTCGGGAACGGTGAGCTGCAGAGACCGTCTCCTACTAGTAGTCTAATGGAACAGGGCGCAGGGATCCTCGTTCTGAATTTCGAGTGAACAATGTACAATGGAAAACTGGAAGTGGAAGTGGAAGTGAAAGTGGAGATGGAAGTGGAAGTAGAAGTGGAAGTGGAAGTGGAAGCCGCCGGAAACATCTACGAGAAGTGTCACCCGCCGAGATATACGAAAAACTTCTCTGACTAACGATAAGAAATTTCTTACGATATATTTCCCTGAAAAACATTCTTTTTTTTCCTGTCTCTCTCTCTCTCTCTCTCTCTCTCTCTCTCTCTCGACGAAAATCGTCATAGAAGAAGAATAAACCAACGCAAATAACAGTCAATTTATCTCCCTCTCTCACTAAGAATTTTCATATCAAATCTACAATTCTGAGTTAAAATAATTCTTCCATTAAAAATTCAGACCTCAGATTCATGATACGTTGAAACCAACTGATTCATTGTCACGTGATCAAACGAGATGTATTGAATTTCGCTTCTCTCGTTAGTCAGCGAGCTCGGAATCATTCCGAGAAGGTCTTAATCAGCTGGGAAGTCAAACGTGGGAGATTGCGGCTGCTGACGATGTATTCAATTACTTCTAAACAATTTTTTTTTTCCTTTTTCTTTTAGTCAGGTCAAGTCACTTAACAGTGTAAATTCCCGTTGTCCTATGCAGGGGTACGCAGCCGTGGGGTTGGTTTTTTTGAAACCTATCGTGAAAAAAAAAAAAAAATTCTTTGTCCTGCTGCAGGAGTAGACGGAGATTCGGGACTTGAATTGCAGAGAGACGAAAAGTATTTTGAACAGGGAATTTTAAGTTCAGACGAGGTAGATGTATACCTATATACATTTTCCGTTACTTTACTTTCCTTTCGGTGTGGCATTCAAAGAAAAACGTTTCATTTCCCGCGTTTATCGGTCGAGGAGGAGGGGGGGAGGCTGAGGGCAAGCGAAAAGAGCGAGGTCGCATCGTTACTTTTTATATTCCAGTTTATTTTTTATATTCTTTTTTTTCTTTTCCCCGATTGCAGATGAGCGCTGAACTAAAGAAGGGCGGTTCCGGGGTAAAATTGAGAACGAGGGAAAAAATCCGCAGTTCTAAAAGTCACAGTTTCGAGTAAACAGGGAGAAAATAATAAGACATAAATAGTCAGTCGTGATGCAGGGATCTGTGTACGTATATATGTACGTATGTATATACATTACACACGGTACATTTATACACATACGAACGAAAACCGTACGTATGTAAAAAAAAAAAAAAAAAAATAAGAAACGAAAAGAATTCGTATTCCATAAAGGTGTAGCCTCGATATTCCAGAAAATCGAATGTCAAACGAATTTAAATAAATGTCCCATACTAGTCATCCACCCCCCTTCTTCGGTAAAGCTCGACGACCTTCATATTTTTATATATACTCGCGATGTACCCCCGAAGATCTCCCCATCCCCCGCCTGCCCTGTTTCTATCTATATTTTCATTTCTTGTCATTTTCCACGACGTTTCGCAATCCGTAGACTAAATTCGGCGAATACAATCCGTATACCTATATACGATATTCGGGAAAAAGGGGGATGGGGAAACAAAAAATGAAAGGAAGTGGACACACGATCTTAACCAAAGCGAAAGAAAAAAACGATTTCATGTTATTACGTTGTACTGTGAAAACCTCTAAGTTCTAAGTAGAGAAACCTTGGTGTGACCTAAGGCTTATAACAAGTGTTGCAAGTGTTGGGATAGTATTCCATTACACACACACGTTTACACAAATAATTACATACTACATTCATTCACCGTCACATTCTATGCCTAACTACGCCATAACACAATGTCACTGTCCGTCAAGGTCCGAATGACTTGACCGTTCCTGATCCCTGCAGTCTACACCTCGAAAAAATTTCTCTGATAATTCTTTTCTGTAATTTTTGTCTTTTTTTTTCTCTCTCTCTCTCTTCTTCTTTCACGTAATTTCACGGTATACGGAGTAAATAATATCTCGTCTGTCACTCGGTCACAGACTGCAGCGAGAAGCTGGTAGTTACGCCGATGGCCCTAGAGGCTGCTGGGAGAGAGGTGGATAGGTATAGAGCCGGGTATATACATATTGTACATTACATACATACATAAAATCTGTCGTAGGGCGTAAGGTAGCTGTACTCAGGACTCCCTAGGGTATCCGAGCACTTGTCTTTATTTACCCGACCGCCAGTTTTCCCCGTGCCACAGCTCACCGCCACTACCGCCCCCTCTCTCTCTCTCCGGATCTCGAGTAAAAATCGACGATTGGCTTTATTTGCCGATCCCAGCTGCGTTCGAAAAGCGAATAAGAAACGAAAAAAAAAAAGAAAAAGAATAGCGAAAGAAGAAAGAACAAAAAAAAAATCGTCGACGATCGGAAACACAATTTCATCGAACGCTGCGGTACACAACCTGATACAGAACCCAGGCTCAGGGGGTGAAGAATTTACAGAGGGAGAAACTTATACTCGCTGACGATGAGATGGGAGATGAAGCAGCTTCGTTATTGGTACGAACAGACTATAGCTGTGGCTAAAGATCGTGGAAAATACAATTTAGGAAACTAATTAGGTATATTTTTGGTGCAATGAGCGCAGGAATCATTATCGAAAAGCCTTTTATCAGGCTGATTAATTCGACCGAAGTTATCTTCTCCTGTTTATCTGTACGATATCCGATTATTTCTATTCTTTCATCTTATCGTCAGAACCGTTTTAGAGAAGATGTGTCCAGCTGCAGGTTAAATGACGCCAAGCTGGCTGGTACCCTCGGGATTTTATGGCCCCCAGGTTGTCTCGGTCATGCCGTTGACCGAAGGGGCAACAAAGGGGCAAGTAACAGGGGTAGTTTACATAGAAATGACACCGATTTCGTACAAACTTGATAGAATGAATTCAGGATTTGAGTCAGTGGAGATAGAGTTTATGCAAAGCTGTCAATCTACTCTACTTTACTCCTATACTCTCTCTCTGTCTCTTTCAGTTTCTATTCCTTTCGCGAGTTGAAATCACCACTGTCAACCCCTTTACGGGTATAACCGCGAGGGAATGAAGATCCTTAGCGAAAACGAACGAAAAGAGAGAAAAAGTGTTTACGCTGTGAAAAATAATTATCTTCCCTCTTTTTTTCTTTTTTTTTTTTTTTACGATACTAAAGATTCTTTACGATAACCTGACTTCCTGCAATTTTACTCACCCACGCGAACAACCCTTTGGTATTATTTTTAATTGAATTCCACTGATGGAATTTCTCTGCGCTATCCTTTCACAGCTCGAACCTGCACACCGTCGCGCTTTTCTATATTAACTTCGGAGATATCTCGTTCCTACGTTTCATATTTTCTTTTCGTAGATTTTTCTCCACCAATTCTCCGAACGAACCTCCCCTCCTTCTCCCCGAAAGTGTCACCCTTATGGTACTGTCTTACGGTATTGTCGCGGAATATTTTATGCCCCGAAAGACCGTAACGTACAGATGGTACCTCATACTGCATATTTTTATCGATAACACCGGTGCTCCTCGTATATATGGGAGGTAGTGGCAGCGGCAGCAGCAGCAGTAGCATATCCAATGAACCCCACGGGGGACACTATTCTTACATCGAGGATCGGTAGATTTTTCTATAAATTATATTTTGTCGGGAGAGTAACGGGGAACGAAAAATGAATGAAAAATACTCGTAAACAGCTGAGCCCTGTAATTGCGACGTAAAAGAGTTTAACGTTTTGCGGGTTTAACCGAATAACCCGGGGAATTTGCCCGCCGTAGAATTAATTTAATTAGCGGTCGGTCTAGCCCCAAACTCCGGTTAAATTCTCATTAATAACATCTGTCGCCGGCACCGCCAAGTACCGCAACCTACACCTTTTCTCTCCCTCTACGTCGTTTCTGATTCCCAAAATTTAGATTACTCTTTTAGTAATATCAGGCAAAATCCGATATGAAATCAAACTTTGCTTAAAAATCAAAGAAACCTGACGTCTCATTTGGTCCAAAGCCTCGAAATAGGCAGCCGGACGTACGCCGGTGTACGCGCGTAAGATTCTCGGACTCAAAAATGAATCTCGATTAAATAATATAGACCGTTAATTAAATCGCGAATCGAGTCGTCGAGGACCGAGAAAGTTTCCCGTTGCAACGTTGGGTAGAGCTGAATGTACGTCACAGCTTTGCAAAACCTCCTTGACTTAGCATAAGAATGGGACCCCATTATCCATAGATTCAAACTGTAAGATACGCGGAGCCGAAAATGGCCGAAGCGGTAGCTAAGGGGCTGGTGACAGATGCTATGTATGCAAATTCCGAGCTATAGAAGAGAGGTCTCTCCGGCGCGAGGTGCAGGCGAGAAAACCCATGGCTTCAAGATGAAGACAGCTCTCGCGCTTCGGCGAACAAAGGAAATGTGTTAATTGAAAAAATGAAAATTTAAGAAAACGATTCTTGAATCCCCCGTTTCTTAAACGAAATCAAAAGACGAGGCTAAAGACTAGAGTTTCGTGAACTATGACTAAAAAAAAAAAATTTGCGAAACTTCTTTAGAGATAAAAATCTGTGCGGTTTGATCCTCGCTTTGTTCAAGTCGACGTTCACTACCCTGGGGCTTTAGTTGCAGTTTCACCTGGCTATATCTTTAGTTCGATTAGCCAGCGAGCTGCGGAGTGAGTTTCTTGCCCTATCTATAAGCGTAAGAGAACTGTGGGCTGGTTGAGGTTGAATAAATGCCGATAGATATGAAATTAAATAAGGCTAAGACTGTGGCTTGAGCAGACAAAGGCGGATGTGCTCTGAGAGTAAATCGCGAATACTACGAACCAACCTGCGAACCTTCAAAGGGTGAGTTAGTGGACGAATGGTCGTAGAATGAAGGAACGCGATGGGACAGGATAGAAATGGAAAGCGAAATACGCGCTGAATTTCAATGCCCGGTGAACTTCGTGCTCGGAAAACTATATCGGAAAATATATATATATATATATATATATATATATATATATATATATATATATATATATATATATATATATATATATATATATATATATATATATATATATATATATATATATATATATATATATATATATATATATATATATATATATATATATATATATATATATATATATATATATATATATATATATATATATATATATACCCAGGTATTATATACATTCGTGTGGATATATACCAACGGACTTTGTTTTCAGAAATGTGTGCGTATAGCGCGCGGACAGCACGCACACCGAATACATAGCAAAAACGTTACTAAACCGGGAACCCTAACCCCTCGCGGTTTTTATCTCCTCCGCGAAAATTAAGCCATCGGATAGTTTAGCGAAGAAATATCCTACCGAGGTAGGAGACTTTCTGTTGAACAAAAAAATGAGGAAAATTTTGAAAAACTGAAAAAGAAATCATATCTAAGAAGTTTTCCGGTGACCCTGAGTAAGGCGTCAGCCGCGATGTTCTATGGGACATTATGCAGGCTGATCCCCCATGGATGGGGCCATAATATCAAGCTTATACGAAGTTAGCCCGACGCTATACTAGGCTTACACCCCATAAATGGCGGCTGGTTAACTATGGGCTATGTGCAGCGGGGCACCGTGTCTTTATATTTACGATTTGATCTCTCGCATTAGTAGCGAACCATAGATAAGGGTTTTATTTTTAGTCGTAGGATATATTCTAGCCGAGATATTTCCCTCCTTTTCAAGAAGCCCGGAATATCTTAATCCCGAAATTTAGTAGATCGAAATAAACGGGCAATTGTCTGTACGGGAACGAGCACATCAACGACGAATCAATTCTACAAGGAAGGCGGAAATCGATGAATAAACGAACGGAAACGTACGTCTTGGAATTTCGCTGAGTAGAGGAAATTCTAGTGGATCGTTTGGGTCCTCCTTTTCGAGGTACCTGCTTACTCACGGGCGCGTATCCCTCCCTACTTTGAATCTCACCAGCGACGGTGGGATTTCGCCCCACCCCCCATAGGAATCGTCGAAATCCCCAACGATAAAGTCCCATAGGCGTAATCGAGGAAGAATCGCAAATTTAACTCCGGCTATTAGGGAGATTTTGGATCCGGAATACCTCCGCCCTTGCCGGAGTAAGATATCCCTTTGTCTTGAAAGCTTCCTAAAGTACCGCGTTGAAGCCAATGCTTATCTTAAGCTCGCCCCCTATAAATCGAACTTTTTAAACTTGGATCTTCACTGCCTATGTATATCATGTACAGATATGTGTGCTCGTTATTTCTTGCCTTTGGCATAGTTTGGTGATTCCATAATCTCCTCCGACGCTTTTTCATCTCCTAAGAGTTATTAAAGTTCAAAAAATCGTGTCAGAGTACGATTCGAAGTATGATTCCCGTTATCTGGATCCCCAAAAGCGTGAAATCTGATTTGATTTTCTATTTTTTCTCAAAACCTTCGAACAAGAACTGAAAAAGAAAAATTTTTAAAGATCGTTCTTCGATATTGACGAATGCCTCTGGCTATAAACTCGCGTGAAAACCTCGGCTGCAATAGTGAAAAATGTTCGACGGTAATTTGACAATAATATAAAGAGCCCTTATACTGGCTGCAGTCGGCCCAGGAAATTTCAGGCAATATATCAAACTGGTTTCTAAACTTTTTCGTTTAATAAGTTGAAGTAATTTTTCACCGGGTTAGGGTCTGCAACCCCGCGGTTCTATTGCTCACTTGCAAGCTGTCTGATCGTCCTTTACGGGGTGTTATAGAGTATTAAAGAAAAAATGGTGGGGCAGGGGGGATCCAATAAAACAGAAAAAAGGTCTTTTTCGACGATGTCAAACATCGCGAGTTATTTCTAAACATCAGAGTCGAATAATCGACGGAGAAATAAATTAAATAAAATACACGAATTCTTTCTTCGGGGTCGGAAAAGTCGTTCGAGTTTGATTTAATACCCGTTCACATATACAGGGTGTCCCAGAACTAAAAATTAAATTCCCAAAATGAAAGGTGTCCTAGAGGAGGTCGAACCGAGTAAATTGACCCGAAGAACACGGGGTCTGCGAAGTCGCGTTCGCGAGATATCGCGGGTTAAAAAATTTCGCTTTGCGCCACGATCGTGGCGCAAAGCGAAATTTTTTAACCCGCGATATCTCGCGAACGCGACTTCGCAGACCCCGTGTTCTTCGGGTCAATTTACTCGGTTCGACCTCCTCTAGGACACCTTTCATTTTGGGAATTTAATTTTTAGTTCTGGGACACCCTGTATATCGCAGAGTGAATGACTGCGGTGGTAATAGCGAGGCGTATAACAAAATTGGAGCAATTTCAAGGAGGCCTTACCAGTTTAAGCACATTACCGCAGTTCTTTATCAGAGTTTGTATGTACACGTATACGTAGTAAAGACTGAGGGGGTATATTACGAACAGGTTATATTATAGAAACTGTGTAACGTGTACGTAGATATTATATTTTATACCTGTTATATACGTTATTATACATCGCGTTTAACGTCCACAACGATCTTACTGCAGGCTCGCTATTATTCGCAAGTCTATCCGCAGATAATAAATTACACCTGTCGCTCAAAGATTTTCTCCGTTATAGTATATAAATTGTAAAATCAGCTTTCTTGGAAGACATTTTTATTGAGGTTTGATCATTTTTGAAAATATATATATATCAGTTTTCTTATACGAAACTGAAGAAATTGGTTATAGTATTTGCTTTGACACCTTTCTTCGAAGGGAAGAAGTGTATTTTCCCCGAGCCCCATGGGTATTCCTGGCGGATCTGAAGGACCCTCCATCGCTCAGGAGTCTCGCGTGGAAGAGCTAACAAACTTATCCCAAAGGCAGCGACGACGACGACCGTCGGAGGTGGCGGGGTGCCACGCCACGCCACGCCACACCGCGTTGTGGAAAACTCGCTTCTTTCTTCGGCAGGGTTGGATCCAAGGTAGCCGGGTATATATACGCGTAACGTTAACCCGAAGAAAATTTTCTGAGGGAAAAGAAATATCTCCGGGCAAAAAAACGAGAAGAAGATGAAGAAGAAGAAGAAGAAGAAAAAAGAAAGGAAAATAAAAAAATCGAGATAAAAGAGAGAAAACTCTGCGGCTGCGATCGATATGACGAGTAAAATTACCCAGCTTTTATACGGATTTCGGTATTATATCCGTCTGTTTAGATCTTATCGCGAAATTCCGTAAATATTAGGATTAGTTACTGAAGAATTATGTACTCAAACGGTACGACGAACTAACTAACTAAATGATAGAAAATATGGCTGTGAAACAATCACGGAGAGAAAGTCCGGAGGCGTTTGTTCCCCTTAGCTCAATAAGGAAACGAATCGTTAAAACCGTTGCCCATATATATATGACGTTACCGTCCATCTATCTATTCGCATTTAAAAGGAAAACGAGGAAAGGAAAAAAAATTCTTGCCCTAGAGAGAAACGACTTGTACATTACATACATAAAAGCAGAGCTGTTTGAATTTACTGCGAACTCTCTATAGGCCGTTTAAACCCGTATTGTTGGCGCAAAACCATCCGGTGTATTGTTGAGTTTGAATCCAATCTTCTCTCTAGGTGAAATATATACCAAACACCGCGATTTTTCGCTGTATATCGCGAATTTTCTCATCCACTTTACGAGTCAATTGTTGAATATTTTTTGTCCGACAGAGAGAGATGATTTTCTGTTTGAGGAAACATGAAAATTTTCTTCCTCGAAACAATTTCCGACATCCGTAATTATTACAGCAAATCGAATTGACTAGGCCTGTCCCATCAGATCGACAACCCGCTGCTATAATCGTATGAAAAAAGCACTCTAGCTCCGCGGTGTTGGTCAAATTATTGCGAATGATCGAATTGCATGTAATCAGCTGTAAGCTAATGTAAGGATATTCCTCTGAAGGCGATATCATTGAAAGAAACATAATTTAGAATCTGAATCATACGAAGAATTGAGACTGACTGACAAAAAAAAAAAAAATGTTCTTGATTGAGAATTTTGAAACTCAAAATTTTCGGTGGATGTATGAATCCAATAAGGATGAAGTATTGGAATGACGTGGTTCCAATCGAACCGCAATTCCGACTAATCTAAAGTTCGTTTATTTCTTTGGAAAGACGATATCCTGTATGGTCTGTATAGTATGAGGCATATAGTTATACGTATTTACTCGTATGTGTATGTAAAGGCTATAGGTGGTAATTCGTTGGGATCAGAGAACCACTGTCGACATAACCAGCATAGCTTCAGGCCGCATGCCTGGCCGTCCCTCCCGCGTCCTCGGCCCTCTTCTTCCTTCTTCTCCTCTTATGCTCTTATGCCATTCACATACTTCGATGTACGATTCGTATGTAAGGCTGGCCCCGTACCTATACATTTAACGATACTCAGTGCGCGTTAACTTCTGCCGAGTAATTTACCGGGAAAAAAAAGAAAAGAAAAAAAAATAAAGAATACATTCTGAGTATGAAGATTCTTCAGTTTTTACATCAGCTGATGAACGATCAAATTCGCCATTATGTATTTATTATAAACGTTTTTTTTTAAACTTTTTTTGGGAAATTTGGGGGAAATTATCGAGTGAATTTGGTAAAAAAAAAAAAAAGTTCTTAATTCAACCACCGCCTCCACCAATCGATCAGAACTTGAAGATTGAGTCAGGGGTTCGAGGACATGGTCCGGGTAACAGCAGCCCCGTTACCCCCACCCAAATAATAAGAAAAAAAAAGAAAAAAAAAATGATTATACTTAACCCCCAGGGGTGAAAAATGACGGGTTTTCTCTCTCACTTGGTGAACTAAAGTGGTTTTGAAAAAGTTTCCTAAGTCGAGTGGATTTCCCTGTCATTTTCATCTTATTCTCGAGTATGAAACTCCTTATACTATGGTATAGTATATAGTTATAAGTTAGAATATGGAATGGGATAAATCCTCGACGTTTTTATTAAACCCATTTATATCATAAAGAAAAGAACGTTCAAGGTATAATATTCACCTGATATCACGACAGAAGAAACCCCCCCTCCCCTCTCCTCCCCGTATACCTATGCCTTATATACCAACCTCTAGCTGCCAGCAGCTATACCCTAGGCTTTTTCTCCCCATAAACTTTTACGAGATCGTCTAAAAGTCACGTTTTATTAAACACCCCTTACACATAATTTACGCACACATATATACACGTATACATATGAAAAATGGTAAAAAGAAAAATTCCCACGGTATAGTAATTGAAGACTTGAGCAGCGATCTCAATCAAACAGAACTATCTTTACAATCAATGACATGCGTCCCCTAAATCCGCATACGATATTTACACGTCTTTGAAGAAGAAAAAAACATGTAGATATCTACATTAAACACTCGTGTCGGACATGGTTTGAACATTTCTCAAAAATTAGTATACAAGTATATAAGTCCTTTTTCTACCATGCATTAAGCCATTCATCCGTGACCAAGATATTATGAGTAGGTATGAGATTTCCAATCCTTCAGACTCTACTTTATATATGCATATTATACACGCGTAGACGCCACTCTATCTTAAACAGTCTGTAGCATTCCATAGCCGGAGAAATTTGACACCCTATACTTTTGATTCGAGGATAAGTTATGACCGGCTCACGATCAGTTCGGACGGTATTTGTAGATTGTACAATATAGGTATAGGTATACATACGCATAGGGGGGGCATTCTGTACAGAAATTATAAAAAATATGGTATATCAAGGGCTGTATAGACGTTCAAGGGGATGTTTTCGAAGCTATTATAAATCTATGAGAAAGAGGGAAAGGAAAAAAGGAGCAAAAACTGGAAATCTTGTGAGGATAGTTAAGCTTTCATCTGTACAGCATCATTTCAGGAGTTATAGCTATGAAAATACCACGTATACCAACATGTACTGGTTTTAAGACAACCAGACATATTTCTTATGGTAGCTAGAAACGCGTCTGACGTGACTTTAGGAGCTAGTAGTAGGTATCCTAGTCCCTAGGCTCTAGTCTTTAAGTGTGCAGTAGGTAGTCACGCGGTACAGATGCGCTGCTATACGGGTCCAGTATAAGCGAGTTCACTGACTGCTTATGCCGTAGCAAAGCGAGTTTATCGGTTAACTGGAAAGCCCAAAATCCACCGTTTAAAAAAACGAAATAAAAACAGAAAAAAAAAAATAGCCATTGAGGAGATAATACTCATATTTGCAAAAAATTGTATACCTTATAGAACGACTTTGTATAATGCATAAAGAGTTCGGGAAGCAAGACACGTGTGAGCTCTTCCGCGGTATCAGTTCCCGGTAACAAAACGAGGAAAAAAAAAATGACCAGTGAACTAGACTTTCCCATTAATTCCTGTACACCGCACGCACAGTGCACAGGATAACTGCACTTTATCCTGCACATGGTTTATGGAGAGAAATTAAAAAAATAAAAAAAGGAAGGAGAATTCCGTTTTGAGAATAGAATCCTTAATACTCGATATATTTGAAATACAGGAAAAAGTAAGAACTGAAAATTTTCAGAGGAATGGGGCCATTTCAGAAAAAAAAAATAACGAAAAAATTTGATAAGATTAGAGTCCTTTTTTCTTAGGGACTAGGCTGAATTTCCGAACGGTCAAAATGACGAATTTATTTGAGACGATTTCGAATCGTTCAAAAGCGTTAAATTTCAGAACATTAAAAATTCGGAGAGATTGGTGCAGAGAGCCGCAAAAATTCGGAAAATCAAAAACTTTAAAAGTCCAAGAATTGGAAAATTTAATCGAGGGGCACGAGTCGGAGTCTTGGCCTTCCAAATTATTAGCTTTCCAAAATTTTGAACCTACGGTGTTATTCGATTTGAAATTTTTCAAATCGACTATATACAGACTTTCGGGAAAATATCCTTTCTTAAAACTGTGACTCGGTGATATATTAAAATTTCGGAATTTTTTTACCGTTCAGAATTTTCAAAATTCGGAGATATTAAAATTTCGGAATTTTTTTACCGTTCAGAATTTTCAAAATTCTAAACATCTAATATCCAACCTCTTTGCTTGATCTATACCAATTCCCCGATCCCGAAGAACTCAAAATTCAAACCAGTGCCTTATTAGAGAGATCCGGAAGCGTACAACGCGTCGAGGATGGCATATACAGTCAAAGATAAAAAATGTGAATAAAAAAAATCAAAAAAAAAAAAAAAAAAATCTGAATATGGACGGCATAATAACTGAGTAAGAATACATAAAATATCCACGTGTTGCCCGATAGAATCAAAGCTTGTAGAGCACTTAACACGTGACAGCGTTAGAAAGGCCGCCCGAAGGCGTACATACGTACGTCCCAGGTCTGCAGGCTTAATCAGTTTATTAATCCCATAATGCTTCTTAATTAAAGAAAATTTCAAAGCCAAATTTCTACGAATTTGAATTACTCTTGAGCTACGTACTAACGAACAACACGTTTTTTTTTCTTCACTCTTTCATACCTTAAATACTCCGATTTATTCCACCGTTCAGAAATCAACCCAAACGCGATTAGAATTCTCGCTGCACGATTAGATATCGATTCTTTATCCTCTAAATACAATGAAATTCCCTGAATTGAAATAAGCCAGTATACGTTAATTGTGAATATCGTCAAACTAATCAACTCACCTGTGCACGTGGTCAAGACTGCTCCAAGCCCTGCTAAGTCTACAAAACGTAATATTCGGAGACCTTGATCTCAGATTGTTGAGCCAACCCGAAGATCTGCTGCGTTTAATACCAGTTCCCATCTTGCCTCGGAGTATATCTAAACTATTGTGCGCGTTTGAAATAAATTCAGAGAATCAATTCCGGTGTAACGCGTCATTAAATTCGCTGGTATAAGAACAGCCTTATAGTCAAAGTGTGGATAGTTTACGTAACGATTATATCCGCGGTGGTGGTTGGGCACTTGGTGAAAATTTTCATCCACGAATTTTTCACTTATCAGATTCAAAAAAAATCATGTTCAATTATTTTTAGATACGAATTGTTATGTAGACTTGAGAAAATCGTCTCTTCGAGGTGTTGTATATAATTCGTCGTGTCGCACGACCGAGACTTCTAAGATTAATGTTAACCCATCGGATAATCAAGCCGCGATGATGAGACGATGAAAAGCATGAACAGTTTCTTAGAGAAGATGAGGAAAGAAAAAAAAACGGAGACAAATTACACAGCGTTATTTATAGCCACCCGAGTCGAGCGATCGCACCGGACAGATCAAGGACTCGTGTCTTCTTATGGGAGTACAGAGTCCTCGTTTTAAATCTCAAGAGTATCGGGACGATATAGCAAAAAGACTCATTGCCAGGGCGATAAATAACATCTTAGTCTATAAAAATATCGAATTATTATTGATAAATATCGATGAAAGGAAGACCTTAACTTTAGAAAAATGTCATCTTCACTTTGTCAAGATATATATTTTGCGCCGAGCTACGCCCACGCACTGACCACGCACTATTAATCACTAATGAAACTTGAAAATTTTAATAGACTCTTGTCTTATAATTAATAATAATCCCAACATCAGAGATTAGAAATCAGGTTATAACTCCGACTGGTGAACGTTAATTTTTCTCCTTAGAAAACATAGACGTGTGATTGAAAACTTTGATTATATTTTGAGTTTATATAGGATAAATTTTTCTACGCGTTTCGAACGGTCACTTTTTCATTTTTTTTTTTTTTTTTTTACTATACATCGAAAGTTTTGACGAGGAGTAAAATAACCGATCTCAGCTATGCCGATTCCTCGACTGACCAACTCTTACAACCTGCTGCCACTGTTTACTATAGGCACAGCTCGCGACTCGCCGTGCGTATACTACTACCATTAAATTGCAAAACCATTTTGACGTGTGTATGTAACATAATGTTCAAGTGCGAAGTATACGGTTCTCTCTCTTTCGCTCCTCCTCGATTGTATGGTATATAACATTGGATTATATAGGTGTACTTAATTTTCTGTTCGTTTCTCATTTGCCTGCTGATCAGTAGAAGATTCGTATATTTCGTTTATTTTATTATAATTTTTTTTTTACGACAAATGACTCTGCCCAGCAGAATGATGGTCTCTCTGTCGATTATACCTGGATATAGGTATGTGGGTTTACTTGAAACAGGTTGCTGCTGCTTCTGCTTCTGCTGCTGCTTCTGCTTCTTCAGCTCAACTTAAGGTGCACCGTAATACACTAGCTCTCTGCAATTTAACGTATAACTTAAAATTAATCACTTACTGACCGAGGTAGATATAACTCTACGCGGGTTTATTAGCCCTATACTATATACCTTCGCGGTTCACTAGCTGACACGTAAATTGCAAAACGAATTCTTAAACTTATCCCTTTTTCACCTTTTATCTTTCCTCTTCTTTTTCCTTTCACTGTATATACCGCATAGAATATTACCGAATTTACTTATGAGAGAGTATCGTTCGACTGGAAGGATCGTCCTTCTCTTATTTTTAATCAAAATCCGTATTTATTGAGCGTGAATTAATTACAACTCTTCGATATTGCCCCACCTCGATTACAGAATCGATATAATAATAATGATAATAATAATAATGACGATCATTTTATTTACGAGGTACTGATTACGGATTCAGGTGGTCAACGGTGATCGCGTCAGAATCTAAAAGAAGTGAAAGCCGTATCGGTTTGAGTCTGAAGAGTCGCCTTGCGGTATAAAAATAAGATAAATTTCACACAGACGCGAGAGATCGGTAGATGAAATAAGTTGTAAGTACGGCGTATATATATCATCGGTAGAATCTTTCACCGCTATATAAATGAAAACCTGAAATCTTGAAGGCTGTAGTATATAGAGTCGCTTCCATCAGAGGAAGTAGATACCAATGAAGCGCAATAAGACCCTCGCTGCAGTAATTCCATGCCTTCGTACCGATCAAACCTCACAGATAACCGAATGCTGTACAGAGCTGACGTGCTCCAAGTCGAACCAATAAATGTCGGTAATAAGCTCGACCATCTTCGGTAGAAGAAGATAACAAGAAAAAAAAAATTGAAAGAAACAGGAAAGGAGAAGAAAAACTGAAGGGAGAAAAAAAAGGATCCCTCCCCCCCTAAGTCCTGTATCGGTATTGACCAGCGAGCTTTTAAGGGAGATTCTAGTCATCGGTCGGAGGTTTGAGGTTGGGAGGTAAGGGGCTGGGCAGTAAATTAATTACAGCTTAAAACATCGTTAGGACCTGCCAGACCGGTGTGGGTTCAGATATTAGCGCGGTAGATCATACTTGGAGTCCAAACCAGCACCCTCCACCCTTACACACATGATAAAACCGTCCTTGTCCCGCCCACGTGTGTAATGGAGCTTTTTCACTTGGTTCCGTCTCGCTCGTACAGGCGTCTGTTAAACAGAGATTATCTTTCTCTGCGCGAACGCTAGCTAGCCGTGGCAAATGTGGGGTTGAAAATTGTGAAATATTATACCCGGTGAATATAACTGCAATTACAGATATTGGAAGGTTTCTGCGCTGCAGCTAATGTTGAACGCGGTAAAAGATAGCGACTGCATTTACGATTTTTTCTTTCTTTTTTTTTTCGAAAATAGTCTTCTCCTCTTTTCAGGTATACCGTATAGAGAAGGCGGAAATCTAAATTGGAATCTATATACCCCGAGTAGGAGAAGTTCTCGAACTAATAAGGAACTAGTTTCGCCGGACTAGTACATATTAATAAAAGTACGTATTATGTACGTATTGATATCTGACCATACGTATACCTATATCCTACTGTTGAACCGCGATATTATATACCGGGTCGTAAGAGACGCGGAACTTAAAAGCGGCTGGTTATACGATTCTTTGAATTTTTTCTTTTTTTTCTTTATTGCCCTAAGATAGATATAGAAAGAGTTTTAGAGCGCCAGAGTCTCTCGGCTATTACCTACCTAGGCTAGCTATAGCTGGCCAGCTATCTACCTGCTGCCGGTGGTGTAACGTGGTTTATAACAACGGTATCCTGTGCCCTATACAATTCCTCCTACCTTGAAGAAAAACTTGTAGCGAAAATTCCCCGAGGAGTAGAATAAGCAAAGAAACTAATTGACCTTTTGAAAAAAAACGTTGGGGCAATTTTCATCCTAGTTTATACTCGGCGGTGTTCTCTCCGCAGTCGGTTTATACCTATTTTATATTATTTTCTATTCGCGAGAGGAGTAATAGAGTTGGTGAATAAAAAAGAAACACTATACGATTTTCTATATACAATTGTATAGGAATTTAGGCTAGAAGTTGGAATTATTCGACCATGCGAATATCCTTTAGACGAAAAATATACCACTATCCGCGAATCTACCGAATGCTCGAATTTATATCTATCTCTCTTTGCCAAGAACTAGCGGAGGATGAGATAGCGACTAGCGTCGAGACGCCGGGCGCCGGAATTCCAGACGCCGCGGACTGCGGGCGCCGTGGTTCCTAGACGCGGGGACAATGCCCGGGATTTTCCCGGGGCACGATGTAGATGCATATGATCCGCGAAAACAAGTTAACGAATAGTGGTAGGCTGCGAAAGTGTAGGTATAGACGAAAAAGGGGGAAATCTGTTCGCAAAAAACTTCTCGGAAAACTTTTGTTTCCGAGTCGATGACGCGGTATAAATTTCCGCATTGGCCAAAACCCCGGATTCTGATTCACGCTTCTTCACGGTTACAGGATTTCCGGGTCCAGATCTCGCGATTCGGATGCTTTTCCCCCTTTCTACGCTGATGATAACTCTTATAAATAAGAATGAAACTCGGTGACAGTCTAATATCACGCTGCGTGCTCACGTTTATTAACCAAAATCCTGAGACTCAAATTTAGTCCCAAAACTCTGCACTATACAGCTGACATGAATAATGCATGCTTACGCCTAAAAATCGGATGCACAAACTCCTCTCGCGTAATGCAAGTTGCCAATCGTCAGGAGGAACTGAATTATCGAATATTAATAACTTGGAATGAAATATTAAAGAAGAATAATAAGATCGTTCAATTCTCTCGCCGGCTATCTAAGCACCTTTCAATGTTCGGGAAAGTGGCTCCACTCCGCTTCTCATAGAATTCTAAATTACCGGTGATCAGGAAAATCGACTAACTAAGAGTCCCGGTGGTTGAATATCGGCCCGAAACATAGGCAAGCAATAACAATAACGCGACGGGATAGTATAAGTCGTAGAAATAAAGGAAAATGTTGGCAACTTCTTCTTTCATAAAATAGGTACATACGTGTGTGTGTAGAGTATCGTAGTGCTAGGTGCACCGAAGCAGAGTTCTCATCTGTGCCAGGAAATCCCTACCCTATTTCTTTCTCTAAGGGTTGGTTATAGAGTGTAGTGGGTAAAAGAGAATAGAATGTAGGTATACTTGACGTTCGAGGCATTTAAAGGCTAAGAGAGAGAGAGAGAGAGAGAGAGAGGAGTCAGTGACTGCACCCTTCGACCCCCCCGTATCAACTATATAGTAAAGGCACTACACGGGTGCGAGCCCCCTCGGTCTCTATTCTAGTAGGAAAGTTCTCCTCTACCCCTGGAGCAGCAGTCGTTGGTATTATTTCCGCAAGAGATGCGCTTTTTGGTCGATTAGCCTTGCGGTGAATTTAAGTTTTATTTGAATTGCGCTCGGGAGGAGCCTCGGCTATATACTCTCGGCCTAAGAATTTCCGCCTTTAATTGTCCCCCTTCCTCCTTTCTCACCCTGCACAAAATTTAGAAAATACGGGACTTCGGTAACGTTAAGAAGCTGAGATTTAAATGAGCCCGGAAAGTAATCTGGCTAATTGCCCAAAGAAAATTCCAACGAAAGTCCAAATCCCAAACCCCCTTTTCACCCCGATAAATACCACCCCCCGGACTCTACCGAATGGAACCGTTTTATACTCGTTGTTGTGCAGTGTTGGATAATCTCTTCTAGGTTTTCTCAACTACTTTATACTCTCGAAATCCTAAGGGCGTGCGGTGTATCTGTTTTTTTTTTTCTATGTGACTTTTTTTTTTATAGAGGGAACTCTATAATCTCCTTAGAGATTTCACGGTAGAGGAGGATAAATTGAGAGCGGGTAAGAACAATCGTGACAATTAAACCCGGTATAATAAAGAAAAGTTATTACAGTCGTTAATTAGTGCCAAGAGAGAATCGGGACGTTAATTTAACGAAAAGTGGTCGCCTTTAGTCCCGGATAATTACCATACACACGTTCCAGATTAAGACAATAGATGAAACCAACATTCCGGTCGTAATACAATCTTCCTGAATATACTTTCGGATATCAGACAATAGCTGGTATGCATCATATACCCTATGTACGCTTAAAATGGCGTCTCAAAAAAAACTTCTTATATATAGGTATATATATACACGTTTACTTCGGCAATTTCCTGCCCACCAAACGCCGTGTTTCATCCCGGAGAAGAAGTTGGAGCTAAAGAGAGAGAGAAAGAGATACTATTTATAGCTGACAAGACGTTGCTCCCGGTTAATTAAATAATATTTCTCAAGACTCCAGAGAGCTGGGTCCCCCATCCACCCAGGGACCAAGGAAAGACCAGACAGAATCCTGTAAGGACATTGCTATAGCAGCCGCGATTGTCTGTTACATACTAGAACAGGCGGTTTCTCCAGTTCCTTTAGCGAGGAGAGCAGAAAAAAAAAAACAAAAAAAACATGGCCATCACCTAAGAACCTTATACTTATTTCAGTATTGAGGCTGTAACTCACTTTTCCTTACCGTCATAAACGTCAGGGACCACTCCTCCAGGACATCTACTTTTCCCAGCTTCTAATTCCCCTTTGATATTATATGGAGCGAAGGCGAAGACGAAGGAGCGGGTAATATACCGTCTCGAGAAAATAATATCTGGTACTGAAGAAACTTGACGATGAAGAAAACTGCGCGGTAACTTAACGATACGATGATTAGACGCGTTGAGGATTTGGTACGTATATATTCGTATACGATAAAATCAAACAATGACTATCAATTTTGAGTAATGCGTCTGGCTCGGCCTTGTCTCTCCGCGTGCAGTAGGCTATTATCGCCAGCAAAGTCATCGAGCTGTAGACTCATCTACGTAATGCGCTATAAACTATACCTGCCCCCGTTTACCTAGCCGGTTTAATACGGCCAGAACCAGCCAGGGCTTCGTCCACACGCAGATATCAAGCGGCGATGATAATCGACTACTGATAAAACCGATCACTGATCGCGGGCTCGAGATACAACAGAATATACGATACTTTCACTGTTAGTTGAAACGGTTATGGACGTGTCATGCTTCATATGTGCGAGTCATTTTAATATCATACCCCATACATATATCCATAGATAATTTTTTCAATGAAAATTAGTTTCAACTTCTATACCCAGGTATACCCTAATTCGAGAATGAAACCCCCATTTCAGCTGAATTGAGATCGTTATTACACCACCTCCCAAGGTGGTTATAGAGACAGAGTTTCATTTGCGGTAGTGGGTACGCGGCGGTATCGGTTACGCCGGGTATAATACACCAGGTGTAGAGTGTGGGCACAGCGTGATCGTTTAGACTGAACGTAGCACATAACGACTTCGCGTCAAGCCTAGGTCCTAGGACCGCAAATTCACCCTTTTATCACGCAGATTTCGTAGCCCCAGGGTGCCAATGACGGTGTAGGTAGGTATAACGTTTTTCCAAGTAGGGAGGTTAAAACTGGAAGCGAGGTAATCATGGATATGGATAAAACTTACACACCGCGGTTAAACGGGGATTCCGACTGTGTTGATTAAAACGCTCATACATTACCGATCATCAACTTCGTCACGTTGTTAACCTGGACCCTGATTAACTTGATTCTATACCATCTGTATAATGAATAAACAGGAAATAGACATCTTCGAAATGGACAACTAGACCCCCGTGGTAATAATTTGGCGTACACGATGTTGGCAGTACGTTGGCACGAGGGTGAATTAAATAGGACACCCGTTGATTGGTCGGATCCCAGGCTCATCAGACGAACTTGGGTCTTACCGAGGTTAATCTAGCGTTATGAATATCCTCCCATAGTCTCCGTATATCCGTGGGGAATCGACTAAATATGAACGGGAAATGAACCTGCGGAGTTTATTTGTCTGTGTTTTTTTTTTTCTGAAGAGGAATTTTTGTTTTTTTTTGTTACAATTTTGACATCCTTTTTGGTTCGGATAGGGTTTCTACTGTCGCGTGTGTGTTTCATCTGGCGTTGATAATTATGGGATTTATGGTTCTTTGCAATTTTCATTGCGCATGTTTTGTCAGCTTATACTGCGTACGGCGTATGTATGTATCCTATAGGTATGTGCCAACCTACCTACCTTCCTCCCACCCTATGGTCAATGGTGTTTACACGCCACACCATCCTCGAGGCCACACGGTCGTTTGTCACGTGCTAAACACTGTCCCCCGCAGGCGATAGTGCGAAGCCTCTTGATTAACGATACCCTGGTACTATATACACAGCCCTACAACGCGATGCGATGCTCCAGCATTACGGATACCAACATCATCCGGGGATGCAATGCAATGCTATGCGATGCGATGCGATGATGCACCCTTCGAATAACGGGCTCTCCTATCCCCGTTTCGTACTGTTACGTTCCTCCATTGTTTGGGAATGTTGTTTACTGCATATTGAATCTATATACTGATCGTTCACAATATCGAACGAATATATACGTATAATAATAAGCTTTGTCAAAGCTTTTGGAATACCACAAGTGGGCAGTACCTACAATTTCACATCTAACAAAATCCAAAATCCAAAAAAAAAAATTTTCCCAATAAATATAACGATAAAAAAATTACTAAGAAAAAGAAAACGAGAAACTGGGGATCTCAGATCGAAATCTGTGGAAGGATGGTACTGCCGGTGAAAAATTTTTGACCTGAGAACCAGTTGCTGTTGGAATTCGGTGAGTAGTTTGAAAAGCTCTATAGAAGACCGTTATAGTGAAAACGATATAGTTGATAGTCCGGTACCTCCGAGCTGGGTCTAGAATCCGTTTTAGTAGGAAGATATTCGGTCTCATACTATACAATGTGGTACATGACAAAGTCAAAGGTTTTAAATAAACCGACGTTTTATATACGACCCTTGTTCAAGACTTCACTAATTAGACTCTCCAGTCTTTAGATATATTTTTTTTTTTTTCTTTTTCTACATCGGTCAACTAATGTCCACGAATCATTAATCGGATAGACCGCACGATGCAGGTTATCCGAGTATTATTTTTGGACAAAATTTTATCAACCGATACGGAAAAATCCTGAACGTTGATATGATATTAAAACCAATTAAGAAAGGACGAGAGGGCGCAGGGTCTGGGACTGAACAAAGTAGCTCGTATTTTAAAATTGCGGAGAAAGGAGAAAAACGAGAAAAATCTTCGTTTTTCACATTTTTAGTATCTCTCACTGCACCGCAAGAAAGTGGGGACGATATTACAATTCCATCTGTTCGATATAGTCTGATAACTTTCGAACGATACGACCGATTTCAACGAAATTTTCTACACTAATACCTCGAATAATTTTTGGTTCAGGTATTCGATTTGGGAAAAATAGGTCTACGGGGAATGGGGAGGAAAAAAGACGATTTTGAAGAAGCAGGAGGTTGAATTGCGTTTTACTGCAATCAGCTGAAACTCTGTTAAAATTATTTCAAAGTAAATCGATCAAAACCGAACCTACGGTGATCGATAACGTTCCCAATTATTTTCCGAGTAAATTGCATGCCCACCTCGTCTCTTGCGGTTTTAAAAATTGAAACAGTTATTCGACGTTTCATTGTCCCTAAGATATCTCGCACTCTCGAATACATACAAAGTACTACGGTGCAGCAGTGAGAAGAGATGCGGTTGAATGTAACGGGACAATGTGAACTTGGTACGAGAGCGGTAGAATCGATCCTGACGATATTTTATCCCCCTGTCGGATTCACCCGCACCGTCATTCCGACCGCCCCATAAATAGGTCTAATCAACGCGGACAAGCAACGGACTGGATGACCAAGACGTGACGTTGGCTAAGCTCTAATTTCGCACCCTGGAGGCATTGTGGGTAAAGCAAATAGTCCGCGAAGGTATATATAGATATAGAAGAGAAAGAGCGAAAATTTGCCATGATCTACTCGCCACGCCTTGTATACCTATACACGTATAATTTAATCCTTCCGCGGGTTATTTTATCGGTAACACAAAACCCTCGATGAAAGTTGATATTTTCTTTCGAGGGAAGCGTAGGTATAGGCATATGAAGGGCGAATGAATCACGCGAGAGAAATCTTATTACATCGATATATATATAGAAAATCGAACAAGGTATATCAATACGATTTTAGGTATAAAGTAACCGTTCCATAAACAGAGCGTGTCGATGATAAGTCTCTACTGTCTATCCTGGTTCAGTGTTAAATTATAAAATTCGCTCCACCTGAAACTGAAATCCTTGAATTTTCTAATTTAAAAATTCGGATCCAACGACATACATTATACCTACCCATGCGACTTAATTCGACACTTGATGTCGTATTCAAAGTGGTCCGTTACCCCGACAAAAAAAAAAAAGTAAAAAAATTTGAAGAGCATGATCGAGGAGATCCTACTCACCACTACATACGTAGGCAGTTCTATAGACGATCGAAAAAAAAAGGGGGATAACGGTGTGCAGTGCACTTTGGTCAACCACTCGACTCGATGTTAGCCCCTGTAATATACCTGAGGCCAGAAGGGGGCGAAGCAGCGAGAGAATAGGGCGAAATAAAAAATGAAAAAAAAAGGAGGAGGTGAAGTATCGAAGATTAAAAAATTGCAAAGCTGTTTGAACGGTGGCAAAGGAATATTATGTAGGTACAGGGGGCCTGCAAGGGAAGTAGGACATATCCGAGGCTAAACAATGGATATACTGATTTCGAGCCGGACTGAGAACTTCAATTCGCGCAGAGCTTTATATTTATTACTCTTCTGTGTTTTATAGCTGTGTATATGTACCTTTGTATACAGGGTGTCCCAGAACTAAATTCCCAAAATGAAAGGTGTCCTAGAGGAGGTCGAACTGAGTAAATTCGCCCGAAGAACATCGGGTCTCCGAAGTCGCGTTCGCGAGATATCGCAGGTTAAAAAATTTCGCTTTGCGCCACGATCGTGGCGCAAAGCGAAATTTTTTAACCTGCGATATCTCGCGAACGCGACTTCGGAGACCCGATGTTCTTCGGGCGAATTTACTCAGTTCGACCTCCTCTAGGACACCTTTCATTTTGGGAATTTAGTTCCGGGACACCCTGTACAGTTATATATATATATATATATATATATATATATATATATATATATATATATATATATATATATATATATATATAAAAATTTGTGTAAGGAGGAATGATACAGCGAGCGAAGAGCTGGCGAGCAGCCTGCTGCTGCTGCTGCTGCTGCTGCAGCAGCAGCAGCAGAATCAGAGAATTCTTTTCACCGCTATGTACAATCTGGAACAATAGTCAGTAATGGGGTACATCGTTGTATAGAAAATATACACCCACTATGTGTACAGATATGTATGTATACCTACATACATAGGTCTATGTATATACAAGAAAAAAAGAAAAAAAAATACATACACTACATAGAAAGCGGTAGAAAAGTTATTTGAGAAAAAGAACGAGAGATACGCGCGGCTATATACATACCTATAATAAGGATATATAGTACGGTGAAAATAATTTCGCTCACTGAAGCGAATCTTCGAACAAATATATTTCTCCCTATATATATAATGTTAGATATATATATATATATATATGTATGTATGGCAATACATGCAGGTATCGTGGGAAACTAAATAAGTAACAAGGTGCAACGGCGGATATACCTATACCTATATACTAGTATTGAAAATATCGCGGTGGCCACGAATTACTTCGATACGTGATCAAATCCATCCCATGGATGTTACTTTATATATCTCGCAGTATAGGAATATAAATCTGCAGTTATATAGATTTTATTTTTTCTTTTTACGCGCCAATGGGCGATGAGAAATGAGAGAATACGACTCGCTCCACTTCCACCTGCAGCCATTTCTATACCGGACGAGAATATCGGCAAAAAAAAAAGAAAAAAAGAATTGACCTTACACGATCGCGGTTCTTAAAGCCCCGCAAGGTGTCTATCAATTTTCCAGTATCTTATATACAGTCAGCTGCTCGTCTATCTTCGAAACGAACTTGTATTCGACTTCACAGGACGTAGCTCGTTAAGGGGATGTACAAGGAATAAATAATTACCGTAATTCTGAGCATCTTTGGTCCTGAGATCTATAGAACCACCAGCAATTTTTTGGAACACTATAAAACCTGAAATATATTTTCGAAGAAGAAGGTTCCGAGAACTTTGTTCATTGACTAATTCTATCAAGTCTCTCGAAGAAAATCTAAGACCGAGTATACCTAAACCGTTTTTTAATTATATCGAAAGACCAGTTGCAGCGGAGTGCAGATGATTGCACTACGTTCCTACGGTAGTTCCAGCACACATATATTTATACCTTCGTACAGACAAACTCGTTCTCAATCAAACTAATTCGTCATTAAAGTATACAGAGTTAGTTAGTTACTAAAAAGAAGAATAATACATAATTATGGGTATGTATGTATGTACATATGTATAATGGTATGTATGAATTCCGTTGGGTACGAAGGATATACCTTATACCTAGCTACCTAAGTTGATACGATTACGTGAAATGGGGGTAGACTTTTTTGTCCCGGGATTAAATTTTTCTCGAGAAGCGATATTTTGCCCGCGTCCTGGATTCTGAAGCTGCAGGACTGAGAGATATAGCTGCATGCGGGATCTCCAAAGCTTTTGGGACACTGTGTACTCTTTGCCATAGAAGGTAGTGGGGTTCCAAGTTTTTGCTCGGCGAAACACAAACGACATTCTTTCTTTCCCGCTACTGCTGTCCGCGTTCGTTCGTCTCAAGTCGAGCGCGGTCTGACCGTCCGTCCGTAATTCTATCTCCGCGGAAGGTAGATAAGTATACGACGTACGTATATAACTATACCCTGACTTGAAACAGAGAAGGGAAACAATTCGTAACAGGGCCGAATATCTATGGCTTGTGAAAAAAAAAAAAAAAAATTTAGCCATCGTTTTTGGCATTTTTTTTTTTTTGTTCTTCTTCTTCTGGTTTTTGCTCTGTATACGGTACAGAGGTTTGAACTTGAGTCGATACGGTGCAGAGCCTTGCAGCGAGAGCCATATTGAAATTGTTGCACGATAGCAAAAGCCTCTTTCTTTATATCCAGCTCCTCCGGTTGAGGAGCTTCTTGTTTTTTTTTTTTTGTTTTTTTTTCTGTTGGTCTCGGTGCATCTCGGCTAGGGTACTGGCTAATATCGATTTCCCGCGGTGTCGAAGAAACTTGCTACGGAATGTTTAACTTCCGCCTGTTATATTAAAATACAGTCGAGTCATCCGTTGGTAATTTTCCTGTCTAAACTCAACGCCGACAATCTCCACTCTATAGAAATACAGCTTATACTATGCTATTCTATATACTGTATACTATACCATCCTATGAGATCGCGCGGGACCCAAGAAACTAAGACGAGGAGGACGCGATAGATTGAAGATTAGTTTTATCCTTCGATGAACATATAGTATATATATAGGTATACATATATATAAATTTCGTCAATAATTTTTTAACAAAACACAAAATCAAAATTACTTATCGCTTACGAGAATTTTCAAATTTACTTTTTCATTTTTTTTTTTTTTTTTTTTTTTGTTTTTCGGATCATTACTATCGCTTCGCGAACGAAAGCCAAGATCTTATCGATTTTTCACTCAGTTTTCACATCATTCTTTGTTTCCATTCGGCTTTTTTTTTTTTTTTTTTTTTATATATCGCGAAGCATGATGCGTTGGATTATTGAGGATGTCGAATCCGCGGGAACGGGGCAGGGAAGGGGGGGGGGGGGGGGGGGGGGGGAGAATTCCCCGAGTCACGTAAAAAGAATAAAAATTTCTCAGGTTCGGAGATTTTCAGCGCAAAAAGAAAAACAAAAAAAATAAAAAAGTAAAAGAAAGTATATAGCGCCGCGGAATATTACAGTCAAAGAGAAAAGCATAAAATCGGTGGGTTGACGAGCTGCGGGGTCGTAAGCGAAAGAAACTGGCAAAGTATATATGTATAACCGCGAAAGATTCAGCGAGTAATTACGAGCAGCGTATAGGATCTCCTCCGTGCACCGGTATACAGGTAGGTATAAGAAATAATTTTAGCTGCGTAAGATCTTCGCTTAGACCGCGAAGAGTAGGTATACCACGGCGGTGCCCACGAGCTTGAGAAGATGATTTTTTTTTTTTTTTTTTTTCTTACGTTTTTCAGGTTTCCGTTTTTTATTTTGTTTCGTTTTTGTGTTTTTGTTTTTCCCATCCCTTCGAAAGGACCGCGGAATAAAATCGAAAAAAAAAAAAAATCCCACGCTGTTGAAATTCGCTCCGATGCTTTACCCGTATATCGGTAATTCGCTTCTCTTATCTGATTATCTATAAGATTGCAAAAAAAAAAAAAACAAAAAAAATGTATAATTCTCAACCGCATTGAAAAAAAAAAAAAAACGAACAAATTCGATACAGATATAGTACATAAATGGGTACAATTTGAAATTCTTCGTTAAGTGCAATTCGTAGTTATATATCGTATTTATATTTCCAGTTCATTAACATTTCCATATATCCATTCAATATTTCATTTCCAGTTGATATTATTTCGTGATTAAAACCTTAATTGTAATACTAATTAGGCTTTTAAATTATACTTAAAGGATGTTATATAAATTTTTTTTTTTTTGATTTTTTTTTTCGTTTTGCTTATAACGAGTCCCAGTCTTCCGGTCCAGGTTTCGAGAAATTCAAAACGTGAATATTATAACTAAATATGTACATACATACACCTATATATATAAGAGGTATAACGATATTACACGTACGATGAAAAGCTAAAAAAATCTTTACTCCGTCACCAGTTTGTCCGGTTTGTCAGTTTGTCAATCCCAGCTCAACTCTACTAACTTTTAGATAAATTTAACAGCCGGTATAGTATATATACCGGGTTTCATTTGATGGTTATTTTATCTCGTAACGGTAGCCAAAAGCCTCGTCCTACGTCCGAAGTACGACCGTTCTTCTACGGATATACGTAGGTATCTATTCGGGTATATATAGATAGGTAAAAGGTGGGTAGGTATACCTACGATTCAATTTAACTTTAAACCCGTGAAAATCCTACACCTATAAGGCAGCAACTATATTATATATCAATCTCTTTATCGCATTCTACTCCGAGAAGATTAAATTTGTTCACAGTAAATGAGATTCAATTTCTTCAATCATCTCATATGTCCCGAAAAAAATTTACTGCCTAGGTTTCATCATCGTCGCATAGAAAGTGAGACATCTATCATTTGAGAGAAAAAAAATTAAAAAAAAAAAATCAATTAAGTAAAAACGTAACTTTTGAAGAAGTATTTTAATATTATCTCGACAACCGTTCGTAAGATTTAGACGCGAAATATCGTCCGGTTGGAGATACTTCTTCGAGGAATCAAATTTTTTTTTTCTTCCAAATATAACGCGATTTTAATAGAAAATATGGTAAAGATGACGGTTTGAAATTTCGTTCTTTGCATGATAAAACTATAACGTTTCGTAAACTGCAGATTAAAAAAATTGTGATTTGTATATAGACCGTGCGATCAATCATATTCCCAAAAATTATCAACTCTGTATAATAATCAATGGTTATAATGAGACACATCGCGGTGTAATGAGGGGCTTTAAAACATGAATGAATGTGCAAAAGACAAGAAGAAAGAACAAAAAATTTTCGTATGAATATAAGATTCTGATAAGTAATTATTGATTTATGGATCGCGTATAAATCAGAATATTTTAGTGAAAAAGGAAATAATATAAGAAGGAAGATGAAAAAAAAAAAAACGTATTCTCACGTCACAAGAGAAAAAATTATTACGAAGCGTCTCTCTTTCGGAGGTTTCAGAGACTGGAGCCAAATACGATTACTAAAAAGGTAAAAGAAGTGTTTCTCATCGGGTCGGAGGTCGTTGGTTGGGCGCACGCAAGCCCGGTGTGCGAAGAGGATAGATTTAAGCGCCTTGAGCCAAAGGGAGAAAACGATAGAAGGAATAAGATACGAGGAGGAGTGAGACGGACTCACATTGGTGTGTAATTAACATACCAAACCTCCCCGTAATGTCTGTCCGTCTACCGTCCTTCGTTCAGAGTCTGGACCACGGCGTAATCTTCTTCTTCTTCTTCGTCTTCTTCGTCTTCGTCTTCACGAAATAATACGCCTTGAAAACGTTTATTCGCTCAACGAATAGAATTATTACATCGCTACAAACAAAGCCTAAACCTCTATATGAACACCCTTTAATCCATCAGCTTTTATACCCTTCGGTTTTTTTTTATCACGAAACAGAAGATGGAATCTCAGTTCTAACCATTTTTCAAAATAATAAAGAAACTGATCTTCCCCCGAACAAAAAAAAATATATATCATAGTACGAGTACAGCCTCGACGAATAAGAACCGAAAAAATTTTTCATCTAAATCTTACGAACGATTGTCGAGATATTACCGCCTAAAATTTATAAATCAGGTTTTTTAATCTCCTTTCAAAAAATCGTCAGCTTTGTAACTTCTAACAGCTTTATGATTATTCAATCTCCGAATCAGCATACGTACTATTTCGGGTCTTGGGGTCTCGACCCTGGGTCCCAGTTTTACTTAATTTGATTCATAGTCGCGTAATTTATTTGCCTTTCATCAACCGTTTCGTTAATTCTGAATTTAAAAGCAAGTGAAAAAAAAAAGATAAAAAAAAAATCGTAAATCTGTTATGTCGAGTGGTCCGGCGCCATAGCGAGTTACGCGACATACCGTAGTCGACAGCCGTAAAAATAAGGGACAGTAAAGATACACGATTTAAGATAAGGGTTGGGTATAAGGATCACCGGCGCAGAGTATAGAGAAGCTGGTGTACAGTCTTGTCCGTATAGGATTCTTCTGTGATCTTCAAGTAGTGCGACGCAGGTGCTCTTCAGGACGCAGGTATAGGCACTAAAAATTTTCTTCATTTTTATTACTATCGTTCGGTCTTTGTTTTCTTTTTTTCAATTTTTATGTATTATTATTATTATTATTTTCTGTACGTCGATCCTCGCATCGAAAATCCGATATACGATCGGACACTGCAGCGCACGATTATATTATATCCGATATACCTATACGCGATGTCACGAACTCGATCGCGTTCAAATTCATTATATACATATTATATCAAAATCATATCGCTAATTAGAAACGACTGATCAGCTGTTAACGAATCATTAAATCTCATTTAAAATTTAGCTGTCTCATCCTTCGGTATGTATGTATTTACTATCTCATCTTCGGACTCCTGGCTATGCTATACATATCCACCTATATATGTATATATATAAATACACCTGTACATAACCATATACCTTCCGTTTCAAAACCCTCGTCAATTTGCATAATCTGATATAAGTATATTACTAACTTGTATAGTATGTTGTACATACATCAATTTTATTTATTTATTTATTTATTCGTTGTATCTTCCATAGCGAATAATTGGAATTGTTTCATGTCTAATTATATGTTTGGCTTCTTATGCCTATTATGCCTATAATGTTCGATTTTCATAAATTCGTATACCTACCGTATGATAATTTGATGTCGTTAATGCCGATATAATATTACATCGTCTGATGGATCATGCGTCTGCGGTGAAACACATGAGTTTATAGTTTCGTTGGTTTGATTTTATTTTCTCGGCTTTAGAGCAAAGGCCACCGCAAAATGCATCGGGTTTTATATGTATAGACATGGGCGTATAGATGCATTAGTATATACATACATATTACACACATATATCCGTATATACTTCGTATACATAGACGTGTGTATGTATAATACGTGCGTTGTTGGTAAAGCGTGTCCCGTGGCGCGTGTTAAACGCATTTTGTCAGATCGGTGTGCAGCTTCGTCGCGAGAGAATCTGTAAATCTCCGCGGCTATATTCGAGTTTACTTATATTTATTTATTTTTGATTACTTATTTTTTTTTTCACAGATTTTTATAATTTCTAATTAAAAAGCTAATTATAGATAATCTTTGATTATAATTATTCCCTCAGGAATGCCGTCCCTATCTATGTACATACCTACACACGTATGTTTTATACCTACGAGTACATATTCATCCGTCAATTTTTTTTACATTTTTGTAGAATAAAAGAATTCGAAACACATAAATAAAAATATTCAAGTAAACTTACCTCCAAAAATGTGGGACATAACCAGCCGGGCAAAGTTCTCTGCAATGTATACAAGGTGCGCCTTGAAAGTTCAGGTTAGATGACGCACCCTGGACCGCGGCAGCGGGCGATAACATCCTGTAAAAAATTTTTAAAAATAAAGATTTTATCGATTAATTTTATCGAAACTTCTTTATTTTTTCCTTATTTGTAGATAATATTTTATAATTACTGGGTCCCTTTTGCCGCGATGAACGCGGGACCGTGTATATGATCGTCCAAACATGTATAGGTACGTATATTATAAACTGATGACTTTATAATATATACCCCCTTGACGCTTCAAAAATTACACCTTTATACAATGTACGTGTATGTATGTACGTACATACCTACATACATATATTTGGGTACCATAAACTCAGAAGTTTTTGGTCAATTAGTTTCAAACAAGTATAATGTTAAAGCATCATTCAATCACAATCAAACCATAATCTCTCTCGTTAAAATCCATCCGAATTTTTTTCAGTATATATAATTTGCATCGATCGTTTCCATTGTTTTTATTTACCTATGTATTGCCTAGAAGGGCAATTTTCAGAAATTTTGAGGAAAAAAATAGGAAAATTTGTAAAGATCGAAATGGAGACAATTTAAAATTGAGAAATTTTCAGCCTTTGGTGTTATTTTCGATTTGAAAAAATTTCATAAAGACCATGCAGACTTTGGGAAGAATGCTCTCTCTGAAAAAAAAAATGTAAGTCGGTAATATCGAAATTCACAATTTTTACCGTTAATAACTTTCAAAATTTGCAAAATAAAAAACCTCAAAATAAATCAATCAAATCCACTGATTTACGTGACATCGTAGGATCTCGTAAAAAAAAAGGGAATTACAGATCTCCCTTTGCGTGCGGGTCGGAAGAAACAACCCGTACATATACGTATATACGATAAAACTGTTTTACAAACTGCGTGAAGACTATAATACAGATGAGCTGAAAATTGCAGAGCCGTATCTTGAGGTGAGAAAATTGTAAACGAAAAAAAAAAAATTTCACTCCCAGTTTCGTCATATTTTAATATGGTACACCCCTAAAATTATACTTTGCGAATAGGACCGAGACCTATTCTACTCATTCAGCCCTGATTTCGAACTCGCTGACGATGATCGGATCCCGAGAGAGTAAAGGTACAGGGATATGCGTATGGGTATATACACGAGCACGTAATGTAAGTATATTTATATATACAGGATAGGTATGTACGTATGTACAATACCTACATACGTGTAACATACTTACTTGGTCCGTGCTGCGAGCAGTCTCACGGACTCCTCCCCATGCGAGGGAGTCTTGAGACCAGTTCGTTTGGGGTTCTCAACCGAATGAAATCGAACTCTTCTTCTTCGTAGTATAGAACGGCGTTTTAGTAAGTAAGAATTGAAAAATGAGGCGGTCAGACACCCAAGGGTGCTTATTAAGGTTTGCGCGGCAAGATTAACGAGCAGTAATGACTATAGTCCTGGCTAAGACCTTCGCTCTTCTTGCAACTGCAGCGAGCAACACACTATCGGCTGTAAACTATACACCGAGATTGAGTTTATGTCCGTGTGAATAGACACAGGCATATATAAATACGTACGAAACGCGTACACACTCAATACGAATATACATCGTACATTGCAGCGAGTTTTGGAGTAGGTGAAAATAATCTGTTGCGATGTACGATTTATGCTCCATCATTCTACGACCACGTATGCTGAGCCCTCGCGCGGACTGCTCATTTTGAATCATAAATTCGAAACTAAGAATCAGATTTCATAGGAAAATTAATCTAATAACTCCGAATGACTTTTCATCTTACTTTTTCTTTTCGAAAATGTCACTCATCCCGGCTGGCGAGGAACGGGTTCTATATCCTCCGAGTTCCATCGCATGAGACATCAAGCCTGTCCAAGCCTACAGTACCCGGTATAATACCATGGAATAAAGATATCCACCTGCATAAGTTCGTAGTCTAACTGTTATACGTGTTAAAGCCTTAACTCTCGACTAATTTTTAATGCTGAGCACGCCTGGCCAGGATCATTGTCGACCCGACGTACATTCTCGAAGAAGACGTCCGAGTTACCGGCGACGAGTAGCTGCTGCCCGGTTCGGTCTTTCGTAGAATGTGAACCACGCCACTTCTTGTTTCCTAGCTGCTATACCTCCTCGATGATATATACGTGTTTCTACCTAATGTGTATACACACGTTTTATGCCGCGGGTACATGTTCATACATCCCAGGTTTCTTTTTACTTAACTTGACTCCGCAGTATACGACTCTGACCATACTGAAGGTAGGTTGGTAGGTATAACGATTTATCGAGAATGACAAATTTTTTCTAATACCCTGCGGAGGAGGCCCGGTTTAATACCTTACATGACACCTTACACGTTCTGTAACAAACGATTCGAATCGTTCGAGACATTTTTTTCTTATCCGGAGAGGAAGGGATCAAGTATTCTCTTATTATTTTTCATTCAAGAGAAGTTGACAAAAAAAAAAAAAAAAAAAAAAAGGTATAATTTAATCAAAAACCTCTCTAAGGATTATTCATGCCTATAATAGTATAGAATTTTTTCCACAAATCATTCGACTCTTTGTAGTTTATCGTACCTGTAAGATGGGTAATATGTTATGTAATTAAAATCCAGCTACGAGCTTTCTGTCATTATTCCGGCACACACCCCGGGCTTCTTTTGACAGAAGATAGAGTTACCAATCATCTTTTGAACCAGGGGAATCCCCGCGTAGTCCGAGAACGCTTTGGCCAGGGGGAACGCCCGCTGACGCGGGGTACCAAACACTCATCGTTCGTAAATGGTTTTTTTCTTTTTCTTTTTTTTTTTTTTTGATAATTATATGTGTATAGGTATATAAATATTTTATTAAAATTGCTATACATACGATTATGAGGAAGGTAATTTTTATGCGGTAATAGAGAAAGTTAAGGTGAATTTGATTTTTCATTTTTATATGTATAGATGGCGAAACGACAAACTTCTTTCGGCGCGAATAATAAATAAGGTATCTATTCCATCGGGGGAATGTTAATTGGTAATTTTAACCGCATTGAAAATACTTATAACGTAAAGCCTGCAGCCACAACCCCCATATCTTGACCATTAAGATACCGCGGGGATCGCTATTGCCTGAATGCGCTAATGACACAAAAAGGGGGTTTAATTACTTCGGAGAACACTTATACACCAACTGCCACAATTTCTTAACCTTTCCTGAAAGCATTTTTCTGACAATGAAGAACAAGAAGAAGAAGAAGAAGAAGAAGAAGAAGAGCTTTTTTTCCTTCTTCTACTTTAGGAGTTTTCTTTGAAATAAAAATTTCCGGAGAGTTGAGAATCGAATCTAGGAATTCGAACAATTTATTATTTCACTCGAATATAAACGATCGTTTTTTTTTTGTTTTTTTTTTCTTTCTTTCTTATTTCCTTTGATATTTCGAAACCAACTCGGATGAAACTCGCGCGTTTTATACCCGCCCCGTTATTATACTGATGTGTTTTTATCGAGTCCGCCCCCGTCTAGTATAAGAGAATGACTGAAATCATCAAAGGCGGCACGAAATAATCCCCCGAAATATTTATTTCGTAATACTAGGTCCCCGAAGATAATTCTAACAATAAACTTGCCCTGCATCAGGGTAAGCCGGGGTTAGCGGAGAAGATCAACCGCATCCGGTATAATATATCTTTGAAATTAGTCTATTATTTCATTTATCAGATATATCATTGTAACATAAACTGATTTTTCAAACCAATCTCAATCAACGTCCGATAAAATTTTCCCATATCCGATATCCGGACGAACTTTTATCTTATTGTACATAGGCAGGTAGCTGTTTGTTTTAATCCAAGCGAAATACCTGCACATATAAAATTATTATACGTATATAACTATATGCATATAGGTGTATATTATACCTGTTGCCTTTGCGCGGTCGAGAGATGCACTTCGGTGTAGGGTATATATACTTTCACCGTACTTTGAAGCTCAGCGATGCAATCCAGCCATTAAACGTTTGTCTGCTAAGAAAACCACACACTTTGCTCGGTGTAGCACAGCACGGCACTATACACAGCCACTGGAGTACCACTTAAAAGCGTCAAAGTCGGTCGAAACGCATTGTGAAAATTCTGGAGATCGAAAGAAACCTTTCGTAATCAAAAGGGCACACGTGCAGTATAGTTATGTTACTTTATCGATGAAATTTGTTCGAGCAAGATAAAAAATAGAATAAAAATCGAGGCATTCGGAGTATAAGAAACAAACAAACAAAAAAAATGTAATTATTTTGGATTAAACAATAAAACGCAGATTCGTCGTTCATCTATCGATGCATAGAACCGATACAGCGAGGAAAAAGAATTTGTCGAAGAAAGACTTTCGCGAACGTCTTCGACCAGCGTAATAAATAACCGAAGACTCGAACATATCTGAAATTTATTCAAAATATAACGAAATAATAATTCGGTGTGAAGGTATATGGCCGGGGATTCTGGCTACTGCAGTGATGATTCACAGGAAATTTTTTATACACGATTATTGACCGGCAGCTTTACCATTTAATCGAAAATCTCTCCTGCAATTCATATTAATGAAAAATCTGAGGGGATAGGTGGTCATTATATATGGGTGTAAAGCTTATATACACCGCGCGGCGTATATAAACGGCACTTTCGATTTTCATATGATGCGTTTAATATACCTACTCTTCCTCGCGAGGAGGGAGGACATATAAAAATAATCGGGATTTAGATATACCGTTGAAATTTTACCACGCGTTTATCCGAAGGTCTCGTAAAATAAAAACCATGTATTACATTATATATATATATGTATATATATACTGCCACCCCTGTACAGCAGTTTCCCAATTTTTTAAACTCGACTTTGATTAACACAGATTATTTTATCGTCTGCAGGATTTTATTTTTTTTTTTTTTATTACCATTTTTCACTGCATCTTATCATCATCATCATTGACGAAACGGTTTTCAGACACAAAAGCACAATTATTTTATTCTTTATGTATATATCGACGTAATCCATGGACTCGTACCCACGTTGTATGTCATATTATATTATAATTGTATTGTATTGTATTTATTTATTGATTCGTTGATATTTTGAAAAGGTGTGAAAACTTCTTTGAACACATATTTCGAATTTCCACTATTTTCGATAAATTTCACGTATTACACGAACGTCGAAATTCGATAAAAATAATTAAAAGGATATTCTCACGGTCCAAGAACGCAGATTGTATCCGAGACTTACTACCTGCACATTCCGGCGTAACTCGGAACGGAAATTCAACCATAAAAAAGAACTTTAGAATCATGTATGCGTTATACAGTAAGAATAGAAAAATAACTACATCGAACACTTTTTCACTTGAAACATGTTTCCTATGAATGGATAATGACAAAATAAATAATATTAATAGAAAAAAATCGTATATATATCCGAAACGAAATTTTTGATCGTAAAAATTATCACGGATTTATTTTTCTATCGTTTAATACAAAAATACGTTTTGTTTACAGGTGGGTTTCAACTGTATAAGGCCAAATACGTAAGCGGGGGATAGGGGCCCGAAGCCGGACTCGAAGTCACTGCCTGGTGAGATCAGGCCCCGCCGTTCCACGATCTCCCTCCACCTGCCACTCGGGGCCCTGTTCGGGCCCCCATCTTTTATCTCGATTTTCCTCCGGGCCCCGTTTCTCGTTTTACGAACAGAGCGAGTATAAGGTGTGTATATGTATATATATAAAGGTAGGTATAGGAATATAAGCGAGCGCACGGAACGCGTGAACGAATGAGAACACTACACTTCATGTTCTTGTAGGTAGGTTGGTAGGGTTTGTATATAGTAGATACTCAAGGTATGTACATACGTACCTACGTACATACGTATCTCGATAGGTAGAGGTATGTATTTATACCTGAGGGAGAGATTCTTGTACCTATACTTCTCTATATACCTGTACACATAGAGCCTTGTATATAACCACCTCCTCTACATTCGTATTATACACATCTCTTGAAGATCAACGCAGGGTCAAGTCTGCATAGTATTATCGCTGTTCTACAATTCGCTAATTAGACTCGGAGGTATCAGAGACCCCGCGTATTATACATATACCTACTACTACGCCTCGTTTAATCAAGGATTAATTATTAATTGAGAGGATTATTAATCTTACTCTTCTTCTGTTTCCATATTTCTTTTTATTCAAACTACGAAATTGAAAAATTTTACACCGGATGCGATGTGATATCAACATTTTTATTACATATAATAATAATACGAAGTCTGTCATCTTCGTATTACCAACGATTTCGTAATTTTTAATCATACCATTTGTACATTACAAGACATAGATATACCTATACGTATAATTCTAATTGTCTTCAAGCACGTGGAGGATTCGTGTTTCCAATATTATCGTACCGTGGATTGACCGCTCGGTCGTTGCCATATTACGCGATCACTACATACTTCGGTCAGCAAGTTTTTTTTTTTCTTTATTTTTAACAATTGGTTCGTTTAAATTAAATTCAAGAGAATTATCGAGGTGCCAGGTTAACACACGTCGTACATACATACATATATTATAATACCTATACAGGGTGTATCAGGTTGAGCGCACCGAAGTATGTGGGTAGATTCCTTGAGTCATTCTAAGACTAAATTCCCTTTAGCAAAAATTCGAGGGCCTAATAGTTTCTGAGTTATAGAATATCTTAGTTGACCAATCACAGGGCTTGGAGCTGGCCTATTCAGGGCCGTGTCAAAAGAATAAAATAGGTAGTGCCCATGGGTGTGAGCCCGTAAAATTTTATTTTCCTTTTTCGAAGGTGACATCGACTCATCTTCGGGAAATGTCCTCGTAAAGCATACGTCTTCCTTATCTGCGTCCTGGCTCTCTGCTTCGTAGTTTTCGTCTTTCAGGTCATCCGCTTCGTAGTCTTCGACGCCAGGTCATCTGCTTCGTAATTTTCGTCGTCCAGGTCATTCGCTTCGTAGTTTTTGGCGTCCAGGTCATCCGCTTCGTAGTCTTCGGCGCCAGGTCATCTGCGTTGCTTTCATCTTCCAGGCTCATCGTGCAGGACCTGGACAACAAAAACGACGAGCCGGATGACCTAAAGGACGAAAACCACGGAGCGAATGACCCAGACTCCGAAAACTACGAAGCGGATGACCTGAAAGACGAAAACTACGAAGCAGAGAGCCAGGACGCAGATAAGGAAGACGTATGCTTTACGAGGACATTTCCCGAAGATGAGTCGATGTCACCTTCGAAAAAGGAAAATAAAATTTTACGGGCTCACACCCATGGGCACTACCTATTTTATTCTTTTGACACGGCCCTGAATAGGCCAGCTCCAAGCCCTGTGATTGGTCAACTAAGATATTCTATAACTCAGAAACTATTAGGCCCTCGAATTTTTGGTAAAGGGAATTTAGTCTTAGAATGACTCAAGGAATCTACCCACATACTTCGGTGCGCTCAACCTGATACACCCTGTATAAGCAGGTTGGCAGAAATTACGCACACGTTCTTGTTTCAATCGTGAAAATCGATGTTCAGTGTATAAATAAACTGGAAATTTATAAATTTATGAAGCCTGCAATTCATGCTTAATTCAAACAATTCCAGAGTCCGATTTCAATCAGAGTTTTTAATTGAAACGCTGATTATTCATAAATGCTTTATAATATATGTCATAAATATTTATATAATATTCATCGCGTTTCTGTATTATTGTTTGTTGTAAATAAACAAAAATTTGTCAACTCATTTCGTAATCATTTTTGATATACGAATAACCAGAAAACGTAAATAACAAAAATCGATTCCAACGTTAACTGGATTTCTGTTTTTTTTTTCTTTCTATACATATAATTGATTACTCTGAAATCTTGAGAAAAAAAAAACTGACTCGACCAGTTCGTTTAGTTTGTTCACTGCAAGAAGCTCTAGCGACATTCTGTTCAATGTAAAGTAGTTCAATGTCTTAATTCAATTAAAGTAGATAATAAAATCAATTTTCAGACTATTATATAACGTTCATAGTACGTTTAAAGAGCGTAATAATGCTTTATGGTGAACGTGTAGCTTATACATGGCTTAACGATCGAACGATGAATGACAGCGTATAATTTTTCTAATTAATATACCTTGTGCTATCTAAACGAGCGAAAAGGCATATTATAACGAATTTGAATATTGGTGGGCATAGTGAGATGCGCGCGGTCATTGTTTCGTGACGTATTAATGCCCCCACTTTCCATTTTAAGATCCTAACACGTCACGTGACAAACGTCATCAAATATGGTGTCCGCGCGCTGCTAAAGAGCAGACGATATTTCGCGGGCAGGTATTTAACTGTGAAATAAATTCCATTGATGGATATTTAAACCGTAACATTTATTAGTATTATTAGATCGAGCGAATCGGGCGCAATGGTTTACGATATAAAATGGATAATACCGCAGCTACGGAATTCGAATAAAGTTTGGAAGTTGGCTAGTTCAATAACATTCGCAGCAGTGGGGATATTCTCCAAGTTCATTCTAGGTTATAACATACTTTTTTTAATACTATTATTATATTTCCCAATCGCTTGATACACTGACAAAGCATACGACAAACTTCTACCTAATGACTAATTCCTGTTATACTAGAAAACTCCTGATTACATAAACCGAGGCCAAAAAATAAAAACACGTAACCAAGTTTTCCCATTCATACACGTAAACGTAAACGTAAACATAACGCGAATTTACTTCCTCATAGTCATTTGAATTAATCAGCAACCTTTGACCTCGTTAATAAAATGAAAAAAATAAATAAAAAAAAGTTCATTAATAATCATTCGAAATTAATACGTATCGCTTTTATTTGATTTTACATATATCTAACAATATTATCTTACACAATATTTTCAGAATGGTTGAATAAAACTAAAATATACAACAAACACATTATAACCAGAGCTTTGGATTGTCGTCCAAAAAACGTACCTCTTATCACAGTATCGAACCATCACAGCTGCTTCGACGATCCTGGTATATGGGGTGAGTAATGGAATGAAATGTTTTATTTATTTATTTTTTTTCAATTCTTATCTGATAATTTAAACATATGAATGTTTCTTCATTAATATCCATTCATTTATCATCTAATTTCATTCATTTTTAGCTACTCTGGATCTTCGTCACTTGATAAACAGACGTGTGATAAGATGGTCTTTAGCAGCGCACGATATATGCTTCACAAACGTTTGGCATTCGTATTTTTTTATGTTAGGTAAATGCATACCTGTTCTTAGAGGTCAAGGAGTTTATCAAGAGAGCATAGATTTTTGTATAGAAAAATTATCGAGCGGAGAATGGGTCCACGTTTTTCCGGAGGGAAAAGTAAACATGCTGAAAGAAAACATGAGGTCTTTAATTACTTCTATATACTATTTTAGCTTGTTTTTTTTTTTTCTTTTATCAACTTCTGTATTCAAATTATGAATAATTTTGTTTCAGGGGATGATAAAAATCGTTTTTATTTAATCAAAAACGTTTTTTCCCTCCCAATCAATTTTCTCATTAGATATAATATTCATTAATTTTTGTTTTTTCAACAGATTGAAATGGGGCGTTGGAAGACTTATACTGGAATCTCCAGTAACGCCTTTGGTAATACCTATATATCATTTAGGTATGGATAATGTCCTGCCTAACGAGCCTCCTTACATGATTAAAACTCGTAAAAAAGTAACAATGAATTATGGAGACCCGATAGACTTTAGCGAAATGTTGGCTAATCTGAGGTCAACTAAAGCGAGCGAGATTGATGCTAGGAAAGCAATCACTGATCGTATTCAGGAAGAACTTATGAGGTGGGTAAATTCTTGATGAAACAATACATGTATATGGTTTTCAATTTGTTAGATTAAATTTTTTTTTTTTTTTCCTCCTTTCAGACTGCAATTAATTACGGAAAAACTTCATCAACAGTCTTGACGGATGTGCGACGGTTCTCGCCGTCACTCTATTTAGCAAAAATTCGCCAAAAACCATGTCAATAGTACGGAAGGATACAAATAAAAATGGAGAAAAAAAAAATTACAATAGGGGTAAAATGATAATAAACAGTGATGATCATGTATAAAAAGAACAGACAAAAAAAAGAAAACAGAAACAAGAAGAAATCCAGCCAATAATGAATAGCTTATTAAATAAGATTTTTAAAACAATGTTTATACGTTTAATAAACAGCGTTAAAAAACAGGCTACGTAACAGACTTCACACGTATAGTACATACTTACTGATTTTATTTTATCAGTTGATCGGTTTTTAAAAAATCTCAGAATATATCAACGTGTTACAAATTTTATTCACACATTTTCTAAAATGTGATTAGAATTTAAGGCCAAAGCTGTTCAATGATAATGAAAATCAAGGGTACGAGCCTTAAGAATTTTATACCGGACTTGGATGAGAGCTTTTTATACGGCATGAATAATTACTGCTCGTATTATTGAAAAATCAGATTAATATTAAAATTATAATATATAGAATAAATAATTTGATTAAATCATAGAAATACCATTAATATTTTTTTTTTTTTCCTTTGTTAGTATTATGAAATGTCACATATTCCCAACAGATACTTTACTGTGTATATATATAATATATATATAAATATTAACGTTTGTGATTTTAATAGTATGAAAGATTCTAATGAGTAATTTAAATCGTGTATAAACTAATACCCTATAATATTTATTGTAAAAAGGTCAACCACTGTGTTTCAACTTGAAAATGTGTTAAAACTTCTTTTCTAATCTCTTATAAAAAGAAAAAGAGAAATGTAAATGGTTGTATATCCCTGCTATTATAGATATCAAATGCTTTCCAGGTTCTAGGTAAATAATGATATTCAAAACTAAATATTTCTAGGAAAAGAAAATAAAAAATATAAAATTAATTTTAATATATTGGGTAAGAAACTTTGATTTCAAATACTACTAAGGTTGTTATTATTTCTTATTAACATTGTTATGTAGTTAATAAATGTAGAGAATTAATTTACGAAATCCAGTTTTACCTCTCATTTAATCGATTCGATAATTAGATTTAAAAAAAAAATCTACTTGTAATTTAATTCTTCTAAACAATCGTATGCATATAACGTAATTCTACTAATGAAAAATAAAAAAAATAAATAAACTAAAGTCACAACTAATGATATTTATGATTCTGTGAATGTTGTAATAAAATCAAATTTTTACGAATCGATATTTATATTATACATTTGTTAAATATTCACAGACAAGTTATACAGAACATAGATTTTCACCACAATTTGAGAAATATAGACACTGTTATTACACGATATTACAAATAGAAGTTTTGTTTTGGCTAGACATTCAGGAAATTTTTGCTGGACACAAATACTAACTAATAACTATGTTTGAAAATTAATACCAGAATACATTTCCTCTTCTTCTTATAGAAAATGAAGAAACTTTGAATGTTGAACAACTATCGAAAGACTTGAGAATATTGTTTGAAAATAAATCCTTAATTTTCTGCTGATACTTTTATTCATTTGTGTATGAATTTACTTAACTATTTTGTGCCCAGCATATAATAATATTGTAGATAATATATATTCTTCTTCAATAAATGATATAGTTATTTTATTTATTAATATATAACTGATAAAATATTGTTGTATATGATTTAAAATCGTGTTATCTAAAAATTACGATTCTAAAATAGGTGCATAAAGTAGTTTAAGTGTTTTTTTTTTTTCTTTTTCTTTTTAGATTAGCACACGTTACAACACATACATAATATATTATTTTATACATACGAACGTAAAAAATATCACACAGCAAGTGCTTCGACTTTAGCTAAAATGCATACAAATTGGCATGCAATGTAAATCAATAGACTTTGAATAGACAGAACAAAGAGAGCCAACAAGATACTTTAGAGGAAAAAAATAATAATAATAAATCCAGTTTAGAATTTCTGAATTTTTTAACAAGCTAAATAACAAATAACAAGGATCACCAACTCCTTTAGAAAATTCGAACTTAGAGCAATATTACTGAATAAACATATCCAAGTTGGAATGAGATAATTTCAAAATCCTTTTTTAAATTTCAAAACATTGATGAATCGTTAAAAAAATAAAAAAATTCTTTCATGTGATAATGGTAATTGAAAAAAAAAGAGATAACAGAACGGATATGTTAGTAGAATCAGGGATATCTGTTAGACAAAAATTTTTTTGGGTATAAATAAAAATTAAATAATGAAAACATAATAAAACAAGATTAATAATTATTTTATATATCTAATATATTCTTATGGATAATAATAATTACGTAGGTAACATTTCTTTCTTATATTATTATTAAAATAAAACATAATAGTTATTTAGTGTATAATTCATTCATAGAAAGATAATTATAATTTTTGATCAGGTAACTTGCTGTAACAAATTATTGATAAATTGACAATGAGAAAAAAGAAAAACCTAAACGAACCAAAGTTTCGAACAAAAATTTACATCCATTGAAGTATGCAAAATTAATCACTTCTGATACATACTTGAAATAATGTAAATAGTACGGGTAATATTATTCACTGATATTTACAAAAATTCAAATCCTCTCGAAAACATTTGAAAAAGAAAACGTAATTTATGATTTTTATTAATTTTTCGTTTTTCTAGCAATGAGAGAGATAGATAGATAGAGAGAGAAAGAGAAAGAGATATTGGTCAATAGATTCTAAATTTTATCTAATTTCTAAAATTTAACCATGTGATATTTTAACGTCTAATGGATATCGTTACAGCTCGGTCCCGGTTAGCTAGATAGTAAACAATTAAATATATAATATATATATATTACAATAAAAGACAAGATATGATTTCTTTTTTACGTTTACTTCATTTTTTTTTTTTTTTTTTCTTTCCTTCTGCATAAAAACTGCCAAGCAGTATCAACTATATACAAATTATTAGCCTGAATTAAATGATGCTCAGCAACAATTTGCAGTCCTATCACACTTTAATACCACATTGTGAACGAAATTAATATTTCAAGCAAAAGCTTTCGTACGTCATAATTTATCGATTAATTTTATCTTGATTAGAAGTTTTTTTTGTTTTTTTGTTTTCTTGCAAATAATTAATCATTCTTCCAAAATTATTTAACTTTCAAGAGCCATAGTACTATAATACATTTAGTTCTATCAGCTTTTTTACTCTGCCACGGTTGTGTACTCAATTCAATCTTTGAACTAACTTAATTAGTTAGTAGAGCGAAATTCATAATTCACAATTGTAGAATGTAATATGTAAAATTGATAACTGATAATAAAGCTTTGCTCTTTGTGTATTGAGAGACTAAATGAAAATAGGCAGACAACGTATTCTTGGAATGATCTAAATCTAATGAAACATATAATTAATGCCAATGTTCCTGAATATAAAAAATCAATTAACATTCGTTTTCAGAGAATAAAATATTAGGGTATAATCAGTTATAATTTGATGAGATACTGTTGAAAGAATAAGTTCTAAAAAAAATAATTCCCAAATTTGTAGAATAAGACGATGTTGTTAAAGCAAGATAAATATTTAAAGCCTCGCTGATTGATTTTGATTTAAGATTCTCATCTTATTACAAACTTTCTATTAAAACTTACTAGCTTGAGTATCTTTACAGATCACCATTGGCTACCTTGCGCAGATTTCCTTTATTGAAAGCGCATATGCTACCTAATAAGGCAGAGCGTTCCACCGGACTATCAATAGCGGGGGATACAGATGGCATCGGTGGTGGTGGCGGAGCAACTAGAACTTTTCCTGATGTATTCCCATTGTGAACTTCCACCGAACCTTTGAGTATGAAAAAAAATTATTACAACATATTTAAGCACTAACAATCATATACATCCATACATATATATTCTAGGTACTAAACATGGGTTTATTATAAACTATAAGCTAAGGAAACTTTTTTTTTTTCTTTGCCACATTGTTTTTTTCATTCAAGAACGCATGCCACAATATTAATATTGTACAAGTAAACTGTGAATAATTTATAGAAGAGCTATTTAGTGAGTTAAAATTCAATTTTAGATGGAAGAGATTACAGCCAAGTTGTACGTTGCTATTTTTTCTTCATTTGGGGTATGGCTGTAAAGAAATTTGTTTGTGGGTTTCATCGCACTATTACAATTATATTTGCGAAAAATTATAAGAAGAAATCATTAAACGTGAACTAAAATTGTCTTAGAGTATTTATATGGATACGATTGTGTCTGATAAATATCTAATATTATTGCCCATGAATTAAACAAGATGGAATATTTACTTTTGACAAAAGAAAAAAGAAAAGATGAATGAATAAAATCAACATGCACGTTTAAGGGATTAAATAAATATTTCTTTTTAATTTTATGACCTACGTGATAATAATGTACGCAGTGCGTGCCATCAACTTTTGTGTCCAGCTGTACGAAAGATAAGAAATATGGAAAACCTCAATTATGCTAATATAATGATTTTTTTTTCTTCGTATTTCCTATTTGAACTTAACAAATATCAGTACACTTTCTATAGAATATACATACAACAAATTATTTTCACTTTTAGTACAAAATCATACTTCATCACTTGAAATGATAAATTTATACTGCTTGGCTTTAATCAGTAGTATAGGCATTTTATCTGGATTTCAGTTTCCTGTAAATAGTTATCTTTTCCATGACGAAAATAACAAACGATACCGCCTCATAATCTCATTAACATTGAATATGAACACAACGAAGTATAAAAAAAAAAACCCATTTCTCTTATCAATTATTAATAAATATTTTACCGTGTGAAGGGGGAGTTAATGTTCCGACGCTAGTCGCAGTCGACGTACTAGTTGGACTGTCAGATCTTTCAGGACTCTTTCCATTCATTTGTTTTGTACCATTAGCTGCTAATTGACTTGTTGATCGTTGCTCCTGCGCAAGTTTTTGTTCTTTCTTCTGTAAAATTAATTTCATTTACAAAAAAAATTCATATTTCTCAATTCAGATTAACTCAGAATCTAAAGTTTACCAATTTTTGCTTTCGTTTCTTCATCTCTTCCTCTGAACTCATCATTTCCTGTACTTTGACCAATCTTTTTTGATGTCTAGCTACCTTTTGCTCATCCCTCAGTCTCAATTCGGCCTTACTAATTGCACCGGTTAAAGCCTCCTTCAAATGACTGCTTAACTTGAAGTGTGGTTTCTCCAAAGAATTGAGACCTCTGAAACAAAAAAATAAAAAAGGAGTTTTTATTACTAACAGCTCAGGAAATCACTTTTTCTGGATAGGTAAATATTCATCAAATATTGAGAATTTTATACCTAGATTTTGATTGTTCAAAAAATGGATGATCTAGAAGCTGCGTAACAGTTGGCAAGTCTTGCTTCAATGCTTCCGGAGACAAAATAAGCTCTAAAAGATTTTTCAGATTTGGATCACATTGGGGAAGATCGGAGCAAGTGGCCTCAAGCAAAGGACGTCCAAATGCCATTTCGTAAACGACGTGACCGAATGAATATATGTCTACTTGGACCTGAAAATTGTGAATGAATAATTGTGAGTGTGTTTTAAATTGAAGAATTGTTCGATTTTAGAATATGAATAATACCGTGGCATATAATTTTCGTCTTTGAACAACGTATGGTCTGTAAAACGCCGGTAAACCCAATAATCCATTTTCTATATCCAATAATTTTGCTCCTGTTGAAGTTAAGATCACATTTCCAGTGTGAAGATGTCCGTAAGGCAATCCTTTCTCATGTATAAAGGCCAGCGCGTCTAAAATCTGATTTTAAAAGATAAATATATGTTTAATCATTCAATTCATCGCTAATTGATGAAAAAATATGAAGATAAAAGTGTTTAACTTTTTATTTTAACAGTTTGAATTTATCAAATATTAAAATTAAAACAAGTTTCATTGATCTTTTAAATCTGAGGTTCAAATTCAGTTACCTGAAAAGCGTACACAGCAATTTCCTGAGCATTTAACGATTTAGTTTGCTTAGGATTTCCATATTTTTTAATAAACGGTTGTTTTGGTTTAGCGTTGCATAATATATCCCTTAACGTTCCATCAGGATAAAAATTTCTGACAGTTAATGCTCCATTTTCAGTAACATGTTGATGAACTATTGGTTCTATATAACTATGACGAAGCGATCCCAAGCTCTTAAAAACTCCCTGGACATCTTTATCTTGCAGATGTTTATCCGGTCCAAATTCAACCCATGCTAACAACAATTCCTGCTTTGGACTCTGACGGTTTTTAACTGTATAGTAATGCTTTCTCAGTCTCCATCCCATGTCCGGTATAGGTTTACCAACCTCGTAATTAGCATCGCTTCGTAAAGCTAGTGACACCTGTTGTAATGCGACCTCTGTAAAGAGGGCAGAAATAAATTAATTATTATCAAATAAGTCTATTAACGAAAAATCTCTGCTTCCAATTTCTATTTTTAACAAATATTCATATCAGTGATAAGCTTATTCACATTTTTCAATCACATTTCGTATTTCTATTATCGAACACATGAGTTTATCCCTGATTATTAATGAATTATTTGATTTGAGATACGAAAACTAGTGATATTTAATTAAGAAGTCTTTTTCGTTCAAGTCTTCATCAAATCTAGTTTTGGTAATGTATTTATTAAATAGTTTATTACTGCTTTGATATATTAAAGAAGTATAATATCATGGTAAAATCCATTGATATCTACAAATGAACATTCGTTTCTATTTTCAGGATATTAAAACTCTACAAATAGATAAGAAAAAGAAAAATTTCGGTACAGTGATGATGTTATAAATAAAATCTTAAACGTTGAAAATAAAACGAGAAGAAATTCTCCTAATTTAAAATCCTTTTTATTTCCCCTACCATGCAAAGGTGCAGTGTAATTGTCAGGGTCCAAAAATTTTTTCATAGGCAGCGAAGATGCTAGTATAGGATTCATTAGTACCACGTTAAGGTAATTCTGAAATAGAAGAGAAAAAAAGACAACATATTATGACAAATTAACAATGTTATCCTGTTATTCAATGTTTTGAAAATTTTCTTAAAATAGCTTCTAATTCTTTATTATAAACATAGAAAATAGTGATAACAAAAAAAAAAACAAAAAAAAAAAACGAAAAGGGCTAATAAACCCTGCGAATAATACCAACTACCTTGATCTATCGGAAGACACACCTGCAGAGCAATTTGCCGTTGAGCTACGAAGTCTGGTTCCATATTACCGATAATACGTTTTGGCGGGAGGGGCAGAGGAACTCCTGACAAGCATAGCGCCCCGTTAAGTTGAACAAAGTCATTGTATCTTCTGCTTACCCGCCACGATTTTTCCGGCAAAGGGCCACGCTGCGTTCTGATCACGTACTCCTATCGTTTTTTCATCCAAAGTTATTTACGTATTATACTTGTTTTAATCGATGAAAAAATTATAAGGAAATATTAATTAAATGATAGGAATTATATTTTTTGTTTTTTTTTTAACAAAATAAATTATCATTTCGCAGTTGCATTTTTGATAACTTATCTTTCAAGTATAATTATTATTATTAATTTTTCCTTGTTTTTTTTTTTTTTTGGTTAGGAAAATTAAATTTGTGTAAAATATGGAGATTATTATTATCATTTTTGTCGGAAATGATTTGGTTTATTGCGTATTGTGTTTGAGATGGTTAATAAAAATATTAATAAAATGTAATATAAAAATTATTGTGTAAAAAATAGTTACCGTGTGCCCGTCGATAGTTCTAGCATTTTCAATAACGGTTGTAAGCCTCTCGGTGTCATCTAGCAATACTTTATTTGTATATTTTTTCTCAAATATAGCCATTGATTATTAATCGAATAAAATACAGAGCCCGCGAGGGGCGTGCTGTGAATTGCTACGATCGCGGATAAAGCGCGGAGCTCCATATATTACCCGCCCTTGCCTCATTTCAACATCGGTTAACACGTGGTTTTTTTTTTTTTTTTTGTATTTTCTTGTTCTTTTCCTTTTCTTTATACACTTTGAATTTGTACCTAGTTATGAACACCGTACTGTACAGATAGCGACTCAATTATATTTATTAGAAAATCATAAACCGACGAACTACGACGTACAAGGACGTCTGGACCAAAGTATGACAGTTCACACTGCTGTGAATTAATGATTTCGTTCCGGCGTTCCTTAGTTCATATATAAGAGCGAATAAAAAAAAAGACTAATAAAAATTGTATTAAATCGACTGAATTTTCTTCATTTCAGTCGTCGTTTAGCCAAATAAAATACTCATGTTCCACTAAATATGATTTATTCAATCAATACACAATCGTAGATTTGATTTTTATAAACAATTTGACATAACCTAAAAAATAATCATTTTCTTATGAAATAATAAAATTCTTTATCATTCTTAAAATAAAAAAGATTTACACAGAACAGAAAGCTCATCAATTTATCGTCAGAGTTCGGTCCGTTCTATTTATTTATTAAATTATATAAATTAATATCATTGAAGTTCGGAGAACCGGATATCGACTTGGCCAGTCAGGCGGTTCACAACTTCCGTTCAAATTTCGGCCGTTCCGTTGTCCGAGCAGGTGAAAGAAGAATAAAAATTGTCGAGCGGTGGTTAAATTTTTCGGGTTAAATAATAATGTACTGATTGAAATGTCAAACGTAGATTGAAATTTCGTAGCAAACTGTGATCTGTCGTGGAAAAAACTACCGTTTCTAAATGAGTCCAGTTTATTTAAATCTGTATTAAATGCATTGAATAATCGGTTAAAATGTGTCGGGTAACCTGTCAAGCGAGTGATATTTGTTTTCGTGTATTTTCGAAGCGTGATAGCAAGTGCAATTAACGCTTCGCTAATTTTACTTGCACTACTAACAAGTTGATCAATGTTTATTAGGTATATAAAATAAGCTACAAATAACCCCTCGATAAATATAATTGTTTTATTTTGACCTTGTCAGTGAGTTACGAGACATTGCGTGTGAATAGATATACATAGAAGTAGAAGGCGAGAGAGTTAAAATTGCAAGTTTTTAACTCCACACCAGATTCAACAACAAGGACATTTTTTCCCTCTCTCTCTATCGTTCTATCTCTCTCCGGTGTCTACCGAAACCTTTTATCGCGAACCTGTGTTAATATTTCAAACAACCATAAGCTGATTTGTGATAATTATAAACTATAATGGAGGACAGTGATGTGAAGCAAGTTGAATCGGAGAAAAACGAATCAGATACTCCGACAGAAGAATCAGTTGATCAAACAGACGAGGGTAATGGTTGTGCACATTATAAACGAAAATCGAAATTTGTGGTAAGAATTGTTTTCCTTTTTACTTATAAAATTGTTATTAACATTTCTTTAAGCATACGTAAATAAATACAAAAACTCTCTCAGAATATAACAGTTCACTTTTTTTTCTTCTTTACTATAATTTTTTTCAAACTTTTTTTTTCAATAATATTATACTTGTGTAGGTATGTATGTTCGATTACAGCTCGTGTTTCTTTCCCCTCTACTCTCCTCCCCCTGCCTCGCCCCCCACTGAATTCGCGCGAAGTCGATCTTTCATCCCCTCCCCCTTCACGCCGCTCCTTAATGTTGATGTGCAGTAATAAAATTTGTATGATGCTTTCTAATGGCCCACTTTATGATTAATATAAAAGTACCCGCGAATAATCTGTTACAATCAAGATTACCAAGTTTTATTATCGCGAATAGTTATCGGTTATCGTTGTACTCGAAATATTTTACATACATACATAGTATATTGTTTCCCTCTGTAACATGAATATATGCTATATGTATACATATGCTGCGGCTATGTAATATTTATGTATCTTCAAATGTATGTATGTATCTGTCTTATCAACATCAACGTAACTGATGGTAAATATATATGAATAAACAAACTATGTACGTACGTATGTAGGTATGATACATATACACACACGTATTATACTACTGTAATAAATATGTTAGAACAATTCACGTGAAAGAAACGTGATTTTACACATAACTGAAGAGAAATAAAATCTATATACTTAACATAGGTATAGTTTTATATTTCCAAATATTTTAAATAACTGGAAGAGTTGATTTGTTGTAATTGTTATCCTTTTTTCATTATTAATTTTCAGTCCTAACGTTAAATTATATCCTAAAGTTTTTTGTATAAACGTAACTTCTTCTTCTTCTTCTCATATCCTCAGATATTTTAAATTTTAGTAAAGTACAGTATGAATGCACATACATATGTAAATCAAGAACAGAGAGAGAGGGAAGAGAGTAAGAGAAGAAAAAGCGATCAGGAATAAAAGAATCTAATTATCAAAGACGAATGAAAGCCGAAATGAGAGGCATTCAATGCATGAATGAATTAAAAAAAGAAGGCAGTACAATTTTAATTAATTCATCACTGCTGTAAAAGAATCTACATATTACTGGTTCTTTTTTTTTTTATTCTTGAGTTCTATCTTACGTTTCTCTTCTCCCTGATAGATGGATTTGATTAATTATATCTCCCACATTATTATTGTGATTGATTTAGTTTTGTTTATTTAACACGATTTCGAGTTCCTTGATGAACGATAAATGGCTGAAAGTAAAAATAGTTTTTTTTTTCTTTACAATCCTAGCAATGTAGAGAAACCAGAGAAACAGAAAGATTCAATTTGTATACCTAATTGTTTTTGCAGACACCTTGCTGCAACAAGGTATATACCTGCAGATTTTGTCACGACGAACAAGAGGCTCATACAGTAAACAGAAAAGAAGTAACAGAGCTGATTTGCGTCCTATGCGATACTCGTCAACCTGTACAAGCAACATGCCAAAAATGTCATTGTAGATTTGGTAAATACACTTGTCTTGAGTGTAACTTGTTCGACGACGAAGATAAAAATCAATATCACTGCGATGGCTGCGGTATTTGTAGGGTCGGAGGACGCGAGAGATTCTTTCACTGTGCCAAATGCAACATGTGCTTGCCTGTACAACTACAAAATGGTCATAAGGTATTGCAGGAATTGAACGGTATTCGTATTTATTGAAAAGAAAAGAAAAAAATTTCTATTTAAAAAAGAAAAAAACAATATTCAAAATGTATTTTTATCCTAGGAAAAATTGAAAGTACAAAAAATTTATACATAATTTTCAATTACCAACAATACATATGTACTCAAAATTAAAATATAAATCGTACAATTTGTTTGTGTTTTTTTTTAGTGCGTCGAGAATGTTTCACACGCAAATTGCCCAGTTTGTTTGGAAGATATACACACAAGTAGAATTCCATGCCACATTCCTGATTGCGGTCATCTTCTGCACCGTACTTGTTTCGAAGAGCTTCTACACTCTGGTCACTATGCCTGTCCTACCTGCCAGGTTTCTCTGTTAGATATGTCAGAATTATGGAGATTTCTAGACAACGAAGTATCCCTCACCCCAATGCCGCCTGAGTATAGAGACTACAAAGCGGATATATTGTGCAAGGACTGTCATGAGGTCAGTATCTCATTATCCTTCATTTCTAAATCTAGAAATCACAATTTATACTTCAATTAATTCTCTTATTTTACCTTATTTTCAGGAATCTACAGTGAAGTTTCATGTCGTCGGTTTAAAATGCTTAAACTGTGGCAGCTACAATACATGCAGGATCAAAGGATCACCGTGTCCAGGTAAATGTTTGATATTTAAACACGAGTATTTGGTTACATTGAAATGAAATAAATTTCTATGATTATCTGCTCGAGAAAGAAGATCTGATTATTATTAAAATTGAAATAATTTGTATTCTATCGTTTTTCTTCCTTGTTTTAATTAGACCCAGAATCTTTGGACGTGGCAGCTGGTGGGAGCGGTACAGGAGATGAAGAAAGTTCACAGGATCAGAATTCGCAGTAACAAGATGGATTATTGAAAGGAAAAGAAAGAAAAAAAAGGAAATATAGCTCAAAGTCGTACATGGTAATTGAAATAAGAGCTTAATAGAAGTACGCATACGTGTGTACGACGGGGTTGCGATTTTACGTTAATAACAAAGTACGAAGAAATGAAACGTAGATAAATATTCCGTTTAAGCCATATTTGGAATCTTTTAAGTACAATATGTAATTTTGAATTTCAATTATTTAAAGTAACTTGTATGTACATACATACAGACTATGAACGAGAGCAGCTTGATTGCAGTTCACAGAATTCAATGCAGGGTAAAGAAATGATGTCAACGATGTCGAAAAGAAAGAAAAAAAAAAGAAATTTTAAATTATTTTTATCTCATTGAATGAAAAAATTATGATATTTATTAATGAATCGTGACCAACGGTTGATTCTAGCTTAATAGATGTCTAGTTATACCTTGAAACGTATAACAAACGTATTTGCGTGATTTTTTTTAAACTCTTTATTCCAGAAGATTATAATCAATCTTTACTTTGTTTATCATTGATTATCGTGCGCTGCATAATAATAATAATAATAATAATAATAATAATAATAATAATAATAATAATAATAATAATAATAAGGGAAAAGAAACGTTGGATAAAAAAAGTACAATTGGACTATTGGAACTCTTGAATTAAGATACTTATATAATTCAAGAATGACGGCAACTCCCTTATTAACAGTTTTTAAAACGTCTTTACATCACTATACCTATATGAAATGTATACCATCACAATTGAACTTGATATTATACTATATTCGAACTAAAATAAGACATTTAAAACACTGACGAGGCATCGAGGCTGTAACTTGAATCGGATTTATTTTATTTATCCACATAAAAGGAACAAGAAATTGTTAATTTAGTCAAAATATTTATATTATATCATAACTAGGTGCGTAATATTATTAGCTTAAGTGATAAAAAATTTTCCTATACATATATCGAAAAGACGTAGTTATTTTAAATAATTAATAAAATTATTGTTTTTTTTTTTCTTTCTTTCTCTCTCACTCTCTGTCTTTATTCCAAAGCAGTAAAAAGAGTTGATAGTTTAGGTTTTAAATACGTTTTTTTTTTTGCCAATTTTTAGTTAACTATTTGCAATATGCATTCCTTAGGCTTGCCATTAGGCTTTTGAATGAGGAGCATTTGAAACAACATTCTCATTATATAATTCGTACGATTAGTGAAATTTTTCTAAATAGGTTTTACTACCTAGATAGTTTTGTATATTCTCTTTTTCTCCAAGCAGTATTTGTAACATTCCATGTTGGTCAATTTGGCCAAAGTTTTTTTTTTTTTTTCTATGTCTTTCTTCCTATTCATTTTGTGCAGCTATGAATTATCTTAACATACAACGGGTTTTAGTGTTTAAATAAATCTCTTTACGTCGTCGTTGTAGTAATTTCAATATAAAGTATTAAAAGAAATTAGTAAAAAAAAAATTAAACAATCGCTGGCAAATGTTGGAAAAATATAAACAATTTTTGAATCTTGAAGAATAATGAATTAATCCAAAACTTCACCAGATATATCATAAAGTTATGACGATGTTAATTATACAAGATTACAGATTAGACATTAAACTAAAAAGAAATTGTAATACTTTGCCAGCGATTTGTTAGTTTGAAATAGTGCAAACGAAAATGGGTGTGAATAAGAAAAAATAAAATAGTCAATAATAAGAAAGAAAAAAAGACGTAAGTTATTTATGGCGTAATTATATCGCTAGAATATTGTCTTCATAAGACCTACAATAATTAGCTTGTCTAACGAAATTGAAATTTATTGATTTAAAAAAAAAAAAAAAAAAAGTCGAAAAATAGATAAATGAATGAATCAATCAATACGTATAGGCTTATTTATGGTGAATATTTATGATGTAATTCCACCATAAGTACAAAGAAATATAAATTTGTAGTAATGCATTTTTTCAAGTCAAATTTCTTCTTTGTTGTATACATACCTATGTATGTATACGTGATACGTATACATATACATACCAATGATCTTTGGTATTATTATTGTTATTATTATTATCTTGATTGAAATATACAAGGCTGTTCACGTGCGTTTAAGCTTAAGAAACAAACAGCCAATTGATCTAAATTGTTTCTAGCGTTATTATTCAGCACTTTATCTCGATACTATCGCAATACTTATATCATTCCATTCCACTTGGATTGAAGTGGTGAATGAAAGACATCACAATCGTGTATCTTATTAGATGAAACTTGTATACCTATGTGTGCGTATATTTGTTAGATAAAATTATATGTGATTTTGAGATTAATTAAAATATAGTATTTCGTTCTTAATTTAACATCGTATGTTTGAATTACTTCAATGCATGAATTACTCGCTCCTTACAATATTACAATATTTTTGTTTTATATTCTCTGCTCTACAATCTTTGAAGATCGTGGTAGATTTTCTCGTATCTGGTTGGCGCCGCCCTTTCGCGAACCCTTTCACGCCGCAAGGGCCATTCACCCCTAGCCAAGGTCAGTGCTCTCGTGAACGGAGTGCGGTATACGGTATCGCTTTTTCGCAGTCGGAGCGACTAACTACTTCTACCGTAACATATGAATGCTTTATAATACGCAATCTCAAGTTAGAAATCACAGTGGAAAAGTAATTCGTCGATTCAATCGCGAGATAAAAATACCATTTCAAATCTCGTTGGCGAGAGAGCAATCACCTTGACCTTGATAGCAGTTACTGCTGTCGTGGCCGTGGGGTCAGTGCCCTTCATAGCGTCAAAGAGATCGGATGGGGGTTGCGTGGACGAGACTAAAACATTTTAAAAGAAATACTTCGAACACAGAGAATTGATCGCAACATCGACTACATTCAAAATGAATAAATTTTCATGAAATGGAAGATAAATAATCGTATCAATGCCATGGCTACCAGATAAAAATGTTTAAAAAAATCTGGCGATCGAACCACTTGATGCCAGTTAAACATCAATCGAAAAATCTCTGTCCAACAAAATGTAGTTTATATTATAAGCACATGTATGCCAGGAAACAAACAAAGAGAGACTTTATATTTAGTTTTAAGAAACAATTAGAAATTGTAAATAACTTACACAATTTGTAGGTGATATTGTACCGATTTTGCAGCAATAAATTTCCAGATATATCAATGATCAATTGCTTTATTATTTTCAAACCTACCTTTTTTAGCTTACGAGATTCTTAGATTTTCTGAAATTTGGAATCGAAAAATTAGGCGCGCCTAATTTGGGCAGTCATGAGTTGAATATTGCACGGAGGCGTTCAGGTTGCATCTAATGAGGCGCACGATTTGTCCCGCCGAAAATTTCAGTGCGCCTCTTCGGATCAGATGTTCTCCTGATACCAGGAGCAATTTTTCGACTTGAAATTTCAAAAATTCTCAATTTTGTAAGCGAGCGAGACATGCAGAGAGAGAGAGAGAGAGAGAGAGAGAGAGAGAGAGGCATGCTTGCTTAGACATAGACTCAGGGGGTTTTCCCGCCAAAAATTTCAGCACACCTCCTCGGGTCAGATGTTCTCCTGATACCAGGAGCAATTTTTCTACTTAAAATTTCCAAAATTCTATATATCGTAAGCGAATGAGACACGCAGAGAGGGAGAGAAAGAGAGAGAGAGTCACGTCTATACGAATGCATGCTTGCTTAGACATACACTCAGGGGGTTTTCCCGCCAAAAATTTCAGCACACCTCCTCGGGTCAGATGTTCTCCTGATACCAGGAGCAATTTTTCGACTTAAAATTTCAAAAATTCTCAATTTTGTAAGCGAGCGAGACATGCAGAGAGAGAGAGAGAGAGGCATGCTTGCTTAGACATAGACTCAGGGGGTTTTCCCGCCAAAAATTTCAGCACACCTCCTCGGGTCAGATGTTCTCCTGATACCAGGAGCAATTTTTCGACTTAAAATTTCAAAAATTCTCAATTTTGTAAGCGAGCGAGACATGCAGAGAGAGAGAGAGAGAGGCATGCTTGCTTAGACATAGACTCAGGGGGTTTTCCCGCCAAAAATTTCAGCACACCTCCTCGGGTCAGATGTTCTCCTGATACCAGGAGCAATTTTTCGACTTAAAATTTCAAAAGTTCTTAATTTTGTAAGCGAGCGAGACATGCAGAGAGAGAGAGAGAGAGAGAGAGGCATGCTTGCTTAGACATAGACTCAGGGGGTTTTCCCGCCAAAAATTTCAGCACACCTCCTCGGGTCAGATGTTCTCCTGATACCAGGAGAAATTTTTCGACTTAAAATTTCAAAAATTCTCACTTTTGTAAGCGAATGAGACATGCAGAGAGAGAGAGCGAGAGAGAGAGTCACATCTATACGAATGCATGCTTGCTTAGACATACACTCAGGGGGTTTTCCCGCCAAAAATTTCGGCACACCTCCTCGGCTCATATGTTTTCCTGATACCTGGGTGAGTTTGGAAAACGTTCCAAACTCAACCGGGTGCGCCTTATTATATGCAACCCTAACATATGGACGCAATATCCAACTTAAGGTTACATACCATTAGGCGCACCTAATTTTTCGATGTAAAATTTCTGTAAGTCGAAAAATCACACCTACCAGGCATCAAGAGGACATCTGATCCGACGAGCCGCGTCTTCTAATGATTTTTAAGATCTATTTACCTTATTTAATATCTGAAATAAAGCATTACAGGAAGGGGAAAGTGGAAAATAACGAAGTAACTCATTATAGGTGCTTCTGTGAATTTATTGCTGTAGCATGGATACAATACTAATAATTGTCAAAATTATTAGCAATATTTAATTGCTTTTTAAAAATGAATATGTTTGTGAATACATACATACTCATCGCAACTGATTGGGTTTTTTTTATCTGCCTTCTGTTATACAAGTTATCATAAAAGATGTTTGGCATCTAATGGAATGTCATTCAACTCTAACAGAAAAACGAAAATTGTAATATGTATAATGTATAATTGTATAATATGTATAATATGTATAATTGTATAATAATCTAATCCCTATATCTAATGTATCTCTCTAATTTCTAAAATAAAATACAAATACAAATACACGATCGATAGTACGTGTAATGTACTACCTGTACGCTATGTTTATGCTTATCATAATAATCTTATCTAATCTAATCTAATTTTTTAAAACTAGAGAGACGAATCGATTTGAAATTAAATCTCCTAATACAAGTATTTTCTATAAAAAGTAACAAAAGAAGTAAATATCTCTACTTTTAACGATATAAAATATATCCAATTCAAAAGTTAAGTTTTCAAGATTGAGTAAGACCTGAATTATTATTGATAATTATAACTTCTCATAATTATATTGATATTAATATTTCTATTAACTGCATACATAATTATTGATAATTATAACTTCAATAAAATATCTGGCGAGAAATGTCCTACGGGGTTCGATTGACGACGCCCCCGAGGGTCCCGACCTCGCAAGATTTGATCTAAATGAATTGGATAAAATATCTGTCGAGAGCCGTCCTCGGAAGGTCCGATTGACGGTCCCCTTGGGTCCAGACCTGGACAGATTTGATTTACATAAAATTCCAATCGAATTACCGCGACAATTAATGATATTATAGAAAAATACAAGTATTAACAATTCAATCTCTATCTATGTATCTCTCTAAATTCTAAAATAAAATACAAATACACGATCGATAGTACGTGTAATGTACCTGTACGCTATTTTTATGCTTATAATAATAATAATAATCTAATCTAATCTAATCTAATCTAATCTTTTAAAACTAGAGAGACGAATCGATTTGAAATTAAATCTCCTAATACAAGTATTTTCTATAAAAAGTAACAAAGGAAGTGAATATCTCTACTTTTAACGATATAAAATATATCCAATTCAAAAGTTAAGTTTTCAAGATCGAGTAAGAATTGAATTATTATTGATAATTATAACTTCTCATAATTATATTGATATTAATATTTCTATTAACTTCATACATAATTATTCATAATCATAACTTCAATAAAATATCTGGCGAGAGCCGTCCTCGGAAGGTCCGATTGACGGTCCCCTTGGGTCCAGACCTCGACAGATTTGATTTACATAAAATTCCAATCGAATTACCGCGACAATTAATGATATTATAGAAAAATACAAGTATTAACAATTCAATCTCTATCTATGTATCTCTCTAAATTCTAAAATAAAATACAAATACACGATCGATAGTACGTGTAATGTACCTGTACGCTATTTTTATGCTTATAATAATAATAATAATAATAATAATAATAATCTAATCTAATCTTTTAAAACTAGAGAGACGAATCGATTTGAAATTAAATCTCCTAATACAAGTATTTTCTATAAAAAGTAACAAAGGAAGTGAATATCTCTACTTTTAACGATATAAAATATATCCAATTCAAAAGTTAAGTTTTCAAGATCGAGTAAGAATTGAATTATTATTGATAATTATAACTTCTCATAATTATATTGATATTAATATTTCTATTAACTTCATACATAATTATTCATAATTATAACTTCAATAAAATATCTGGCGAGAGCCGTCCTCGGAAGGTCCGATTGACGGTCCCCTTGGGTCCAGACCTCGACAGATTTGATTTACATAAAATTCCAATCGAATTACCGCGACAATTAATGATATTATAGAAAAATACAAGTATTAACAATTCAATCTCTATCTATGTATCGCTCTAAATTCTAAAATAAAATGCAAATACACGATCGATAGTACGTGTAATGTACCTGTACGCTATTTTTATGCTTATAATAATAATAATAATAATAATAATAATAATAATCTAATCTAATCTTTTAAAACTAGAGAGACGAATCGATTTGAAATTAAATCTCCTAATACAAGTATTTTCTATAAAAAGTAACAAAGGAAGTGAATATCTCTACTTTTAACGATATAAAATATATCCAATTCAAAAGTTAAGTTTTCAAGATCGAGTAAGAATTGAATTATTATTGATAATTATAACTTCTCATAATTATATTGATATTAATATTTCTATTAACTTCATACATAATTATTCATAATTATAACTTCAATAAAATATCTGGCGAGAGCCGTCCTCGGAAGGTCCGATTGACGGTCCCCTTGGGTCCAGACCTCGACAGATTTGATTTACATAAAATTCCAATCGAATTACCGCGACAATTAATGATATTATAGAAAAATACAAGTATTAACAATTCAATCTCTATCTATGTATCTCTCTAAATTCTAAAATAAAATACAAATACAAATACACGATCGATAGTACGTGTAATGTATCTGTACGCTATGTTTATGCTTATGATCCTAATCTAATCTTATCTATGTATCTCTCTAATTTCTTAAATAAAATACGAAGTTCAAAGATCCATTATTCCGTGCATTCCTTGTACTGCAGCTTTCTTTTCTTCCGAACCTTCGCACTTTCTGCATACCCATAGTGGTGCACCATCTGATCACGTACTCGTCTGAATGAAGACAAATTGATCACCTAACGGACAAATTCAAGTTAGATTGTAAAAATAAACTTACAAATTCCAGAGTTTACAATTCCTCTGTGAAATGTTTATTCAAGACATCTGTAATCTTACCTTCTCTGGTTTCTCACACGAATAGAGTCCTTGTTTTACCTTTTTCCATCAGTATATGATCATTCTGAGAACATGACAGCAATATAGAAAACTGAATGGCAGATAAATTTGATTTTGCATAGGAAACGAAGTTCATAAATTAAGGGAAAACTTCTCGGTTCCGATAACTTTTCAACTTTTCAATTGAAATGATTTGATGAAAATATTGTTTTCCAAGATATCTGATCTTACCTTCACATGATTGCTGCATATATGATTAGGATCTTGGCTCCTGTAACCTTATCATATTTGGTCCACGTTTCATCTATCACACTGTAACAGAAATATAAAAAATTTGAGGAATAGTCTCCTTAATTGAACACCTATTATTTATTTATTTATTTATTTATTTATCGAAGGATCAACGGGCAAATCTGCCCTTTACATAAAGAATAATATAAAATAATCGTAATTGTCGTAATTGTTAACAGAGATATTTTCGCATGAAGAAAACTCGTTGATGGATATTAATAATGAATGGACAGAATAATTAAACTTGGGGGAAAAAAGAAGACACAATTGAAAATACTATTTACCTTATATTAAATTTATCGGTGAGATTGAATTTCCATAAGCAGCCTTTGAAACTCCATTCAATTTGCGAATTCGAGTGTCCATGGCATTTCAAGAGCGAACCATAATTCTCAGTCGGATACAAATGTGGTCAGTTTTTTTCATATCTCGTTGGCCTCCGTTCTTCCATGGTTTCTTGCATTTATCCTTCCTCCTCCACCTGATAAGAGAAATAAACGAATCAAGAGAGTGAGGGTAAGAGTTAAGGGAATGGGGGGGGGAATGGTACCTTAAACTGCTAGATATTATACCTACATACGTATATGTAATAATATGTATATCGATAGTATGATAGAATAAAATAATACATGCATTATATATTGGATAATTTTCCATTGATTTCAAGGAAGGGCATTATCACCTAACTTCGCCAAATTCGTTTACGTTTATTAAATAGATTTTGGCATTTGAAACATATGATACACACTTTTCAGTCGTTATCAAGAGAAAAATTACCTAAGAAACGTTGCGATATTATCATTTCTTTTTTCCCGTCCCATCTTTGAAGCCAAGTCATCTTCCTCTCCTCTGAGTCGCTCCAATTGCCAGGATTGGCCTGCTGACACGATATTCTGTAAAATAAGAAGAAAAATGAGTAAAATTAGAAATAAACTTCATATAAATTTGATTTTGAATATATGTAGGAAGCAGTCATATATTCAAAGGAAAGGAAAATGAAGATAAAGCTCATTTTCATTGAAATAGGACGAGTCATTATTCCCTAATGAGAACAGAGATTACTGGAGAAGTTCTTCAATTCTCACCTCTCAATCCATACACCATCGTTGAAGCCAAGTCATCTTCCGATCCTCTCAGTCGCTCCAATTGCCAGAATTGGCCTGCTGACACGATATTCTGTAAAATAAGAAGAGAAATGAGTAAAATTAGAAATAAATGTCATATAAATTTAATTTTGAATACATGTAGAAAGCACTCTTATTTCAAAGGAGTTTATATGTGAGGACAATGTTTCAATTAGTCAATCGAAATTTAGGGCCGTGATTATATTGTACTGATTATTAGTCCATATATTTCTTGAAAAGATTATCAATCAAATTATTGCATTTTACCAGCTTCAAAGCGCTGTACAATCAATTTTAGTTTTAGTATTCGGTCTGCCTTTGATCCCAAGGGAATGTAATTGGCAGATGTTGGCGATACTCATTTCACTGCAACAAAAAAAATGGACAAGATTTATCAATCGAATACTCGTACAATCACTGTTCTGATATTTTCGAGATAAGACAGAAAAGCCGAACATTTATTCTGTGTCATTTTAATGAATGAATAAATACATTCAAATTTAATCTATTGATTTCAAAATTCGCCGAACAAAAGTGAAAGAAAATAGCTAAAACTAACGTTACGATTACCGCCCTACCTTTTCTCGTTTCATCTGCGATATTTGATCTGTTCAAATTGCCTGAGAGCTGCATTCATGACCTCCTGCGGTCTGTCTCTCTAATCAAAAACATTTTTTCATCACTAAAGGTTGGCGGTACATTAAAAGTTCAGTCAAATTGTTAATACAAGTGAATAACGGTTGTCTGATTATTCTCGAATCTGGTCCAAATGTAAACGACATTCGGCTGTGCAACCCGCTCGCTTGTCTTTACCTTAAATCTTTCTCGTTGGGACTTTTTGCACATTGTATATAATTATTATACGGAGATCAACAATCCCACGGTACTATTGAATCTAAACAAATCCAATAATAATTTGGTCAAAAGATACACAATTGTTATCTACCTGCGAGTAAAAAATTTTGTCTCGTAAATGTATTTTTTTGTAAAAGGGTTTAGCGCAGAACTAAATTACATGCTCAGACTTGAATTTTACTTCTAATGGTCTTGCAATACCAAGATTAAACTACTCTCGTCTGTTTTGACACGCCAACTACGGTCTTCCGGACGATAAACATAAATTCAATCGAGAAAATTAGACGCCGGCTCAATATTCAGATGAACTGTCAAAAACACTCGACGGCGCAGCGAGTGAAAAAGTTCCGTCTCGGAAATGTATGTTTTTTTGAAATGGTTTCGCAGGGATAAATTACATGCTCGGACTTGAATTTTATTTCTAACGGTCGTGCAGTACCAAGATTGAACTACTTTTACCTTTTTTTCACACGTCAGCGACGGTTTTCAGGTACAAGGACATAACCTCTTCGAGAAAGTTTTGATTTTCGTCGCAAGACTTTTTTTGGTGAAAAATTTTTAAATTTTAGGTTAGAAAAGTTTATACGGGTTTGGATATGAAAATTTGATTTAGAAAACTTCTTCACTGCCAACTTTTTTGAGAAAATTTTGATCAAAATTATACACCGGCTTCGTAGCGTGACTTGCAATTCACTTGTCAATCATTTTTTCATCCCGGCGTCGGTTCCGGCACAGAAAAATAACTTTCTTTTTCTTTTTCTTAATTGTTCATGTCCTCTGAGCTTTTGACGCAGAAAATAATTAACTTACGGAGCCACAAGCAACAACCCGACCCGCTCCGTCCCGCTGCCTGACGCCGGTCGCCACGACGCCACGGACAAGTTCGTGCCTGCGCGAGCCGCCATGTTGAAAGTTCGCATGACGTCACCACTGATCGGTTTAAATTCTGGCGGGATCAGCTATTCTAGAATCATAGATGAATATTTTTTGACTCTATTGTTTATCGCATGAAATTACGTAAGAACTTGATGTCAATTTCAACAAAGTTTTTGAAAATAAAAAATCGGGGGAGACTTTAATTTGGCAGCTATTCTGCCATAGAAAATCCCTATTTGGTTTTTCCTTCGTTCTCAAAAACTGGAATTCAGTAATTATCGAAATTAGTGGATCAATTAAGTGCAATAATGGTTTGGAATCTAAAAGATTGAAAAATACTAAACTCAAGGGCCAACTTTATAGGTATACAGGGTGTTTTTTTTTAACTTAACAATCGTGAATAACTCGAAAGTACTGACACCACGTGTAGCCAGCCAGGATCACACACCATGCCACACTCCATGATGAGAATATAAATCTTTTCTCGTATTCATATTGTTCTATAAATAAAAGAACTCTTTGATGATGCTCCTCGTGTCCCATCAATTTGTATAGGTTATTGAGATCAAAGAAAATCTTGATGATTTTTATTACTTTATTTAATTGCAAATTAAATACCAATTACAAGGCTCTTTGTACAATAACGGCCGCGAAAATGTTCAATATTATAATGTGATACTTGATCAGATAAACTCATGAAACGCAAGACTCGTCCTTATAATCAGATAAAATATATATATCATAAAACGAGCTTTGGATTTACTATTATTCATCACCAACGCATTTCAATAATGCGCAAAACTATTTTTACGATTTGCAGTTAAATCGATCGTAAATTAAACGAAGGTTTAATCGATCAATGAGCTTGAGACAGCTCTCAGTGTTTTTTTACACTCTTCTTCATTTTAGACTCGCGACGAATACTCGTATGAATATGTATAACACCATGAAAATTTTATACGAATCAATAGAAATTTAATATTATATTCTATACATACAATATAGAAAGGAAAAATAATTCTCTGGCCTTTAGACCCAGAAGTGAATAATGAAAAAGGACGAATATCGCTTTGCATGGACTCAAATAAATCAGCTATAGTTTCGTCAAATGAAAAATCGACAGAATATTACACTGCGAATTTTAATTCCAGACTTCGCTATAATTATACAGAAAACTCGTGCAGCTAACGACCACGTATTAAACCGAGGGATGATTATCAACCTGTGATTAATCATCTCAGTTCTAATTGTAGAATAACAAACCCCGAAATATTTCTCAAAAATGAAATGAGCTGCTCACAAAGTAGTATAAATAATTAGATATAAATAATACTCTATTTTTTTCTTCTTTCTATTAATTTTCGAATAATGAATTAACTGTACAGAATTAATTTGTCTCGATGCACAAGTTATCTGCATTACAGGTAAATATATAATCATTGTTCAAAACCTAGGTTTATAGTTTTCAAAGAAACAATATTTACAAAAATAAAAAACAAAATATAAATTGAAGAAAAAAAAAAATAAAAAAATAAATTGTTGTTGTTATTCCTTATTCTTTCTTTCAATTTAAATCTACGTAAATTAAACTTTAATAGTCTAAAGACCTATTTCATATTTATAATACATTTATTATTATTAACAAACGAGATTAATGCCAGAAATGACTATTAGTGGAGCGACATGGTGGCTACGAAAACAAGAATAATAAACGCTAGGATTAGAAACGATAAGAAGATTCAGCAAATAGTTGAGAATCACGATTGAAACTCATCTTATCATTTCTTACCCCCGAATATTTTACAATTTACAATCTGTCGTCAATCCAAAGTACGAAAATATAACGGAAATGAACGTGACGATCGAGCGATAATTTTCATCTTACATTTGAATCACAAACTTCATTTAATCAAGGCTCTTGGACTGAAAGATTTTGCGTCAGTCACGTTCAATCCAATAATTTTCTTTACTTTAGATCAACAAATTAAATAATTAATACAATTTTTATGAAAATTTTCTTTCAATGATATAAATTTTTTTTCGTCTGCACAATGTTCGGTTTTACTTTATTCCCTTCGGAGATGTCTGTCCTTATTCATATCAATGTTTTTTTTTTTTTTTATTTTTAGTCTTATATAGTTTTTTCTAGTCGCAAACCAAATCGACGAAGAGTATAAAGTAGAACTGACCAACGAGCAAAAATAATCCTGCCACGTTTGATACTTATAACATGAATTTTTTTTTTTTTATGTTTCACGACAATTGAGGTGAACAGAGAGAGAGAGAGAAAAAACAATTAGAAAAGTCCAACTGCCGCTTAAACCACTTTTTTTTTTTTTTTAATATTATCATAAAAATCTAGAACGACTCTTAGAAAACCTCTGGGGGCCAAAAACAAAAAAAAAATAAAATAAAAACATGGGAAAAAAGCAAAAAAAAAAGAAATTTGTGCCCGCATCCCCCTTTTCTTCATATACATACATACCCTTTATGTAATATACGTTACCTATATGGATTTAATGAAAAGACTTATTATAATTTAACTCTCGCTTTGTAGAATATATTATTTAATTTGATGCATTGCTTGTGTATAAATATCTTACGGTTGATAGTTAATGTATAAGATTATTATAGATTATTCAAAAATTAAGGGAACGTGGTCGCAGTGCAAACGATCCACTGTTATTAAGAAAACGACGAGCAGCTCTAGTCATTTCTATTTGATCTTGTGTCTGACCGCAAGCCACAGTGGTCCACTGAATCTCCAACTGCAAGGGAAATAATGAAGCTTTTAAATATATTCTTTCATTTCAGAAATAATAAGATTTTAAGAAGAAACTATACAAATAAAAATATCAACAAAGTCCGAGGTGACTCACCTTGGCGCGTTTAAAAGGTCTAACAAGCAGTGGGCTGAAACTGCACAAGTTGTCAATAGCTTCGAAGCGGATAGCGCGTTTCGCATTCGTTCTCCGATGTACGGACACAAAGTCGTGGGAGTTCTGGAAAGGATAGACACACTAGCTACAGCCGGCAGTTAAGAAAACACACATAGAAAATGCCTAGAGAGAATGATGAAGAGACGATGGCAGGGATTTTATATTTTTCATTTTATTTCATTGTATTTTAGTTTTATTTTATTTTATTTTTTATAATATTCGATTTATTTATCTCTTTTAGATTATCGAATACCTTGACTCAAAGCTTGACTAGGCCTCTGTGTATTACGTCTTAAAATGTTGGAAGGGTCGAGGGCGGGGACTTGTTTTTTTGTTTTGTTTTTTCATTCATTATTCAATAATCTTTGGGTCGCTTATCGAGGTTTTTTTTTTTTTAATTATTTTTTCGAGGGACAGGGTAAGGTACTTTGGTACGCTAGGCCAGGCCTGTAGGGATAATAATTATTGTGGTTAGTGCGGACATGCGGCAACCCAATCAATAGATACGATTGAACTTTGTAAAAACTATTGAATAGATCGAACGTATAAATCCTGCCTTGAAGGAAGGATGAAAAACTAAAAAAAATAAACACGGAAATAACTCGAGGGAAACGATTAGAAAAAATAAAAATAAGAAAGAAAATTATTCAACATATTTTCGCGATCCTCATCGAATTATATAATTAATTAAAAAGACCATAAACAACTCTGAGTTTAACTTAATCTTTGATTACTATAAGGAAGATTATTATTCTATCAACTAGTATATACTTGATTAAAAAAATAATAATAACAACAGAATATTAGTCAACATTGATGGATAAATCATAATTATAATAAGAGCAAAAAAAAAAAAAAAATAAAAAAACGATATTCGGAATACGTTAGTTTATATTATTCATCATTAATAGTGTTAATCAATAATAATTTAAGTACAAATTCGTGTCTCGGACCCGGGTTTATATAAGTTAATAACTAATACGTTCAAGACAGAATGAACAAAAAATAATAATAATAATTATAAATAAAAAAAATAATAATAAAAACAGCAAAAAAGGAATCGGTTACGTAATTAATAAGTTAACTTCTTAGCCAGTGAATATATATTATAATAAATAATAATTAAAAGAGAAATGGTAATATATTTTCCTATAATAATAAGTTAGAATAAATAGATGACGCGGTAAAACGTTGTTATAACTTGATAAAACAATAATTTAATTTTTCACGGTTTAATAAATTAAAATAGATATTCTCCTTAGGTAGGTACTTTTGAGTACAATTTTAATTAATTTGTATTTTTTTTTTTTTTCTTTTATTATTTTTTATTTTCTCCTTTTTTTCTTCAACTTTTTACTTTTTTACTTTTTCAAGCGTATTGTACGCGATAAAAGATAATAATAAATCAAAGGATCCTAAGCTAGGGAGTTACGTTGTTAAATTAAATAGATAAAAGAATTAAGAAACGGATAAAATAAGAAAAAGAAGAAGAATAAGGTGAAGAAGAAATGAAGAGAGTGAGATATAATATTAGGAAAAAGAAAAACTTTGAAATAAAAAAAAAAATAATAGAAGGCCGGCTAGCGTGTCTAAAGGCGATTGGTACGGGAGTAAAACCAGGACAAGGCTGGCTGTTGGCTTTGGATTTGATTATGGATATCATTTTGATTTTGATTTTGGTTTAGGCTTGGATTTTGGTTTTGATTTTGGTTTTGAATTTGGAGTTGGTTATCGGACGGGCAGTGCTGTACCTTCAATGGACTTAATCCAGCGGCTAAAAAACTGTCGTCCAACGCCATTGAAGCAGGTGAAAACAGGACTGAAGTATCCAAGCTTTTACTCTGTGAATAAAAAAAAGTCCAACGTTTTTATAACATTAGTCAAATTTAAAAGACAATAAATATTTTTCCCAAAAGGTTTAAAACCAATCCAAACATCAATATCATACTTACTGGTGTTTCGACTGCAAAACTCATGTCCGAATTATCCTGACAATTTGCCCAGGCTTGACAAAGAGCTTTTCGAGCCCTTTTACCACCAGGTGCGCTGTTCTCTTTACCTCGTCTCCTCCCAGTGCCGTATCCAGAATCTTGAAGGATGCTGGTACTCGCCAAACTCTCTCTGTCAGTTTCCTGCTTAATTATTTCCGTCAGTGCATCCAGACGGCTCGGAGTAGCAGGAAGATGAGTCGTAGCACCGCTTCGACGCTCAAGCTCTGCTAAAGCGTTTTTAAACGGCGTTGGAGTTCTCGGTGTGTTTCCACCTGCGAAATAAATAAATGTTAATCAATAAATTCTCGAAAACTAGTCTCCATCTACAATAATTATATCATCAATCTCAAAATCCCATAATCTACCTGTTTGACTTCTCCTTAATCCCGTAGGCTGTGGCGTAGTTAATGGTCCCGGGCTTCCCTTGGGGGTGCTAGCCCTAGGCCATGAAGCTTCGGGACTATGACCATTCAGAAATTGCGAAGGACTGAATGGAAGTTGTTTTATTGGAGTAGTGGGCGCAGTACCGACATGATGATGATGGCCTAATAGATAATCTGACTGATTTCCACTGTCGGGAGTTTCCGTTCTTTGATTAAGGTGGGAGGGGAGGACTGCAGTTGTGATAGTAGTAGCTGTCGTCGTTGAATTATTATTACAACTTATGGCAACACGTCTTCTTCTCAGTATCGGTGGTGGACTAGACTTTTCTTTGTCAGGAGCTGCCACCTCCTCAAGGTCAGGCATTGGCATTAGTCGAATATCAGACGTCCTTGAGCTCGCAACGTCAGAAAGGATCTCCAGGTCAAAATATCTAAGGAACATAACAGAATGAAATAAAAAACTAAAAATACATGGACGGTGTTTACAAAAAGTTTGAATCATCATCTCGGGGCTTTGGTCATATGTATTGGGTCCGTTTCAAATTCCTCGAAACTTTTTTGTTACTTTTTTTTTTTTTTAAGGCAAATGGAATATTTTAAACTCTTATTCAAATATTGTTACAAGGATGAATATTAAATTTGATAAAAAATAAAAAAATTCAGTTCCTACTTTGACAATGGAGAGACGACGTCCGTTTTTCCTCTAGAATTGGAATTTCTTGGCGGTGAATCTAACTGGTTTTCATTCCCAATACGATCGGTAATTTGCCTTTGATTGGTATGTTGAAACAGTTGTTGTTGTTGCTGGTGTTCCCACGCCCTGGTCCAATCCATCTGGTCAATTTCCAAACTTTGTGAAGTATTTGCAGCCGTTAAAGTCGAACTACTATCTCCGCTGGTTGATACTGAATTTGCCAATAAACCCTGAGCAGAATTTTCATCCTGAACAGTGACTACCTCTTTTTTTATAGCCACGTTATTATCAGCGTTTTTTCTTCTTCCTCTACCTGCGTGAACAAAAAATATATATAAATAATTAAAACCGAAATTCTGTTAAATAAAATTAGTTTAAATGTTTCGAACGATTATTCAACTAAATTAAAGTTTAACGAGAAAAAACAAAAAAAAAAAAACATGAAAAATAAATAAAAATAACGACGAACCTCTTGAGGAAGAGACCTTCCCGTCTTCGGCCTCGTATTTTCTCCGCATCGTACTGTTCCAGTGATTTTTAATCGCGTTATCGGTCCGTCCGGGAAGTAGCTTAGCGATTTTAGCCCATTGATTTCCATACCTACGATGAGCTTCGACAATGACACGATCCTCGGCTTCGGTCCAAGCGGTTTTTTTAATACCCGGATTCAGGTGATTGTGCCATCTTTCGCGGCACTGTTTGCCAATACGACCTTTAAGGTGTCTGGCAATCAGAGTCCATTTTTTAGGACCGTATCTCTCAACGAGCTCGACGACCTTTTCATCCTCCTAAAAAGAGATGAGAAAAGAAATAAGAGAAAAATAAAATGAAATGAAATACAAAATAAAAATCTCCAAATTATAGTATGAAATAATTTTAACAGACGTCTGCAACGGAACGGGTCGACCTTGATGAAACTGACCGCGGTTATAGTTAATCGACGTTCTAAGAAGCGCGTAAAGTCGTTGTGTTTAACAATATCTGTTCATGATATAAGAATTATTTATTACGACCGGAAATTCCGGAAGGTTAAGAAATTGAGATCAAAATTTTTCGATTTCTAACGACAACAGTAGAAATTTTATAAAAGAAGAAAAATCAGAATTTTTTTCGATTTATAATCCTGTGTAATGTTAGATTAAACTCTATTTATATTTTACTGCTACTATATATGAAAAGAATTCTCAGAGGTGTAAATATACGTGTTGCAGTTACCTTTATCGCGTGAGAAACTTGCTACAAATATAATACAACGTTTTCATACACTGTACTATTACAGTGTATATATGAATGTAAAGAGGAATCAATAATTTTGCTATCGGAACTTGTGCATATTCTGATTTTATCTAGTAATTTTTATTTTATTTCTATTTTTTTCTTTCTCAGTGATTCTTTGAAAAGTTGGAAAAATTTTCGAGAGTAATTAATAAAAAAAAAAGAAGAAAATAACGAGAGAGATAATGTCATACGTGTGTTCAAATTATCAATTTCTCTCCCTGTTATACCGAGGCATAAGAATTGGTTCTTTCCTGTTTGGGAATTACGAGTTATTATTCGTTCGTAAAAAGAGGAGTAGGTATGTAGCGTTGCAGTGTCGCGGGAAGCTGACAACAGTCTCCCGAGACTTTTAAACTCGGTATAGGTATGCGTGTATGTTGCCATACACCCCGGAGGATCGTCGCATTCATATTGAAAGCTGAGCTGAGAGCTGAGTCGAGTCGAGCCGCTCGCGCGCTTTGGCCCACTGAATGCAGTATGCGAGCCTGAGGCCCCAGCAACACGAAGTATGTACACAGAGACTTCGGCTCCTCTGCCCTTGGACACAGCCACTCTTGGAAGAGTGCATTGGCTCTGTGCATAAGAGCGGTAGCGCCAGTGGTCGCAGCTACGTCCACGTTTCACGTTAATGTTAACGTCCACGTCCTCCCAGGACCCTCGACTCTTCTTCTTCACCTTCTTGTTACACGCAAACCGCGTATTCGTTCTCGCTATAACGCGGCGGGAACAAAGAACTTGAATCTCCTTATCGCGTAGTTACTTTACCCATCTTCGCGTTTTTTTGATTTTTAAAAACCTTTTTATTGATAATTTTTTTACGTTTTGTCTTTCCCCCATTTTCTCATCTTCTCTGTTTTGTTTTACTAAATTTTAGATCCGAGAAAATTTGTTACTGTCTACAAGTTCGATGCAGTTTTTTTCTCCTTTTCTTTTCTACTTTGATAATACACGGAAATTATAACCGATCGGTTCTCTTCTCCAATAAAAATTCGATTAATGAACCGCAACACGATGAGGCGCATCGGCGCCACTGGCTATTGGAATGCTGCGTGGGAACCTCATAGCCACAACACACTGGGCATAATACCCATCGACCAAGGCCGTCAGGCCCCAATGTAGGACCCAAACAACATCGAACTTCAATCCGCGTTAGATCAAACTGACGGACGATCGCGTGTAACGATTAATAACAAAACCTTGACTGGTATATATCGAAACGCAATGATTGAAATCTTCGAAACTAATACTTATCAAAAATTGTCATGAAACCAGTAGCAATGAATAAAAGGTTAAAATTGTACGAATTTTTTGGTAAAAAAAATATATATATATATATATATATATATATATATATATATACCATTTTCCAAGAAAATCTATGTATTTCGTGTGAAAAAAAAAAAATTGTGAATAAGTAAAGAAGAAAGAAGAAACAAGAAAAACAAGAAAACCGTGTAGACGCCTTCCAATTAACATTCGTATCACGTATAACGGGTCTCTGCACCGGTCGTTCTAGAATCTAAAATTCTAGATTATCGTCACTTGATTATCCCTCAAGTTTTAGGAAAATTTCAAAGGGACCGAGTAAAACCAGTTGTCCTTGGAAAAAAAAGAAGAAAAAAAAGGAAGAAACAGATTTTCGTCTTCTAAAGTCTAAAGAGTCTTAAATTCGAAAGAGTCGTCGTCGACGTCGTATGGGCCCTTGGTCAGGCCAGGCCAGACCTGCAGCAGCCTTCATGGAATGCATTTACGTTATGGTCTTGGGTTGGGCCCAAAAACCTGCGTGGGTCTACTGGCCAGGTTAAGGCCCTCGTAATGTTATACGACATACGATGTATGTGCGTACGTTTATAGGTATAGATACTTTTTTACTTTTTCTTCAACTTTCTTGTCGTATTGTTCGGGTGATTTTTTCTCTTTTTGTTTTCTTTTGCCAAATTACGTAACAAAATTTTCTTTCGCAATGCAATTATTAATATCGATAAACGAAAATGAGGAAATGAAAAAGGAAAAAGGAAACGGTAAATTGTTATTAAAACATACCTCTTTCGTCCACGGGCCTTTGACCAGTTCCGGATTAACAACCTTGACCCATCTCTGCTGGCACTGAACATCACTCCGGTCCGGAAAGTGTGCAGCAACAGCATCCCATCTAAGTCCAGAACCAAGTCTCTCGGTAGCGCTAACGAGTTGTTTTAAGAGGGCGTCCTGGTTTTCATGAAAAAAGAAAGAAAACAAAAACCCGAAAGTTCGATCTGCTCGATTATGAAAGGGCTATGAACAAAAATTCAATGAAACGCTACGTTGTGTGTAAAAAGGAGGGGAAAAAAAAGGGGAAAAATTGGAAGAACAATTATCATATAAAAAGTAAATCACAAAAAAAAAATAGAATATAAAGAATTGTATTGAATGTATTAATTTTCAATGAACTATTGTAGTATAAGCAATTTTCAAGAACTATTAAATTTGCGACGGTCATCCGTCCCTCTTCCTCACATAAATATTAGGGACGGTATATGATCACGTGTGATCAACCCTTGCGTCTTTTTCCCATGGGAAAATATCCCATAAACTGATGCAGGTACACATATACGGTCTGTATATATTACATAGTACATAATATACCTATATACAAACCCCACGTGCTTGCATGCAGCATCGAGTTTTACATAGGTGTATATATAACATACCTATATGTATACATATATCTAGTACGGGTTACATCTGCCCGTATATACACGCTGCAGGGTGAATCGCGTTTCTTTTTTCTTTGTGAATTTTTTTTTTTTTTTATTTTTCTATTATTTTTGAAGCGAATCTGATTTTACTTCGATACATGTATAGAGATTACACCGTATTCCATGGTGAAAATATTCCTATTTTCAATAACAATTTTGAAAGAAGAATTGTAACAGAAAGAGAGAGAAAAATAAATAATGAAGAAGGAATGAATGAATGAGTAAAATAATTAATTAATTAATTACCTCTTCTTTGGTCCAACGTCCTTTGTTTATATGTTTACCAGGTCCTTGTTGAGAAGTTGTAGTCGTCCCTGAATTCGAATTCAATGAATTCGTTGGATTTAAAGTAGACGATCCGTATTCACCTTCCGATTCATCTCCGCTACTCGAATCGTAACCAGAACGCGACCTGTAAAACAGAATTTTTTTTTTTTTTAATCAAATACTCATAACTTCACGTCAATCTATTCTCTTTCCTTTATAGTCATCATCATTATCATTACTATTATTTTTATAGAAAGAATAGGTAACAATTGATGAATTTAATTATAATATAATATGCCTGCAAACTCTGCAACCTATCGAACTTGACCGTGTCTTTGCATAGATGTTAGAGAGAAATTTCAAATGTAGAACCTCACGAATTTATCTTCATTTGTTCTTCGATAGCTTTCTCATCATTTTTTTAATTTTTCGATTATTAATTTTCCATAAACAATTAATAACGTTAATAACCGGGAGATATTGTTTAAATATATTCGTATGTATGTACATACGTACAGTATTATTATACAACTGTAACGATAAGGGAATGAACTATAACGATAAGATTGAAAACAAAGAAAAAAAAAAATAAATAATAATTTTAACAGTAATGAAAAGATGTATAATTTTCATATGCGTATCCGGAAGTTCAGAACTGCAGGAAACTCTTTCGCTTTTATACGCGCATATAGTCGCTAATTTATATAATATACTGCATATAAGATAGGTATACATATATACAAACGAGATGTGTTTATTATGGATTCCTATGGGACAAATTTAAACGACCGTGTTGGCGCCAATGGGTTGACATCCGGTATGGGGGAGTTGTAGATATAAGCTTGTAAATGCCTTCTTCTGAGCTCAGCAAAGAGCGCGTATCAACCGAGCTATGTACATGTATAAACGACAGTCTACGACTGAGTGAGTGACTGACTAACTTACTGACTCTGACTCTTACTCTCTTTCTCTTTCTTTTTCTCTTTCTCGCCTTTAGCAGACACTCTCGAATAAATTTTAAAGAGACAACAAGAAGGGTTATAAACAGTTACTTTGAGCCTGAAGCAAATGCATTTATAGTATATTAATAAAAAGAAGAAAGAGAGGGTATGCTAAATTGTGAAAAAATAAGTAATTAATTAAAAATATATTATTGATTGCATATGTGAAATGGGATAAATGTAGCATAATATAAATAGAAACGAATTCATTAACGAACAAGTTTTTGTATAAAATAATAAAATAAGTAAATTCAAAAGCAAAAAATTAGAAAAAAAAAAAAAAGAAGAGTCATAAAAATTCATTAAAGAATCGTGCAGCTATAAAATGAATGGCTAAAAAGAAAAAAAAAAAAAAATGATACTACTGCAAGCGCGATGAATGGAAGTGAGATGAAATCCGTTGACACTTCCACACACACTCGCGTGTCTCTCAAGGATCATCGAGATTACTTTCTAGGGTTTAAAAAGCGTCGTAAAGATCGAGAGCCTCGCAGAGACCCTAAGATATCATTTTTCTAAGGGGTCTCACACACAGTTTTAGGAATAGAATAATATTTCTGTTAATTATACCTGTACCTAATCAACGTCAAACCCGTATAAAAAAAAAAAAAATATAGAAAAAGAAAGGAATAAATTTAAAGGCTCTTAATTTGACTTGAGGAAGAAAAAAAAACGTATTTATTCAAAAACCGCTCCTATAAATCATCATCATCATCATCATCATCATCTTTTACTTAAATTTGATCATCCATGTTTGTTTCATTAGTCTTCTTGTTGAGAAGAAAAAAAAAATCTAAATTGGTCATAAATTCAATTCCGAAAAGTCACGAAAAAAAAAAAGAAAAAAGAAAAAAAAAAAAAAATCCAATTACAATTTGCTGCATCTGTAATAAATTAGATACATACGTATATAGGTATACAGGTAGGTATATATCGATTCAGTGATCCCGCGTGGGGGGCAGTGACCGTTACCAGCGTCGCGGCGTCTGGTCAAAAGATGTTTACATCGCGGGGTATATCCTCGCCTCTTCATCCTTACAGGCATATATATATATATATATATATATATAGAGGTATACGGTATGTATGTATGCAATTCACTATCCACCACTAAAGACACGGTTTAAAGCCTATAAAGAGATGGTTGCACAGTTTACACTGATTAACGTGCTGATTTTCACCACACCACACTACACCGTACTATCGTACGTACGTACGGCACGTTGCGGCGTCGAGTTCTATCTCTTATACTTGTTAAGGAATTCCGACAGGGAACTATCCCGGACACTAATTCCCAAGAGATTAGTGCAAAATACGTATATGGGATACCATTCAGAGAAATTAAATTTTATTTTCAACCCATGCATATACATAGATGTCAGTTTTTCGGTCTATAATCTAGCACACGTACGCGGCTATATATTCCGATTCAATGAAAAAATCGATCAACATTATTTATACGATCATAATAAAAAATTTTTCAGGAAAATATGAGAAGAAAATGTACAGACTCAAGAAATGAAGAATCACGATTATAGAATTTTATTTCTTTTTCTTTGTTAACACAGGAAGAAGGATGATGAAGCAATTATCTACAGACTACGTCGATCGACTGATAGGCCAGGAAATGAAGGGATGATCAAAATCGTTCGAAAACAGGAAGGAAGTAAGTAAGTCGAGTTAAAGTGTACACCGTGGCAAGAATACGAGAAAAGTTAAGACATATACTCGTACATATATACCTATTATACCTATATACGTGTACCTATATAATAAAAATGATCGTCGTTGTCTTTGTCGCGAGTTGATTAAAATCTAGAGTTCCTTGGCCTGCGCCAGGAAAACCTTTGGGCATATGGACATAACATATAACAAAGAATAAGGTTGACACACAGGAAATAAATAAATTAAACAGGAACACTTGACCGGCACTAAGAAGGGAAAGAAAGGGAAAAAAAAACCTCTATATTACTTCCGCACTGCAGACACGCGCAGATGTATGTACACAAATAAATAAATAAATAAATAAATAAATAAATAAATAAATAAATAAATAAACGAATAAGTATACCCCCATACGCGTACCTACATATGCGCGAACCGAAAGCAGGATGTGGTAAACCCGAAGCAAATTTCGAAATATTATATAGCTATAGAGTAGAGTGAAGTGTATGAGGGTGGCTCGAAGACATCGCGTCACCGTCAGGATGAGAAGAAATACATAAAGGAAGGAAGGAAGGAAGGAAGGGAGAGAACGGGCCAGGACACGAAAGTATCGCATGTATGTACCTTAAACCTAAAACACGTAAGGACAAAGCGAAACAGGAAGGATGTCTAACGAAGCGTTATATCCTGTCTAAAAAGTCAAGAAAAAAATTTTCATCAAATTTCTAGACTGGCACTTATAACGGACATGGGAAGTTAAAAATCTCCCGTTTCTTGACGCGCGATTATCAGACCGAAATGAGAAGGGGTTTTTTGTCAAATTGGTTTAATACACACATGTACCGAATTTCATTGTTCCAACTGTAAAACAAAATTCGTTTTTTTTTTTTTCTTGGGAAAAATTTAAGAGAGAAAATATTGTAGGTAAATATATATATATCGGCGAAAAGAAGGAGGAAAAAAATAGAAATAAAACAATGAAAATTAATTGTGTTCGTATAAATTTCTGCGTTAAGGACGAGGTACTTACTTATCGACTAGAACCGATTTTTTTTAAAACAACACTTCCAACCGCGGTCAATTATATAGTTCACTGTGGTTACATAGTTAAATAAATAATGAACCTTCCGTCTTATATGTGTACATAACTATTAATGGGAGTATATTACCGCGGAAGAAACAAGACCACAAACGATAACGTTTCCACTACGAGGCAAATCTATACGATTTGAGACGATATAATAATAATAATAATAATAATAATAATAATAATAATAATAATAATAATAATAATAATAATAATAATAATAATAATAATAATAATAATAATAATAATAATAATAATAATAATAATAATAATAATAATAATAATAATAATAATAATAATAATAATAATAATAATAATAATAATAATAATAATAATAATAATAATAATAATAATAATAATAATAATAATAATAATAATAATAATAATAATAATAATAATAATAATAATAATAATAATAATAATAATAATAATAATAATAATAATAATAATAATAATAATAATAATAATAATAATAATAATAATAATAATAATAATAATAATAATAATAATAATAATAATAATAATAATAATAATAATAATAATAATAATAATAATAATAATAATAATAATAATAATAATAATAATAATAATAATAATAATAATAATAATAATAATAATAATAATAATAATAATAATAATAATAATAATAATAATAATAATAATAATAATAATAATAATAATAATAATAATAATAATAATAATAATAATAATAATAATAATAATAATAATAATAATAATAATAATAATAATAATAATAATAATAATAATAATAATAATAATAATAATAATAATAATAATAATAATAATAATAATAATAATAATAATAATAATAATAATAATAATAATAATAATAATAATAATAATAATAATAATAATAATAATAATAATAATAATAATAATAATAATAATAATAATAATAATAATAATAATAATAATAATAATAATAATAATAATAATAATAATAATAATAATAATAATAATAATAATAATAATAATAATAATAATAATAATAATAATAATAATAATAATAATAATAATAATAATAATAATAATAATAATAATAATAATAATAATAATAATAATAATAATAATAATAATAATAATAATAATAATAATAATAATAATAATAATAATAATAATAATAATAATAATAATAATAATAATAATAATAATAATAATAATAATAATAATAATAATAATAATAATAATAATAATAATAATAATAATAATAATAATAATAATAATAATAATAATAATAATAATAATAATAATAATAATAATAATAATAATAATAATAATAATAATAATAATAATAATAATAATAATAATAATAATAATAATAATAATAATAATAATAATAATAATAATAATAGGCTTTTGAAAAAGACTCAATTATAAATCTATGAAACTGAATGTTGAAAGGAAGAAAAAAATTATATTAATAATGATAATCAAATAAGTATCGTATTTAATGACTTTTTGAAACTGCTGTCTGCATATTAACCGTTGAATGGAAATCTCTTCTTCTTTTTCTTATATATTCAGATATACATATATACTTCCCTTCCAGAAAATAAATGAAAAAAAAAAAAAAAAAAAAAAAAAAAAAAAAAAAAAAAAACCCGATCGAGTTCTCAGTTTGAAAGAGGTGAAAGAAAAATAAATATTTCCGCGTTAACACACCGGATATACAAACACCATACGCAATAATACATAAGAGGCAAAGAGAGTAAATACCTGGTGTGTGTGTATATAGGTATATTATTATAGGTACAGCGAGGCAGTACATAACTACATACATACGTGTATACTCATTACCAAGCTCATTGTCGTCTTTCTTTTGGTTCTCAGATTTCCTTGGAAACTAGTTCTTGACTTAATCCTCGATTATACGGTACATACATACACATGACATACGTATAGCGGCTATTAAATAAAAATCTCCTGAGTTTATCACGTCAGGGTTATATATTATAGTATAAAAAGTAAAACGATGTGTAGGAGAATGAAACCGAGGACGGTTATTCGGATACGAGGAGCGATTTGGTTACTAAATTGCGGTTTATAATTATTTAAACAAGTAATGAAACATAGTCTGAATAATCGCAACGTACGATAAACTACACGGAACTGCTTCGTGTATTATATAAGCATTTGCAACGCATAGGGAGAGACACGATAACGAATCCACCGCCACGGCGTGATTCTAAGTTGATTTCAAATTCTCTAGACCCAGATCTCTCTACGAGGTCCTTCTTAGGATAAGTTCAAAGTCTGATTGATTGCCTCTCAAGAATCATCACCGCTGGACTGTGGCCTACGTTCGACAAAGAAACTATGTCTTGCAACCCTCTTCCAAGGCACTTGTCAACTCTAAGGGCGCATAACTTTTGATCTTGACACTGAAAAAGATACTGAGACTGAACACGAACCAGTTTCTTAAAAACAGCCAATAGTATATACACTCAAACTAATTTATTGACTCAAACTAAATATCATAAGAGCCAGAAACCAGGGTCCAAATAATTTCGCGCCAAAATGTATAATATAGTATATTTAGCGAATCTATTAAACGTATGAGAAAAAAAAAAAAAAATTTTTGCTTTATTATTATAGAACCAAATAATTGTATCAATTAGCTCGAATTAGCTCCGATCTGTAGTGAATTTGGATTTTTTTTTTTTTGTTTTTTTTTTTTTATTATTTTCAAACGGAAGTAAAAATATCAAAACCAGTCTATAATTTTCGTATAGAGGAAATTCCAAACTCTTTTTCTAGTTTATTTCAGATAAGAAAAATAAAAAAAAAAAAAAAATCATCAAATTCTCATTGAAAGTTCACTGCCCACGTATAATCTACCTTCCCGGTCGACAGATTGTATCTATATGTAGATATATATTACGCTGGGCATTTTTTTTTTTTTTTTATTCAAAATTGTTTTTTTTTTTTTTTTTTTTTATTCAAAATTGTTTTTTTTTTTTTTTTTTCTGTTTTTGTAATTAATTACCATCCTTGTTAATAGCTTTATACGCATACCATGAATAAATTATATATTATATTGTATATACCTATATATAGGATATAAATAAATGAATAAGTAAAATGATATACATATATCTTGATCCCGGACAAAGAGAAAAAGAGAGAGAGGGAGAGGGAGAGGGAGAGGGAGAAGGAGAGATATGGAGAGCTGATTATTTTTTGGTCCGATAAGAGAAAGAGAAAAAGGCAAGAGAGATAGACAGATAAAGAGAGAGAAAGACCCTGGCCGACCATCTGTGCCTTGGAGCATATGCTCGAGGAGGCATGTGTACTCGGGCGGTGGTGGTATCCTATACATATTGTTATAGCCTCCCCCAAAAATCCCATGACACATAGCCGCAGCGTACGTAGGTACATACATACATACGACGTACGTACGTAGGTAGGTAGGTAGGTACGAAATATAGGGGTGCATGTCTCCGCAGCACGGTGTACGCAGCTGCACCAAAGCAGCTCCGGTGTGTCCCCCGTACGAGTACGAGTACGTACGTACATGGATACATACATACGCGTATAGGGTATATCGATCTAACATTTATTCAAACCCCGCCACGACGCGACTCGGTCGCAAAGCAACGCGAAGCTATACGATAAAAGTATCGTCCTTTATTTGGGTACTATGATATATATGACCAAGATTTACGCAGAACGCAGATACCACAAACGTCACATCAATATGTTATTATGTATAAATGTATTTATATGAGACCAAAAAAAGAAAAAGCAGAAGAAAAAAGAGACCAATATATGGCACGAGCCACGAGGATCAAGCTCACACATTTACGATATATCTTTGAAAAAGAAGAAGAAAAAAAAAAAAAAAAACACATTTCAGCCAATTTGATTTTTGTGCATACATATCAGGGTGGTTCGAATAAAAGTCGATATTTTTCAAGTAATGGGAGAGAATAAAAAAAAAAAAAATCAACTTTTTTTTTTTTTCACGTATACTGTTATTGCGTTGACGGTGATAATAGTAATAATTAATTTCTCGTCGTTTAACAACGATGACGCAACGAATTAATTAATAAAGTCACGCGGGATTGATTTGCGCGTGGCGGCAATTGATACATATTTACTATACTATGTATACAATTAGACGTTTTAATTATACTCTCAATTTCAGTAGATCATGTGTTAGTATCGATAGAGATTGACTCATTACTGCAGAAAGTAGACCTGCAATGGTACAAACAATTTTCTGATTTTATTCTTGAAATAGGTATGAGTAAAATTCGTTTATGTACTTATTTTTTTTCATCGTACCATATATGTATAGTCCGATATTAATTTCATCAATTTATTGAAAAAAAAAACTGTCCTGACTTCTGATCAGTTTTTCTGTCACACACACAATGGTGCAGCAAAAGGAAACAAAATTCTATTTACTTATGTATGTACATAGGTGTATAGAATATGTATATAGCGTATGTATTTAATATTTGTCAAAAAACATAAGAAAAAAAAAGAAAAAAACCGGTCGTTAGAAAGAATAAAATCTTTGCGTCGTATAGATATTATATAGATGAGATCAGATCGTGGGACTTTGATCGCGAACACCCCAAGTATAAGCTAGCAACAGCAACAGCATAAGAGCAAGAGCGAGAGCAAGAGCGCAGATCAAGAGCAGCAAGTAGCAAGTATGTAGCGAGAGTAATATAGCATCGTGAGATTAAGTTTCATCAGTAGGTAGGTATATAAACGCGTATAGAGAGATAGATAGATAGATAGTCGGAGATTATAAACGTTAGTTATGTAAGGATACGGTTTTTAAAGATCCAACGGTCTGTTACATCCTTGAGTTTAAATCTCGAGGCACGTGGCGTGAAATTTTCAACGCGCGCGCTCCCACGAGTTGCAAAAAAAAAAAAAAAAAAAAAAATTTATCATTATTATTATATATTCAGATATATACAGTCCGAGAGGGAAGGCCAAGGTGATTAACAAATTCGAGAATGAGAAGAATAAAAAACAACAGAAAAAAAAACATGCAATATAAAAAAATCATCATCATAATACGTGCAATAAAATATCCTCCTAATCGGTGCTGATCTTATATAAAGCGATCGATTTCAATCGTTTGATGATGAAAAAAAAAAAACAAAAAAAAAAAATTGAAAATGAAAAGAAACAGAGATAAATTTTTTTTCAAATTTCGGTGATGAGAGTGACGCAAGTCTCATTCATGTCACGGATTTTGAAACTGAAACCTGTTCAGTCAGATTTTTTGGATCCTTTTTTTCTTTTCTTTTCTTATTATTCTATTTTCTTTTGACGTAGAGATCAAAAACCCATATCTAGGTACATACATAATATGTACATATACATACGTATATACTTATATATAGAAAAAAATCAACTCATATACATGACATGTTTTCGCGCAAATTCGTTTGTTTGTTTATACATAGAGTATGTACCCACGCAAGTACATAGGTATAGGTATATGTAGGTACGTATGTACATACCGTATGTATGTACATATATACTTCATAAAACCGGAGGATATTATAGTCTAAAGAAGTTTTAAATTTCGATTGTATAATCGCGATCAAGAAGTTTATGTTTATGCTACTTGGAAAGGAATTTGCGACCGTTAGAGGTCCAGCGGCGACTGTGCAGACGTCCCTCTCTCCCTCCCACTGCCCCTCGGTATATGAGTTGATACAACTCCCATTCGCAGAATGCTATAAATATATATATATGTATATACCACATAGTATGTATATTACGAGTTAAAGCACATATTATGTCCAGACGATACATTTCATCATAACTATAATATATATATACACGTCTTCTAAATAACGCGGAGGTCACGAAGGAGAGTTTCGAAAAACGCTGTAAAGAAAATTAAGAGGAAAAAATAAAAAAAAATCGTACTTCAACGATTATATGTATGTCGAATAAGAAGAAGAATAAGAAGAAGATTAGACAGTCGGCAGCAGGTGTCAGGGCGAACAGCTGTCCGCAAGGGTAACGCCTTCGACTGTGCAGTGACTCTCAAGCAAATTTTGTACATAAATAGATATACATAAGTATAGTATATAAATATTATTCAGAATATTGTAAAAGACGAATTTGAAAATAATAAAAAAATAAAATAAAAAAATTCGTAAGAATTCGCAGTACCTCTTTTCCTCTCTTTCTAAAATCTGAAGGTATAGCTGGCGATATACTACAGATACTGAAGTCAGCTGATTTTCTGCGATTGTACAGCATTTAGAATAGGATTATGTATATGTACATATATATATATATATATATATATATATATATATATATATATATATATATATATATATATATATATATATATATGTAGCGGTATTTTATGTAGATATACGGGGGAGGAGCAACGCGATATATGATATTCAAATTTAAGAATAATACGTATGTATATAATACTATGTTAGGTATATATGTATGTAGAGTCGAGTGATTTCATTATTGAGATACATAAGAAAATCAAATTGGATGATTATGTATATTATGCGTATTTATTTTGAAATAAATAATATACAAATTTGATTCGAAGTCAATGTACCTTGACCGTGACTACGCAATGCCCGATGTGTTATTGATTTACATCCGAAGCGCGAGGTACATGCGAAATAATAGCAAAATAGATCAGCGATATAAATCTAAAAGATATTATATATACCTAGTATATGTATAAAACGAACGGCATAATTTCATTTCAAATAAGCGGTAATAAGATTTTCAAATTTTTATCAAGGTTGCTATATATGTATATATACTCTCGTACCTACCTACCTACACGTGTCCGGATCCCGGATATTGACCTCTAATATAAATCTTTAGGCATATAACATTTGCCCGTCGTATTTCTCGACTAGTTTTTGAATTCAGTCCACGAATAATAAAACAATGAAAAAAAAAAACAGTATCATTTTTTATATTTGACCTCTCGAAGCTTGAATTTTTTTCTTTTTTTTTTTGGTTTTAGAGTAGGTACGAAATTGAACTAATGAAAAGGCAGGAAGAAGAATCGCGAATTTTTCTTAGTGTTTTTTTTTTAAGATTTGTGGAATAGATATATAGAATGAAAGTAACGTAACTTTCGAGAAAAGTAGGGTGTAAACTGTGAAGTATATATATATATATATATACATAAGTATATAAGTAAAAATGTGCCTTTTCAGAGATCGTGTATAATAGGGGGAAGTTTTCCTCAAGATTAAAGCTCCAGGTGGTGATGCCTACGGCGATGGCACGCGCCTGCCTCCTTGGTAACAGCTGCTAGAATTCAAAATAAGGAGAAGGAAGAAGAAGTAGAAGTAGAAGAAGGGGAGAAAAAAAGGAGGAGGAATTAGTATTCGAGCAACCTCAATTCCTTATTTCTGTCTCATGATATTAATCGAATTCTTATACCTAGATACATACGTATACTCGGACACGCGAACCTAAGGGCAAGGAACTCTGTAACCCCCGACGAAGAAGAACAAGAATAAAATTAAGAAAAATGATTCAATTCATATCACTGCACACCATAGATCTATCTATTTTTTTATTTCTTCTTCCTACTAGTGAAATATAATTACCGTCTGAATCCCCGGATGTTACAAGGACACGGTCATGGTACATACGTATACTAGAAACATTTACGACATAAACAGTTACGGAGGAAACAGAGTATAATATAGTCTGCAGCAATGTGCATTGGTACGTAAAATGATGAGAGAGCAAAGTGGAGTACCGTACTATATGGTTAAAGATATAGGTATACCCATGTCTATACAGCCGTCCGCGTACATCCCACTCTCGCAGGGGTCTGTTATATTATACACTGTATAATACATTGTCCGTAGAAATCAAGAGAGTGAGAAAGAGAAAGGGAGAAGAGCAGCAATTACTTACGCTAGAAACAGCTGTTAGTATAATACTGTATAGGTGTACCGTGGGGATGAGCAGTCGAGCGAGAATCGGATAATAATTAGCGATGCGTGAATAGCATAGGCCGTCGCTAATTGCGGCTTACAATTAGGGTTAATTCCGGGTCCCACGCGAAAGAAACAGTCGAAAATGTATAATTTGAACTCGTTAGGGGAGGAGAACAGAATTTAAATCGAAAAAGAAAAAAAAGAACGTATCCTTATACGTGGAAAACAATTACAATATGTCGTGTACAACATAGACGGAGAACTACACTACTGGAAAATAAAATGGAAACACTAAAATTCCGAATATCGATGTGCCTTTGGTGTGAACTAAGTAAAATTTTCTCTGACAATTAGAACCTCGAGAAAATTTTGGAATATACAATAATTTTAAATGAACGATTTTTTTTTCTTTTATATCGTTTTGTTGCTACCTTTCGATCGGTGAACCGGATCAATGTTTTCTTAGTTCACGCAAAAGGCACATCTACACTGATCATTTATCGATTTTGTTGCGATTTTTCAGCCGTGCCGTTTCCGTCGTAGAACGTCCACAACACAAGACTAAATTAGTCTTGATCTTTTTCTCTTTCATTTAAATTATTTACGATTAATTCAAAGTGGTCTAAAAGTTTTTTCGTTACATTTTTTATATCTTGTTTTCACTCTTTTTGTTTCTCATTCGTCGTAAACGAGGTGAGTTGGACGGTGCCGGTGTAATGTTGGTTTAAATCGCCGGTTACCGGGTTAGCGCGTTGAGCTGTTGCTCTAGTTTTTCTTCTGGCTATGTATATATAATCTAGCCACAAATACCTGTTTGATGTCTAGTATATAATATACTCTTTCAGTTCGTTTTTGATCTTTTTCATAACATGTATGCATATATCTATATCTAGACTGTCGTCACGTGCGCGGGAACGTGCTTGGCCTCTGCGCGGTATAGAGACGAGCAACGTGCGCGGAGGTAGGTAGATGTATATATCTCGATGACGACCGCAAAGTACTTTTACTTTAAACCCCGGCGCTGCTTCGAACGTATGAATGAAAAAAAGAGTTCATTCAAGCCGCGCTCAACGTGATTCATCTCGTAGTCTACGTATATATACCTTATAACTATATGTATGTATATATACACCTGATGCGCTAAACTATTATTGTTCTTATTAATACAACGCCTACGCGCTAGGCTTTAGCGCCATCAAAAAAAAATATATACATATATATATATATATATATATATATATATATATATATATATATATATATACATATAGACATTATTAATGAGCCACGATGATCAAAACTATTTATACAATATACGTTTACGTTTATTTGAAACGAATATTATACGCAGCTGACTCATGAAATATTTTTTGAATAAATTTATGCATACATATACTGCAGTTTAGAAAATTAAAAAAATCCTATTAAATTATTTGATTCAATTCTCAACATAGAAAAAAAAAAGAAACAAAAAACTGACTCGAGAACGAAATATGGAAATGATCAGAAATACGAGATGGGGGGGAATTTACTTCGATTAATCAGCATCTAGGGTGATAAATTCATAATAACTTACAAGAGTTATAACCAGCATAGTTTTTTTTTCTCTTTCTTTTTTATATGTATAGTTTTTATCAAATCGACTCCTCAATTTTTTAGACAGAAACGCCCCTCTCTTGTATGTACAGCCGAACCGAACTGTTCAAGCTACAAAGAGATAATACACAAGAATAAATTCTCTTATATACGTATACATGAAGTCGTCTGGTTAGGAATGCGAGTTAAAAGGCGTTAGAAAAACCATACAATGAATACAAGTTGACCCGAACGCAACATATTCTATGCATATATACACACAAAGCGTAAATTAACATATTCGCACAGATTTACAGAGTAAACAGTATAAAACAGAGACCGTACTTATACCCGTGCAGATATCAGCGTGAGAATTTTACCCAGTCCAAGAAAACGGAGAAGAAAAGAAAAGAAGAAAAAAGGAAAAAACTATTTGAATCTTCGATCGCGGTATACGAATTCGATTATTATCAAGTTAAACGTAATCTCATCGATGCTAAAAATTAACTTGAAAAAGAAAAACTTGCACATCTACTATTCGCGCTATAATATAAAGTTTTTTACGATTTTATTTCGCAAAATTTTTGCTCAAGTCTTTGATAAAATCCTGAAGAACGGAGTCAAAAATTTGTCGAAAAAGAAAAAGTCAGAATAAAAAGCCACGACAAATTAGCCTGGATTACCCGGTCACGTGTGTTATAGCTATAACTAAAACTGAACTCCGAAAAAAAAAAAAAAAAAAAGTCAAAGGTAACGCGCGGAGCGAACTTCACCAAGGCTCGATTCCCTCCGCGGAAGAGACATCTGGCCACCACCTGCCTCTAGGAAACGGGGCTGTAGAGTTGGAGTACGAGAAGGTATACCAGCCCCCAATATACATACACAGACACCATAGTTATATACGTGTATAAGAAGAGAGAGAGAGAGAGAGAGAGAGAGAGTGGTGCAGGATCGTACAGGCAAAAGCATGTGCAGCGGCAGCAGCAGCAGCAGCAGCAGCAGCAGACCAGAGTTTATATCCGTGTGTGTCGGTGTATAAGCACATGATGTACGCGAAGAGAGAAGCACCCTTGTCCCTCGCGGCTCTCTAGCCCCTTAAAAAGGCGGGAAATCCCCTTCCTGCCCTGCTGTCCGCTTATAGGTTGTAGCAAGTAGGTATACATAACGAAGTAGGTATGAAGGTGAGGCGAGGTTAGAACAGGGTGATGACGCAACACGTATGTCGTCGTATAAACGTGAGCCAGAACGCGCGTTCCCATGACAAGTGTGATAGTTTTCTATGTATAATATGTACTCATGTGTACAATGTGCGTATGTATATATGTATGTATATGTGTGTGAAGGAATCTTTAATTTTTCAGTCTCCCCCTCCCCCCTTGCCGCCCCTTCCATTCCTCCCTCTTCTCCGTGGGAATAAGGGAGGAAGGCGGTGGCGAGAGCGATGAGAATGAGAAATGAATAATAATAGAAGAAGAAAAAATAGAAAAAAAAAAGTAGAATGAAATTAGGACGTAATTTGCAACCCGCCCTCTTATTTTATTTTACTTTATGTTAGTTAGTACCGCGTGACGACGACGATATTATATCGGACTATATACGTATAGGTATGAGGTATACATGTATATAAATACCGAGAAATCCCATAAGGTCAGTTTTCACACGGTGTAGAATTTCGATGTTCGTACCTTTATATATACGAGCATATACATTCATATATATAATATACATCGCAATAATAATGGAAAAATAATAATCGCGCGGAGACGCGATATGTAAAGATTTTCTTTTTTTTTTTTTTTTTTCTTTTTCGCGTATATAATTAATTAATGTATATATATATTATACATATATATATGTATATAATTATTGCATAAAAATTCTTTCGCGTACCATAAGAATTACAAATTTTATATAGAACATATTTCTTTGTTTTCCCTCTCCAATTATAAAGAATTTCGAAGATTTTTATCTCAATTTTTGTACACATTATTATATTATATACCATATCTACTTATAATACGTATACATGCGTGCACTCTGTGTTTTCAAATGAGGACAGAGGTAGCAGATGTCGAGTTTCTGACCCTGAGCCGATATACGTATGGCAACGCGGGTTTCGATATCATCATATATTAAGCGGTGTCGAGTAAGTATTCAGAGTCAAAGCGAACATTGTCCTATACGATTTGTTAGTATGATCAATATATAGGAATGAGCGCCAGGTCATATCTCACACAAAATACAATACATGGCTATATATCCTATACGCAAAACAGATGCTGTTTGAATACATATCTGAGATGAAAATCTTTATAGCTACGAGTGAGTCGACTCGGCGATATAGAAAAGAGATATATACCTACTCAGCATAAAACATTAGAAAAACAAAAAAAAAAAAAGCAAGGAAAATTGATCAATCTTTGAATGTACAATGATTTGAACCGAAAAATAATAATTAACAAATTTTGAATAACAGCCAAAAATCTCTGACCGTATCATAGGTAAATGCAGATACGCGTAATCACGAAGTACGCATATAATATAAAAGAGCAGATGTGGGCAATCAGTCCCTCGGTTTCTCGCGTGGCTTGATTCTGTCGTCGTCGTCGTCGTAGTTTTAGTCATTTTAATACTAACGTAAGTAAATTCTTGTCTCGCGAGTATAATATGTGCAGTATTAACCCCCGAGAGTTAGTACCTATACCTATACCAGTCCCGGAGCCTTTTACCAAGATATAACACAACGTAACGTAACGTAAGGGGAGTCGAGAAAGCAAGGAAGCTATATGCTAGAAGGCGAGGGTCCCAGGACCTAGACCGTCTTAAAACCAACCCCTTGCTAATATCACAATTGAAAGATTTTTTTTCTTTTTCTTTTTCTTTTTCTCTTTCTTTTTTTCAGGGGGAGACGACCGTAACTCCAGCCCTCGGGTCTTTGCTCTCCTCTTCTTATATTTCGTATTTGGGAACGTGACGTGGACGTACGATCGGCTATTGTGTTTAATGTTGGTTATAATATTTCGTACGTACATATCCTATAAAATACGCGCAGCTGCTATCACTAGACGTTCTATGTATATATATTTCAAAGAAATATCCTCATTTCATTTCAACTGTTATACAATTTTGATACGATTTTTTATCTCTTCATTTTTTTTAAATAATATATAAATAACCAAATAAATCTAGAAAGATTGTCATATCAATTGCCGGAGTAAAAGAGAAGGAAAAGAATGAGAACAAAAAAAAAATTAATAAAAATAACGAGAAATAAGTATAATTAAAAATCAGAGCACGTGCTGCAAGTTATCGCGGTTAAGCTTATACTTTTGGTTAGAAACAGTAAATTTCCGAGCGAATAAAAGAGATAAGAAAAAAAAAGGGAGGAAATGTGTGCGTTTATGTGTCTCGCGGTAAAAGAAAAGAAAAAAGACAGATAGAGAGATATATTACACATGTAATCCCTAAAGCGTAAATCTATTTGCGTAGAATTCTTGCGAAATAATTATGATAATCGTGAGCGAGACAATCGGGGAATGCGAGTTGTATCCTGTAACGTACTTTTTTCAAATCTGTATGTTGACCGCAGGAGAGTAGGTAGGTAGGTAGGTAGGTAAGTGGTAAGCGGTAAGCTAAGCTGGCGAGAGCGCGGAAAGATCGTAGAGACGACTTGACTTGAGTCTAACGACCGAAGCCCGCCCCAGCGTCACGTGGCGTCCGGAGAGGCTCCTTCGGCGTTTCTCGAGTGCGGCGTTATGTTATATTATGTTGTATTATATTATATTATATTAGCAGAAAAGTTGCGTCTGTCCGCTTGACAACGAGAATGAAACTAGCCAATTTAATGCTCGAATAAATTGCCAACTGACATAGACATGGGATATAAATGATAGAAAAAAAAAAAAGCCTTATTATATTTTTATTTTTATTTGCCGCCCAAATTTGCATGTCCGAACATTACGATATTATGATTTTGAATTAATCATCGCGTTTCGCTTTACCGGCTTCTCACGCCGCGCGCAAGGCCGTTCAAATCCCATTAAAGGCAATATATTTCCTTCTCCCCCTTGCCGAGGCCTCCGGACAATATATATCTGTCTCTTTTCATACCTGTTTTTAAGAATCTATAATGATTTAATTACGAACGTTGAAAACACAAAAAAAAAAAAAGAAAAAGAAATTGAAGAGTTAATTTTTTCTTCCCGTATTTGAGTAATCATTTATTCATTTCCATAGGATAATCTAATCATTAGACGAATAGAAATATTTTACAATTCACTTTCGATACGTATACATAAATATAGAAATAAATATTCCGGTAAAATGGGTATAATAATAACAACAGCTGTGACGTCATTTTCTCGTAGCGTTGAATAGAGAATTCCCAGAGGTGTTTTGTCGAGAGGAGGCATACGGTTTTAAAATCCTGATCGGTCTTTAAGTCCCGAAGCTATACCTATATGTATATACCTATATAGGTACTAGTATATCCAACGTAAAAGGGCGAAGAGGCCAATTGACTAGAGCGTTGAGTTGATACCGTTTGGTTCCGAGCGGTACGACCAACGCGAAGATCTTTAGGTACCTATACAATAAGAGAGAGGCTACGCGGGTTGAATAGAGAAAAAGAGTGAGAGAAAAAGAACGAAGAAGGGTCTCGTAGGTCTAAAAGAGCCTACACCAAGTTTCGAATGAGAATGAGAATAATAAAAATAATAATAATAGAGCCGGTTTTAAACAGCCCCGAAATGTCTTCTGCTATCGGTTGTTAATAGACAAAAAAAAAAAAAAATCTTTAAATCCATATTTATACGTAACGTTATGTCGAATTGAAATGAATTTACGAACGGTAATAAAAGTTTGTACATAATTTTAGATCTAGTATATATGTATGAATTAAAGAAATATTAACAAATCCCTATGCGAGAAACGTATGAAAGTATACATAGCTTTTTTGTATCGTAGCCTACCTACTTCCGACTGATTTCTACCTTCCTCCTGAGTAAACTACAATCTAGAAATGAACATAGGAGAAAGGAAGGAAAAAAAACCAGAAAACAAATGGCCACCGATAAAACTAACTCCTTTGATATTAATAAATATATATCTCGACTTCCGGCGACACAGTTCTGATATCACGTGGAAAAAAGAGACTTTCGTAAATCGTACAGGTCGAGTTTAATTCTTATATTCTTTTTTTTTTTTGTCTTTTTTTGACAAGTTTGCAAAAGAATTTGCCAAACAGCTCGTCAACGGATGTTAGTAAAAGAAGGAACGAGAGAAATTCACATAATCTACGTTATGGTACATATTAAGAATCTGAATTTAGACTTACGCCTCAGTTGGGGGTGGCGAGTAAAAAGTCGAATGATACGAAGCCAAATCCACAGTCTTGGTTGGTACAAGCATTCCGGTTGGTAGTAAATCCATTTTCGTTTTTTGTATATATATATATATATATATATATATATATATATATATATATATATATATTATTTAAATAAAGAATGGAAAACTCTTCCTTTTCTATTTTTTTTTCTTTTTTTACATCCAATGTATCCTTTTCTTTCTTTCTCGTTTTTTATTTGTCACAAAATTTTATTATTTCACGTTGCAGATCGGACGGTTTCATTCTACATCATCCCATGATTACCCATTTGATCGTTACCGCACTATTATCATTATAAATTTTATTCGTTTAAATTCGCGATTTATTTTCTTTTCTCAACGTGGATATATAGATAAATATACAATTTATTTATTCATTTGTTTATTAAATTATTATTGTTATAATCATTTATAATTAAACAACGTCGATTTAGTAATAAACACAGAAGGAGAAAAAAAAAATTAAAACACTGATTCCCCTAAACGATTTCAATTTACTGGCCATTCTTTTTCCTCTTCCACGTCTTCTCTTCGATATTAAATAATATCATCTTTGAAGTGTTATAATTTATAATTATTATTATTATTATTTGTGTAGGTGTATATATCTTCGAGCAGCTGATTTTAATTGATTACCACACGCCGCGATCGTAGTTTAATAGAGACGGCTACATAATAATTTTATTTACATTTAAAATACCGTACGAGTATTAAATACTCCGAGAAAAAGAGAACGAGAGTTCAAACTTTCGCCTTCAATTAATGTTTTTATATATACATAAGTATGTGTATATATGTACGTATGTATGTATATTTACAATTTGTTTTTATCTTGTATTTTATTTATTTATTGATTTTTTTTTCTTGTTAATCGATGTGAAAAAAATTTTCGAACAAGATGCGAAAAAAATCGAGAAAAAAAAAAAAAACGATATACAATCGAATAAATTTATTGATATATTATGTATATATATATATATTTTATTATATATAAAAGAAAAATTAAATAATAATCAATAATCAACTTTTATACAAATTGTCTCACGTCCTAAAACCACGGGCGAAAGATACATCTCGTATCTAGTTTCCATTTAATATTATTATTTTATAAACAACCCATAGAAATATATATATATATGTATCCACTCCCGGCGCTAGCTAAGTTACAACTAAGGGTACAGCCCGACGCTGCGGACTCCTTTCCTGCGGTCGGCTGAGGCCTCTATAACCTCCTCGGTCCTCGAGAGCACGGAGAGGGATGTAGGGGTGGGGCGAAGTTAGCCTCGTGGAAAGGAACGAAGGGAGAGAGGAAGGGAGGCAGAGGGATAGAGGTAGGGGGATATATTCTGTATGGAACTAAACTAAGCACAGCAGCCAGCCGCATGGGGCACCGTACCGAATATTTCCGAACCATAAGGACGAATATACACGAAGTTATGGAGGGATGTTACAGCATAGAAAAGAGAGAAGAATGAAAATAGATGGACAAAAAAAAGAAAGAGAGAAAATACTGCCTCGTCTCCCTCTACCACCGACGACATCGCCTACTCGAAGCATAGGCTCTGCACTACATCCTCGTTTTATTTACATTCACGGTTTCGGAACTATAATGAGAAAGATGATTATCTTATCAATTGTTTATAAATCTTGGATTTTTAACTCTGTTGGTTCATTTTTTCTTTTCTTATTCTTCAAGGCTTCGTATCTCATCCTGTTCAATAAATTTTGTATAAAATATATTTGATCGTTTATAGTTTGTCTTTGATTCAGTTTTCGTCGTATAAGTCTGAGATTTTTCTGGAACGTAGTAAATTAAGAAGAGATTTTTTTTTGTTTTTTTTTTTTTCTTCACCTAATATACGTTAGTTCACGATACGCACGCTGTTTATTCGCCGAATGTGAAAAATGGTACACCTATAACACGCGATCCTTATTCATCGGATCGCGTTTCCCTTACCCTGATGCAGAGCGAATATTATCGAGTAGGTACCTATAAAGACGACGGCCAAGTAACCGAATCTGCGAGCTAAAAATTTCTTCTCCGAGGTGGTCGCGCGCGGGCAAGGAATTCCCTCTCCAAATTTTCTCCTTCCTCATTCCTCTCATAAATATATAGATATACCTATACATATACGTTATATAGTTGTTTTATACGTTATACAGTCTCCCACCCGAATTTATCCCCCTTCTATGTACGTACATACATACATCTCTCACACGATCCTCGGTATATTATATATTGCGTGGATATGTACGATGAAATTCAAATGCTTTATTTTTTTTTTCTTTCTTTTATTCTTTACTTCCGCGGAATTGGCTCGGAGACGTTGCGGCTTCCAACGATCGGGAACAAGTATGAAAATCGTTTTCTTTTTTTTTTTTTTTTTTCTTTTCCCAAATAAGAATGAGAATAAGATGAATAATGATAATAATAAATGGGCGGTGTATTATATCTTCTTGAATTGCGATTGTATAATGTATATATGAAAGGAAGTCGCGCGCCGGATTTTGCGGTATTAGTTCTTTATTATTCCTTGAACGCGATGTACACGTGTATGTACGTATCTACACGTACATGTATTTTCGTATGTACGTATAACAAGAAGAAGAGAAAAATGGCCCTTTAATGGTATATACCTAACTATATACCCCCGTATACCTATATACTCGGGAGGCATTGTTGCACGTACGTTTCGAACCGGTCCCCACGCGAGTATTTCGTCGCAATAAGAGATCTCATCTCTCAGCTATCATCAGCTCTCCGCGTAGGTAGGTAATGTCGGATCAGAGAAAGCCGCGAAAACATCTGAACGGATTTTGCAGCCAAGCAAAGTGTATTCGTATCTTGTTACAAGCACACTTATACCTGTAATCTACAGATTTCGGGGGATATATGCGGTTTCGCAATTCTCTCTCTTTCTCTCTTCCTCTTTCTCCTCATTTCTTTATACTTTTAAATCCTAACGCAGTTCGCCATATTTTTAAAGGGTTTCACGATCGAAGTATAACGAAGAATAATTAATCGAATCTTTCTTTCTTTCTTTCTTTCCATTTTCTTTTTCTTTAAATATGAAATTCAGATACAAATAATGTTTCTTCTTTTCTATATAGATGCCTATAATACTTATAGCTTTCGTACTTATCTCTGCGTGAGACGTTTTTCTTCTAAATTTACATTACGCGTCGCTGCTCCGAGCATGAGCTCTCTCACGTTTATACACCCGCCACCCGCCAAGAATATAATATTCTCTCTGCAGTCAAATTTGTATCCGCCGTGGTATATATACGGTTTAATAATAGCGTATATAGTGTATCGCGAGTGACACTTTCCGTACTGCATTTTACTCCCTTTGTAAAATCAAAAAGTAGTTTCTATAATTTTATAGTATAATAATAATAATAAGATTCTATTTTCTTCTGTTTCTTTTTCGTGTAAACTTATAACTTTTTGTTTTCTGTGTTTAGTTTTATATAGGAACTATGATATTTTATATATGTACGTGATCAATATTTATCAATTTATTATAACAACGCTATAATAAAAGAAAAATTGAATATTAAATTTAGAAAAAAAATTATCTCATTTTGTACTATATGTATTATATTTATATACACCTATATGTACCTAAAAATATCGCCAGAATTCGAAACAAGAGTATTACTTCGAGTTCGCGTGCTTTCATTTCATTTCTTCTTCATATTCTTATAATTTTCTCTCACGATAAAAGAAAAAGAAGAAGAAGAAGAAGGAGACTCGAAAAGTTTAAAGTGTTTTATACCAGACTTGGAAAGATCCAGATATATTAAAACGTATGGCGTATAACAACATAACGCCGTGAGTTAAAAACGAGAAGAAAAAAAACCCCCAAAAGAAAAAAGAAAAGGAACAAAAAACCAAATACAAAAAAATAGAATAAAATAACGCGAGTAAAAGAGTAGGTACAGTATAGTATATACATACCTATATAATATAGTATAGCTATAAGTTAGAGAGCGAGAGCACGTCTCGTGAATGTAAATACATAGTCCTAAAAAGAATAATATTTCTAACAAGTATGTATGTACCTATATGTGCGTACGTATATATGTAGTTTCTTTATCTCTCTCTGTCTGTCTCTCTAGTTCTTTTTCTATGCGTACTGCAAGTTTTAAAACGCGGTGACTCGCGTGAGAGAAGTGAAATAAGTACATATACATATGTATATGTATACCTAACGAAAGAACTTTGAATTGTTCCAGGAATCGAAACCCAAGGTTTTTTTTTTTTTTTCCTTCCTTCGCATTCAAATCTTGGATAATAACTGAAATAGCAATGAAACAGCGACGATACATAATACGTTATTACAATTAATATATATATATATATACATATATATGTATATAGGTATATGTATTTCGCGACATATTTATCCGCGACGTGACGTAATTTAACATATAAATATTAATTTATATAAATATAAATTTCACGATCTAATATACCTACACGACTGAACCCGCGAGTGATATTGTTCTTTGTTTCGACCCAACGCATGGCAGCAGGAACTAAAGGCGTGGGTTTAGGTACACACACGTATAACAGACCTTATTCCGCGGAACTGTTTCATTTATTAGGTTCTTATACTCTAGAGGCATATGTATGTACACTTTAAAATTCCGTCTATTCGACTATATATACCTATGTACTGCATAGTTCTAAACTTTTTACACTCAAATCAAAAATTATTGCAATCAGAGCCCTGCCTATATATTGGGTAAGATTCAGGGGGCAGGGGGGGGGGAGGAGGTGAAGAAAAAACCCGTCGTAAAAGATAGTAAGAAACCCATATATATACATATATGTACATGTATATAGTTGAAGTAACTAACATGTGGTAAACGTGAAAAAATGTGCTTTAAGACCGATCGACCCGTTTCGACAAACTGCGTATATATATATATATATATATATATATATATATACGTATACGATACCTGCAACAGCGGTGTAAAATTCATCTCCAAAAAATCACTTGGCTTGGGTTTCGCAGACCCTGGGCACCGTCACTTCTCATACTTTATTTTTTTATTTTTATTTTTTTTATTTTTAATTCTTATTTTTTCGTTCTTAAATTTCACGTGTCATTTTTTAGGTTTTGAAACCACACACTCAAATCGACAATTCCCGAAAAAAAAAAAAAAAAAAAAAAAAAAGAAGAAATCAAATTAAAAATCAACGTGATTGAATGAAAACGAGAAACGACACTGCAGTCACCGTGTCCTTGTCGGTCATTGGCAAGGACACAGGGGAATGCAATGCAGCATCAACAGCATCGGCATCAAAGGGGTTTCCGAAAGCTGTTTAAAACAGTTAGATTACGTATCTATATATATATATATATATATATATATATATATATATATATATATAAGTATATATAAAAAAAAAGTATAATTTTAGTGAAGAAAAAAATAATTCAGTTCCTTTAGATATGTACAATAATAAGTATATATGTATCTAACACGTACATACCATACATACGTAAATATACTATATCTATACAGGAAACAGGCGTGTGAGTTAGATATATGGCGTGTAAGTGTATATGTATAGGTATATACATGTATATGCGAGAAAATGATGGGGTATAACGCTTTCTTATGTAATTCAGCTCGGCGAGTTCTCAGCCGGTTGATAATTCGTAAATAAAATCTAACTGGGTTCGAGGCGCGAGATCCTTTCGGGAAAAGGATCATTGTCGGCGAGTTGAGAACCAGGAATGTGGCCCTCCTTCTACTCGAGACAGGAACCTGTCCGGACCTCGAAGCGACCTGCAGCATCCCCGGACCTTATCTTCCTCTCTTTACACGTAGATTTCACATAGGTATAATATACGTATATACGTATGTGCGTCGAGAGAGGTATTTCGAATCTCGGTGTTTTAGTTCAGTTTTTTATACTCAGGCATTTTAAATGTGTATGTAGGTATATTCTTTCTGTTTTTTCTTCTTTTCGCTTTCTTTATCATAGAAGTTCGAAATCAGAAATTAAATACGCGAGGAGATAATGTATAATTACGTCACGGATGATTTCAGACTTGAAACATTTAAAAAACACAATCTGCTGACGACTGCATTCTGACTGCTACTGCTGCTGCTGCTGCTGTTGCTGTAGCTGACGTTGAAATTTATATAAAGAATCAAATCATGTCAGTCTTTGAACCTCGCAGTATAATAAATATATAGGACTTGAGGAAATTTTACGATACATTTTTTAATCGGCTATAATAATAATAAAAAAAAAAAAGATTCTTTCTTCGGATCTTCCCGCGCGATTTTATATACCTATACATATATAAATCGAATACGTATTATTTGCACGAAGAATCCCGGGGTTTTCTCCGAATTGAAGATAAGGCGCCCTAGCATATCGATTCTGTATATTTCGTGCGAAAATAAAATGCAAAGGGAAATAAGAAAAATTAAAGAAAAAATCTCGCAGTTTCCTGCGAGATGTAAAAAGAAAAAAAAAAATCCTGCATATAATAATATTGTAAGGAAAGGAGAAGAAAAAAAAAACATATATCAAGCAAAGCTAAGAGTTTGTTGAATACAGATGTATACTAGTATGTATACGGGTTTTTTAAACCTCGTATACGCGTATAGTGAATCACTCCTCGATGGTTAATACATATATTTCAGAACTGAAGGTCTCTATAGTCTTTGCTCGAATTCACGACCTCCAGCTAATCATAATAAATATAGAATAATAAAATAATGACGCGAAGACGGGATCTCTCGGTCCACAAACAACTGTTATAAGTGTTTGTCACTTTGCTATTAAAGTGACTCCGTTTAAACAGACTTTGCCATCGCGCACATTTATAAATGTATTAAACATTATAACTCTATCGCATAGTACGTATTGTACGCGTCCCTTCTACGTACGTACATACGTATCTGAATCACTCATATGTTCTTGATGTAAGTGTATGAGTATCATCAATACGTGTGTATGTATGTACGATGGGAGACAGAAGGCAGCTGCCCCATTTGAACCCTCGACTCTACTCGTCCGTCCGTGGGTTCGTTCATTCGTTCGTTCGTTCGTCCGTCCGTTTGCCGCCTATCCTTCCAACTGTCCTTAAAGTTAGTTGCTATGCGGGACGCGATTACGTCATACGAGGAATGGTCGGGTCTCTTGGTATCTACCGGGGCCAATTTATTTATTGATAAGTAGAAACGGTAGTTTCACTTCACGCCCCCCCCCCCCCCCCCCCTCCCCCGAAAGAGAGTCGAAAGAGAGTCGAAAGAGAGCGATACTGTGATAAAGTACAAAGATACGTTATGTATACATTATCAAATTTTGAAGGGTACAATATATGATATATCCTACATTATGCTTGACGAAAGTTTCAAGAATTCTTTTCTCTTATTTTTTTAATGTCTATATATATGAATGTATGTATGTATGTATGTATGTATTTCGATTATAATATGTTGGCGCCCCGTAATGCAACGCGTCACGCATTTTAGATAAACAAGTGCCCAAGCGCGCCGGGACTTTGTGTATTTTAGTTTTTCATTTTTATGTTTTTTTTTCTCTTCTTCTTCTTCTTCTTCTTCTTCTAGTTTCTGGTTTTTTCATTTTTCATTTTTTTTCATTTTTTTACTTTTGGGAGAAAGCTGACCCTTTTACTCGCTTCCTGTTCGATATTTAATATACCTACCTCCCGCGGGCACGGTATACCACTAATAAACGCCGTGGTTTTTTAGTTTTCATATATGCGGCAAGAAGAAATACATACATGTACATATACACATACAACTCGTCGATTAAATAGTAGATATGATAATTAATACACAACTTTTATTTTTTAATTCTTGTTACTCTTGAGACGCTTTTTAAAATGCGCGGGAAACCGAGAATTTTCCGAGTCGATCTACCGGGAGCGAAGATTGAACGCTGCAGTGGGGTATATAGAACGCGATATAAAACGTAGTGAAAAAAAAAAAAATAAATAAAATACAAAAAAAAAGACATTTAACAGGAAGGCCGGGTGTGACTAACGTATGCCACGTGTCCTGGCACCTGTCGTGAATAGGTGAACGATAATAATAAAACTAAAAAAAAAGCCAAAAAAGGGACACAAAAAAAAATGCATCTTATTTCTTAATTTGGTAAAATTCATCCCCTGTACCCACAATTCATGCGCTACTATAATAATTAAACATTCTAAACATCATAATGTATCAATTAATTAATTTTATCCAATTTAAAAACACTTGCGACTATCATCATCGAATTTTCAATTATTGACCCGTCGATGGCCCACTCGGAAGTTTGGAATAAATCGAGTGCGAGAAAAAATATACTCCGAAAGGGATACAGTTCGAATATAGATGTAAATTATTTCAAATCGAGAATGAGAACGAATATGTAGATATCAAAAAACTTGCAGACATCCTTTAGATTGAAAAAAAATATATAGATGACAAAAATTAATGTTCCGAACTGTGAGAATTTATGCTACATTGTAATAAGCACAGATTTTATTAAGAGATCTTGCGCTTGTGAAGTGATAATAAAAATGTACATACATATGGGTAGACGAATCAGAGATGTTTGATTAAATGTAGTAGAAACAGAAGACCGAGAGAGAGTAAAAAAAAAAAAAAAAGAAAATATTTGTGTATCTGGTTCGAAAACAAGTGTAGTCTCTCTATTATGAACTGTCAACAATGAGAGTTAGTTCCCGCGTTTAAAGATGCAAAAAGTTTCGTAGCTGTTGTTTAGTAAACACATAAGATATAAATGGTATTGAATATCAACTTACCTTGCTCGATAAAACTGCATTTCACTTAGATGAACATCGTCGAGTGATAATCCGAGTGTATCTTGTTTAGAAAATGGATTATAAATATTATTGATTAATTTTGAGAGCGAGATAATATCTGCAAAATGGCCGTCCGCATCTCACCCCCTTAGCAAAGAAAAAAATAATCTCAATTATCTGACAGAAATATCGATTTACAGATATTTTAACACACTCGATTATGGCGACAAACAATAAACGAATTTTTAACACCTCACACTGTATTGAATCCACAAATAATCACTGATATATTTTATTTGTTTACACAAAGGACCCGGCTAGTGATCCGACCACTGTGGGGTAACTTTTCGCACATTATAACATACTATGGACCACTTTACACATCCTAGCGACATCTTCAAACCTACGAAGAAACTATTAGTCAATTGATTCGAAGTAGTCACTTCTCGGATTAATAATACTGATTGTTTTATTATTATGTAGATACACAATGATCTAATTCTGTAACTTTTTTACATCCGTTCAATAACTGCCTTAACACATACATACATAAGTATATCATGTCTGAATTTAATTATATTTTCTTTAATAACAGAGTTTTGTGTATCTCGAACCCCAACGCTTGAACGTAGAGACTGAGGAACGGCGGAATAGAACCACGTCGACTGTTCAGAAATTCGCGCGAAAAAGAGACACGAGTCGACGAATGCTAGCTGTCATCTGACAATATAAATCGTTATTATTTGGTTATATTCAATATTTTGTAACATAATAAAAATGAAATTCAGATGCAGGATGGTTGATTCGGCAGCAATGCGTGATTTTACGAGTACGTAAGATGTAGATAAAGAAAAAAATAACAAGAAATAAAGCAAATTTATATTCATAACCTAAACTTTCGGAGCTTTTAACACCGTATATCTATTATTGTATTCATATTTAAATAATTTTATCTAAATACATATATTTTATTTTATTTTGAACAGATGTCGCCAACACAGTTTCTCGACTGTCTAAAACGTGTGTAATGAAACTGACTACAGACCAGGTCTGTTTTCACGTGGGTGACGATTGTTCGCCTATAGCATGGGCGGTGTTATCTCAAAAGAAATTTTTCAGCGAATATACAATGCTGGGAGTATCAGACGACCAAAATGAAATATATTTAGAATTTTCCCCAGCAATGTTGGCCAAAAGTTTAAGCTCTTTGAAAATGACCGCTAAAAGTGTTAAGATAAAGCTTACCAACAAAGCACAGCCTTGTATAACAATAGAAATTGAATTACCTTCTATCAGCAACGAGTCAAGACAATGCATACACGATATACCTGTCAAAGTAATACCTAGAAAAGAATGGGGAGAATATCAAGCACCTGTTATACCGGCTTTTGATGTAGGTTGAAGAAATTGATGAAAAATAGTATGTGACTGATTTTAGGTTTCGTTACTATGAAATAAACTAAGTAAAAACAAATTTTTAATTGTTTTTTTTTTCCTATTTTTTTTTCAGATTTCAATAGAGATGCCGGAGCTTAAGCATCTGCGTAACGTCGTTGATCAGATGGGAAAAATGAGTCCCCTTTTGATAATGACTGCAAAAAAATCGGGAAAACTAGTATTGAAAGTGGAAACAAGTTTTGCTACTGTTGCCACCCATTTTCAAGATCTGAGGGTTGAAAATGTAGATAATCAAAGCCAAGAAGAAGAGGATGAAATCACAGCTACTGTTGATATTAAAAAATTTTCAATGTTTTTAACTTGGGAAATTATTAAGGCTGAAAGTATTACCTGTAACATCGTTGCGGACAGAATGATAAACGTGTATATGAAAATTGAGGGACATTTAGAAATACATTACTTTGTACCGGCTGTAGCTTCCCTTAATTGATAGGCAAATAGATTATATTAATTTATTATATATTTTATTTTCTTCTAATATCTAAGAGAAATAACTTTTGCTTCTATTGCTTGAAATGGTAGCTTGAATTAAAAGGATTTGTAACACAAACGATTTGAGAATCAGTGCCTTTGAGTGTGTGTTAATCATACGGATTGTATTCCGTATACTTTTTTCGAAATCATTTATTTTAAGCATTTAAATAAGCTATTTTTAATTAACAGACCAAGCACATGTAATTTTTCTTCTTCAGTACGGTTTAACATTTGAAACAATTTTCAGAGGCTGTATAATACCAAAGAACAAGAAAAAAAAATGCCAAAAATATCAAAATGGCTATAATTTTGATGAAATTTCAAATTACCCTCGATTTTCAATCAAATAAAATCTTTGTATCGCATAAATATTGTTATAATTACGTCGATAATAATAATAATCCATTTCGATTGTAGTCTCTGCTCTCTAATATCGATAATAAAGACAATTGTTAACGTGAATATCGTTATTATTAGACATAATTACACATAGGTATAAAATGAACAACTTATTCTCCAAATTTTGTTTTTGGTCTCTTTCAAGGATCAAGTAAGTACACTAAATCTTTGTTAATCAACGAAATTTTAATTATAAGCTAAATTGAAGCTGCGTTCGTGTTCCTGTCTAAAGTTTTGATGCAATTGATCAATCTGTTGTATCTTAGTTTGTAAAACTGCTGTACGTTGATCCAACCATTGCAGACTATTCATATGTGCATTAAGAATTTTACCAATCTGAACAATCGGGTCACTAGAGTCTTGAGATCGATTAGCTTCGTTCAAATGCTCAATAATCTCCTTCAGATCTTCAGACATTTGTTTTAACTGTGTATCTAAATTTTCTGACAAACGATAGGTATACTCTCGCTCCGGATCTGAAGCTGAAACAGATGCCAACTCGTTTTCCAAAGGCACTAAACAATCCTGTAATTCCCTCTGTTGACCGACCTGAAAAATAAATTAAAAAACGCTTGAATTACGTTGGTTGATTGTTTTGTAAGTTGATAATCATGTTAAATGAATAATTCTACATACCACATAATCCAATTCGTGATCTAATTGTTGTTGCTCCAGTTTTACCCTCTCAACTTCTTGATTAAGGGTGACAATCTTTTCTCCATTAGCTATCAGGAGCTTGTCCCAAGCGTTGACTTGCGTTGCCTGATTCACAAAAGCCTTTTCTTGTTCTTCCAACTCCAGAGTCCATTTATTTATGGATTCCTCTAACTGGCAGAAATTTAATCCACTTGGTTGGCTCGTTGCAACAGTTGAGGAAGTGACGCTATGGCAAAAAAAACAGACAAAACTCATCATATACCTCGAAAATTTAACAGAAACTAAGACCATCAACTAGAAAAAAAACAACGAAAATGTGATGATAAAATTAATCTTTACATTATATTATATTATATTTATCAATTCCTTACTTAGTCGCAGTTCCTAAGCTCATTGAAGGTGCGCTAGATTGTGGAGCAGTAGATGCAGGAGTAGCTGCACTCTTTGCTAAAGTAAATCCCTGGGTACTAGCAGCAGTTGTTGTTCCACTCGGATTGAAAGTTGGTGCAGCAGTTGTAGGGGCAGTACTACCAATGGAAAAGGTACTCCCTGAGGCTGGAGTTCCAAGACTCAATCCTGACGTTCCAAGACCGAATCCTGTAGTAGAAGCCGGAGTAAGTTTAGCAATTGCAGTCTGATCGAGATTAAATCCACTCCCAGTTGTTTGGGCTATTTGAGTTTGAGCACCAGAAAGACTGAAGCCCCCAGCTGAACTAAGGGCCGGTGTAGAGCTCACAAGGGTAGATCCAGTGCTTGGAACAGTTTGCAGAGTAGATCCCGCTACGCTAAATCCTCCAGAACTCGCGGGAGTTTGAATGCCGCCAATTCCACTCTGCCCAAAGTTCAAGCCACTGAGTCCTCCGCTACTTGTAGGAGCGGGTCCGGACAAAATACCAGAAACGTTTGTTTTCGCTGCTCCAAAGCTCAGCCCGCTGGTCCCCAGGGATCCAGAAGCGGCAGGAGTTCCTCCCAAGGTAAAAGGAAGAGCAGGAGTAGTAGTGGCGGCTTGATTTGTTACAAAATTTAATCCCGGAGTAGTCGCAGGAGTCGGAAGAACTCCAAGACCTAAACTGGTAGGTTGCGCAGTTGGTGTTTGATAACCTAATTGAACCGGCTGCGCAGTTTGGGCCATCGAGGTGCCGATTGGTGTTCCATAAGTGAGACCAACAGTTGCAGGGGCATTAGTCGAGGCTGGAATATTTCCCGCTGTACTCTTTGCCTGCGAAATAGGAAAGCCACTTGTGCCTGTGGATTGTGGTCCAAATCCAGTTGTTGCAGTAGGAGTCATGCCAAATGGTGAAGTCCCGGTAGGCGGGCCGCCAATCTTTGGGGTTGCAAAATTCATTGGAAACGGCTGACTGTAAGGTTGTGCCTGAGTGTTAGCCAGCGTCTGCCCAAGACCAGGGGTTGTAGTTTTGTTAGCATCCCCCGCGCCCGTTGTATGTGGTACAAAAGGATATCCTGTTATACGAGAACGTTATGAAAGTAAAAATAGAAACGTAATAAAAACGTACGTGATTAACAATTGCTATTGATATGGAATAGAGTTTAGATTTTTGGCTTACCACCTCCGGCTGGCTGCGCGAGTGTGCCGAGAGGGAATTCGGGCTGGGTGTTTGGAGTGTTGAAAGAATTACTCATGTTTGTTTATCGGTAACGGGTCTGATTTCGCACGGAGATTTTATCTCCTAACCTCAAAAACCACTACTCGGTCTATATAATCACTTTGTTTAAGGACCGCACTTTGGAGATAGCATTTGGATGTAACACCTATATTGTTAGGGGAAATATATTTTATCGATTAATTGAAGTATGATTGAACTACATGAATAAGTTAACAAACTACGCAGCGTGATTAATACGAGTCGCAGAAATGAGCGCGATTGTATTGAATCAGTTCGTTGTCGGAGGGAACGGCGGAATCGAACCGCACGCTGGGTGTTTGAATCTGTTATTTGATAAGACATATCGCATTTTATCGATTCGGAGGAATTGAGGTAGTTTATCAATGAATTGGATGATATTTTTGAATATTTATTGAGCAATGTATCAATTCACAATGATATTACGGATCTAAATTGCTGTTCAGTTGATTCGTAGCGGAACACATTTCCGCTTGTATGTGTATCTCCTTTTTACAATAATCGGTTAAAAAATTGTATCTTTATAAGATAACTTGTATAGATCGATTTAATAAAAATAAAGAAATAAATAAGCCAATGAAAATTATTATCAGTCGGTGTTGATGTATACAGATGAGGCTTATCAAATTCCCGAGATTAGTTCAGTCCCCTTCATCCTCCGCGTTCCAGACCAGACCCGCGCGTGGGATGCTGTATGGTATATAGAAAAAGAGAGAGATAAAGCGAGAAGAAATAAAGAAGCCAAATACCGGCACACGCCCCGTGGCGGTACTGCGTTTAGCGTAGGGATTGATATTTGTAAATTTCTCCAGGGTATTAAGAACAGAGATTCAGAAATAAAGATTATAGTGCATCTTGATTCATTTTCATTAGATAATAAACCTGCGTCTAAATAGTCTCGAAAACTTTGCTTCAATACAGTAAATGTATATAGTATTAAAAGAAAAGAGTCTGCAGAGCGTTCGTCCGTTTGTACACGTGGAAGATATTACACATGCGTAACAAAACAAACTATAGTACGAAGCACGTAAACTCTTTCGTTCGCAGAGAAACATCACTTGCTGACGACGATTCGACGGTTATAACGGAGTGATTTTTCAACAAACGGGTTAATATACTCGTTGTGTTAAATGTAACAGCTAAAGTAAATCGCGATGTATTTATTACGTATCTGTGCGTGGTTATCGTTTGCGGCTTTATCAAGTGCTTCGAGTTTGGTAACACCGCCAAAATCAGCTGTTGTAATAGCTTTTGAAAACGAATACGAATTATCATCGCTAGCAAATACTCTCTCAGACGATGGCGTGAACACTATATTAATAATACCCTCGTCATCTCGCAATTTATACGACACTTTAATAGACGTTGAGATAGTTGAATTAAAATTCGACGAAACGGATACGAAAACTAAAGAATCTCGAGCGCTAAAAGCCTGCGAAACTTTACTCACCGATACAACAACTTTAAAAATAGTTGAAGAATTTTTACCAACTTATGTTATATCGCCGGCTTTGAGGTACGAACTAATATCCAAAAGTCCGGGATATTTCAAACAGATATATTCACATAATTTGAAAATTTTTTCAGACACGACGCCTGCGTATTACCGTGGGCAAAGAAATTCAAATCAATTCCTATAATTTGGACTCAAGGCCTTGAAGCTGAGGCTTACACATTTCACCACTCGGGAATTGCTCTGCCGATTTATAGCGGCGGCTTTTGGTCACGTTTATCGTCAATTCTCGGACTTAGATCATCTTTAAATAATATAAACGCAAACTACGTTAATCCGGCTTTAGAACTGGTCGAAAAATATCTACCAACAGAAAAAGATACTTTAGAAAATTTCTATTCCGATGTAGACTTAATTTTCTGGGGTTCGGATCCCATTTTAAGATCAGACGTATTTTCGGCCTCTCAACTATTCGTTGAGGTAAAAATTTGATCAACACATTTTTAATTTTTTTTTCTCTTTTTTTTTACTAGAACATTTATCAATCAATAAATTCGTTATTAAAATAACAGATTGGCTGCCATCATTGTCGAGGTGTTCATCCGGTCCCAGCAGACCTACAAAAAGAATTGATAGAATTCCGTTTAGGAACTGTGGCCGTTTTACTAAACGAAGAGTACAAGAATTTGGTAAAAGAAATTGCTGAGGGTTTGCCGCAGGGTCGCCAAGGTCAGGCTGTAGTTTGGAAGAATAAAAATCTGAATTATCCAAGCGATGAGAGACCGGAAAATTTGTTCGTTAATAACGAAGTTATTCGTCAAGATCTTATCGGTAAGTGTTATATATACCTATAAATTGTACACACGAATTCAAAACTATAAAGAAAAACTAACAAAGGAAACGAACTGTTTGATATATAATTTTTTTTTTTTTTTAACATTCTTTCACTTCGTTGCTAAAAGTCGAGCGAAAATAAAGCGAGGCACTTAGTAGCAGAAGTTGAAGATTTACGGAGCGTAAAATCGAGTCGTTTGGACTCGAGATTAAGTAATCAATCGGTAAAAACGGAGAACTGCAGAGTTTGTGTATAAGAGTAGGGGAATAATAAATTGGTACCCGTCCTTCGCATGATATAATACTGAAAATAAAATATGAATATAAAATATAATGAAATGTGTTATTTTCTCCGCCAGGATATCCGCGAGTTAGAGTATTGCTGAGCCATTGTGATGACACGGAGATATTAGAGGCAGGTTTTCACGGTACGCCAGTAATATGCTTTCCGAGAACACCGGAAGAAACTAGAAACTCAATACGAGTAATAAATCTCGGTTTTTCTATTAAAACAAACGGAGATTATACGTCGTCTAAAATATTGTCGTTGATTAAAATGATTCACGAAACTTCAGGTTACAGAGAAAATGCTAGAAAAATATCATCCGCTATTAGAGACAGGCCGAATCCTCCAACAGATAGAATAACTTATTGGCTTGGATATTTGGCGAGGAATAAAAACGATTATAAATATTTAGCCGCAACTGAAAATCGTCAAATAAATTACAAAAATATAATCAACATAGATATTTGGATCACGATTGGATTTTTTGGCGGTTTTGTATTCGGCGCGGTCTTACCAGCCGCTTATATTTTGGCTGGTAAAATACTTGCCACTAATAATCAATTCGGGACTCGGGCTAATAAAACTAAAGGCAAATATAAGACGTAAAAACGTTGATTTCGTTTTTTTATCGTTTTTTTTCTTTGCGGTCTTTAGTTATTAATAGTTGGAATAAAATTTTTCTCTCTTGCCTTTGTTTTTTTCTTTACGATTCGGTTCTATTTGTTTTGTTTTTTTTTTTTTTTTTCTTTCAATCGTCACGTAAAAGTTTTTCGATATTATATTGTTTATAAATACACGTATATAGAATACAGAAGTCATACATATACATACAAATATTAATATAATTACGATCCTATTATAGTTTTATACGAATAATAAAGTTTTTGAGTTAATTTAATTTTTAAGTTAAGAGTAAATATCTAGATCACTTTAAAACGAGCTAAAACTATAATAATGATAATAATAGTAATAATAATAATAATAATAATAATAATAATAATAATAATGATAATAATAATAATAATAGTAATCATCATTAGTTGAGAAGAAAATAAATTACATTTCGTCAATACTGCGCTTTGTATATTTTTTTTTTGTATTTTTATGTATTTTTTTTTTTTGTTTTTTTTTTGTATTTTTTCATTTTTTCATTTTTTTTGTATTTTTTTGTATTTTCTAAATTTCATAATTATTATATTATATTTATCATCTATAATATACCTACGGTAATCTACTTATTATATCTATTTTTTTTTCTTTATAACTAAATTCGTTAGAATATTCATTGCCTATAATAAAAATCATCTACTGATCTTTGTATGTAATGTGTATTAATTTTTTCGATAAAAAAAAAGCAACAAAAATAAATGAAACACTTTTTTTTCACCATATTTTATACTCAATATTTTGAAACAAAATATACATATCTCTACCCTCTCATCATCCTATTAATTATGTATATTAACAACTTGCGAATATGTAACAAAATAAATAAAAAAAAATTGCTCGTGTCTTGTTCGTATGACAAACTTATTGTAAGACCAAAAGAATCGTTTTTTCTTTTTTTTTTTTTTTTTTTATAATAATAGGTCGAAATTTTTATGAAATTTATTATAAGCAATGAGAGTATAAATACCGTAATAATCTTACGAGCGAGATTTTATCGAAGACTTCCATTACATGGATAGAGGTAACTATTACGTTAATTTAATACATATATATGTATACCTATATATATATACAATTTTATATATGTATATGTATATATGTATATATTTAATACTAATATTTACTGATCGTTAGAAATCCTTAACAGCTTAAATGAATTTCACTGGAAATGTTATAATAATAATAATAATAATAAAATGAGCAAAATAAAATAAAATGAAATAAAAAAATATTTAAAATAAAATTGAAATATATATATATACATAATAATAATCTATAGTAAAAAAGTATATGTACATTCATTGGCAGAATTTTCTTGACAACAGAATAAGACAGAGAGCTAATTACACCGGTTATAGCAATGCGTATAAAAAAATAGAGAAAAAAAAATAAGAAAAGTTAGAATAAAAAATATTATAATCGATGATCACAAGGTATTTATTTAAATATTAAAAGAAAATCTTGTTTCTTATTCTTCAACATCATCTTCTTCTTCTTCTTTATATTTATCACAGAAAACGTGTATTAAGAATATTTTAACGATTACAATTAAAGAAGCTACTAATTGAACATTTTTATTTGATGGTTTTTTTTTTTGCTTTCGTTTTCCTCTCCAGATCTCGAATAAATTAACGTTATTTTATTATCATTACTTTTTTCTATTAGAATTGATTAATCAGTAAATTAATCAATCAATAAACGTAGTTTGAATTAAAAACCGAATTAGCTGTCTGCGATAATCTGTCGTAACTATTTTAAAAAAGTTTTCTCCGCTTTTTTTCTTCCTTTCTTTGCTTTTTTTTTTTTTTTTTTTTTCTTTTTTAAAGTACTGTCTTCAAGCGTAATTAGGTATGGATGTATCCTAATTGCTAGAGAGCATTGGCATCTTAATATCTTAAGTTTAAGAAATTTACTCAATGTCTAAAGAGACGATAGAGAAGGTAAGAGAGAGAGAGAGATAGAGAAACAAAAAAAAAATATCTAGATAACACTTATTCACTCGCATTACCCCATCCACACTTAATATTAAACTCAAGATTTTGGAAATTACAATAAATTATAAATATTTTGTAAATATGTATGTATGGTACCGTAACATACAAGTACCTTCGCTTAGCCTCTTTTAGCTCTAAATTTTTGTGAAAACTGGCATAAACATTCAACGAAAAATTATATTTCATAATATCTTTCAATCAACTCTCAGACATATTATAATAATTATTTAAGCATCGCGATTACCGCTGATTATTAATAAGAACAACTATTGTTTCACTTCGAAAAGAAAAAAATCTTAATTTAGATATAATTCTGAATAAAGAATCATCTTACTTTTAAAAATTATGTATACTGTGTCTCTGATCAGTATCGTTTCAAACTACTAAACCGTTGTTACTTAATAATGAATCATGACACTAATCAAAAAATCATACGAAAAAAAAAATTCTTATGTATTTATCCAAATCACATGAATAATACGTTTCTGCGTGTATAAAAGAAATACAAAAAAAAGATAAAAAAGAAACAAAATAATTATTATTAATTTTTTTTTTTTGTTTTCAAGTCAAATTATAATCGTCGACAGTCAAGTTTTGGCCAATTTTTTTTTTTTTTTTTTTACAAATTACAAGACGATACTGGTCGTCACTATAATTAAAAAAAGTTAAATATCTCTGGTAGACTATGATTTTTCCAAATGATTGAATATTTTTTCCTTTTCTTTCTGTTTCTTCTATCAAGTTCGTTTTTAGTATAGATTCTTAATTTACAAATTTAATTGTCGAGTTTCGATGGTTAATCTTACTGCCGATTTAATAATGATAATGATAATAATAATAATAATAATAATAATAATAATAATAATAATAATAATAATAATAATAATAATAATAATAATAATAATGAATTAAGTTTTGGGATTAAATTAATACGAATCTGAGAAGTTGGTAAATCTTCTCAGTTGCATACGTGCTCTTCACGTGTATGTCGACAATCGTCGCATCGCACGCGACAACACCAAACAAATCTGCAATTACATTTCTCAGTGACGTCACGAACTCGAGTCTGGTATCCACGGCCGCAACACAACAGACGACAACCGTCCAAACCTGGTGATGTCCGGTTACAAAGTCTTCCTCGGGTACCCGGTATACCAAGCCTGTAATTAATTTTTTCGTTTATCAAAAAGAAGAAAAAAAAAATTGAAAAGATTATTTTCATTTATTTATGTATTTATTTATTCATTTATTTATTTATTTTTTTTTTTTGAAATGAGGGAAAATTGAATCAATTTTTTTTTTTTTTTTTCAATTATTCTGATCAAAATTTCGATCTAAGAAAGATTCAGATTTCAAATTCTACAAATGAATTAAATTTCAAGTTTCACATTCAAATTTCAAACTTTTTTTTTTTCTTTTTTCTTCCAATCGGTCAAGTTTTTAGAGATTCTCGATCTTGGACTGAGGAGATAATAAATTGAATAAATGGGAATTAAAAAACTAAAAATAAAAACTGCTAATTCTTCTATTTTAAATCCCTGATCGTATAATATAGACTTTAAAAAGTCTCAATTCCGAGGTGTAACCCTCTACAGGAGCTAACTGACATTGACCCCATGATTTTCCTTGGCTTCTATTGATTTGCCGAAATTCAAATGTCTTGATTACCCAGTGGTAACTTTTACACTTTAAAAAAAGGAAAAAAAAAAAAAAAAAAAAAACCCCGACAAAAAGAAGACACCTTGTAACATACCCGAAATTCAATTTACCTGTACGAGAAGACGTATTGACAATAAATTTTTTTTTTTTTTTTATCTCGCGTAGAAATTGGTGTGACTGATAAAACAAAAAAATTCTCTCCTATTTTTTTATTCAATTGATCAATTTTGTATAATATTATTATACTTACGTGATATTTCTTTCGCAATAGTCCGGACTATCTTCGAGATAAACCAAATCAGTTTTATTAGGCCGTTTAAGGTCAGGTCTGGCTGGTCTAAGTCTGGCAGGTCTTCGTCCGCCCCTTTGAGCAAGTCTAACGAGAGCTGCCCCTTCGTGAAGGGCGGCTAACGCCGCCCCTGCGACTCTAAACTGAGGTAATTTACGCCAGCATACTCTAACGCTGCAGGATCCAGACATACCTGTAGATATATGTATGGAAAAAAAAATTAAAAAGATAAATAATATGACGACTTGTATAAATATAAATAAGAAAAAAAAATTAGTGAAATTAATTGTGAAAGAAAGGAGAAAGAGAAAAAAAAAAATTGATCGATTGATGAATTAATTTACCGTGACATTTGCAAATTCTTTGCATTCTAGAACGAACTGCTCTTCTCCCAGCTTCACTGTCGTGTTTTCTCATCAATTGTCCAGCTAATCCGGTCGATCCAGACAAATTTCCATCTTTGAGAGGCTCTTCCCCCCCGTCTGACCATTCCCGTGAGAATTTTTCACCGAAATGAATATCCTGAGAATGGTGATAAATAAAGAGGGGAATAATAAATAGATATTTGAATTTCGGAATATACGACTTACTCGAGAGTCCAAGAAAAAAATGAATAAATAAAAAATCAAAACTAATGGTAAAATGGTAAGAGAAAATAATAACGTGTATGTATACGTGTAGTTTGTACGTTGTTAGATAACGTGCAGTGTATAAGTATAAACCACTATGCTGCACGTGTAACAGAATAAACATTGTTATCCCAAGCGTGGAGGAGTAAAGGAGAAAAGAGGGTTTTTTTTTTTTTTTTTCCTTTTTTTTCTCTCGAGTCTTGAGTCTCCTTGGTCTTGACTCTTCTCTCTCGTGATCCCGCGGGACCCTTGTTAAGGGAAATCTTTCAACGCGTTTCGACAAATACCCAAGTCTCCGTATTATATCGTTAGTTTGCATACGTGCCCGACCCTCCATTCCCCCCTCAACCCCCGACCGCCAACCCCCAACTTCACCCACACGTCCCATGAACGACGGAGACAACGACGAACGAACGAACGAACGAACGAACGAACGAACGCGGGACGCGCTCACTCGCGTAAGGGCTGTGTCGTCGTCGTGACTTAACAAGCTTAGCATGGTAATCCCCTTGTAAGCTCACAATGTCTACAAGGGGTCACCTGTTCACGTGAAATGCATCCATTTACCAATACTTATCTATTATAATGGTATGGAGAGGAAAAAGGAAAAAAAAAAACCTTTAAAATACAATTTACGTACGTACGTATAGTTGGTGTATAAAATAAACCGACGACTGTCGTCCATACCGCGCCAAAAATCGTATCATCATTTAATATATAAGTCAACGGGTACTGATAATTTAAAATCAAAGTTCAACAAATTTTCTTTCGATAAAAAAAAAAAATTTCCTTACTCCCCTGAACTTGTTTCGGTAATGAGAAAATTACTTTTTTTTTTTCAAAAATTTATATCTCGAGAACCGATCGCGGCAGAGATGAGGTCGCGGTCTTGATCGAAAGCGCCGAATCTTGGCTTTGAATTATATGTGACTGTGATTTTTGATAGAACTGATAGTTTTTAAAATAAGAACAAAATAACGACGTCCTCCGCAACGGTTTTTAAGATTTTAGACCGTAACTTCGAGATCTGTGCGCAGCTGTACATGATATGAGTTTTTTTTTGTTTTTTTCAACTATTTTGAAATTTCCGAAAATTGTTAAATTAAGAAAATTTTCTTACCTCGCTACAGCCGCCCCACTGCCAATGCCTCGGGTGTCGCGTTCTCACTCGATTGTCACATGAACAATCGTTCAATTCACCTCTTGCGCAAGCTCTCGTAACACTGTAAGCAACCCCGGCTGCTGATATAGCGTAAACGAAGGCAGCTTCGCGGCTATCTGAATAAAAGACATGGAAAAAGTTTGGATTATATGTTAATAACGATTAATAAATTAAATATATAATCATATAAAAATGAACATAATTTAATACATGAAGAAATTTTTTATTTTTTTTTTTTATTTAATTGTAGTATTTACTCACTGACTGACATAACGCCGCCAAAAATATTGTTCGGGGTCTCCAGATTGACGGAACAATTCCATCTCGCCGATCTAAATTGGTGTTGGCATTCCTCGATAGCTAGTCTCGCACCCGCGCTAATTGCCTTAAAGTATAGTAATAATGTATATTCAAACGTTGTAAGATTAGGTGGAAATAAATGATCGAAGGAATTTCGAGTGTGGATTTTTTTTTTAGTTTCTTTTTTTTTTCTTTTTTTTTTTTTTTTGTGTGCGTATGAATATTCATATTGTGGGTTTTCGTCGGTGTATTTGAAACGACAAAAGTTAGTCGCGCCGGGCATAACCCGGGTCTGCGGCAAGTCTCAAAGAATCCTGGTTTTGCCTGAAGTTTGTCTAGGTCCGTAGTCTGTGGATCCTAGACCGTGGATCTCACAAGATTTACGCATTAGGAAAGGTAAATGCCGTTTTGGGTCCCCCTAAAAGGGACTCTGGATTCTAAACTCTCTCATTCTCCTTCCCGCTGCAGTCGTTCTCTTTCTTTCTTTCTCTTCTTTAACTTGACTCTTTTCCACGCGATATAACAATAAGAAAAACCGTCTTTTTCTTCGACGGTTGTAAATAGTTCCAATTTGTTTTTTGCTTTTTTTTTTTTTTTTTTTTGATTTTAAAATTCTATTTTTTTTCTTCGTTCCTTTACAGCTTCCCAAGCTGCGAGAAACGAGAGCCGCGTATAGAGAAAGTGAGAAGGAGGAAGAAAAAGAGAGAAACTAATTGACTAATTAATTAATTAATTATGTATCATGAATCTTTTTTTATTATTGATTTCAAATTTTTTATCTGCAATTTACATCGATTTTAGTTTAGTTATACTAATAAAACTTAGTACAGACTTTCTCACGGAAATTTTTTTTTCAGTCAACTTTTTAATAATAATTGATATCAGATTATCGGACGCGGAGAGAGGTTCGTTCGCGTCGTGTTTTTCAAGTACACGATAAAAATCGTTTCAAAAAATATAGAATAATAGAAAATAAATTAATATACAAAGCTATGCGTGAATTGAGTGCAAGAATGAAATCGATTATAATTGCTTCCAATCAATATTCAGAGATGTAAATTCAGGGTTCGTTTACTGCATTCTAATTTTTCCACTTCAACTGTCTGGCAGTAAAAAGGTAAATAAACGAAAAAGAAGAAGAGAAAAAAAAGTAGAAAACTGTTCGCAACAATTTTTATTTCCTGACCATTTTTTACCTTCAAAATGAAAAATCGATTATAAAAAGCAAATTTCAATTACCTGTAAGACTGGTGGCGAATGGGCGCAAATATCCTGCTGTTTAGGTGTGAGGTGTGAAGTTTTGCAGTTCTTCTCCGCACTGGCGGGTCCAACGACACCAGTGCCGATCGTTTGGGCCGGATTATCAGTGCCGTTTTTTGACGTTACAACGTTTAGTCTTGGCTCGACGCCCAAGTACCTAAAACGATATGTTTAGCTTGATATTTTTGCCGTATAGCGTTTGCGGTTTAGCCTCGCGCTGCACGACGAGCCTAGGCTGCAGAAACTTGGGAGTCAAAACGCGTCGTAAAAACGATAAATAAAGATTATAAGATAAAGGAGTATAAGGCGAAGAGGTGAAGAGCTGAAGAGCCGAATAAGAAATCTTCAAGGTCGACTCGAAGATATGTAAAAATAAGGAAATAAGTAAGAGAAAGCGCGAGAGAGAGGGGGTATAAACTTCTTTCTTTATCTCTTACTGCAGGCGTCGCGTCGGTCTTAAATTCATATGAGACCGGAAAAAGCTCGTGGTTAGTGCAATTCGCTCGGCGCGGGCTCATTAAATCAGTAATAACAGGAGTTTCTGTATCCCAGGCGTTATTAATCACGCTATACAAATCGACGGGGCCCCTCTACATACGTATAATACCGAAACCGAAGGTTAGAATCTCTGACACTTAGGACCACCCTATAATTAGAACAGGTATATATTCGGGAGTGAAAATTACATAGGGCTGCAGTTCACTTCGTGGGCGTTACCCTCGTTTCGGTTTTCGAGACGGTAAACTATATATCCGAAAGAAACGGCGGCGCCTCCGAATCAAAAGAAAACGAAGAAAAGAAAATTTGAAATATTTTTTTTTGTTTTTTGTTTTTTTTTTTTTTTGTTCCGATCGGATTTTTCGAAACGGACAAATCGCGGAAATTGAAGAAACAATAATAAAAAGAAAAAGAAAAAGAAAAAGAAAAGTAAAAATAATCAGAGCGATGATGCTACTTTTTTAGATTGTTTATTATCCGACCGATTTTAGGGTTCTTCTTTAAAGGTGGGTTGAGATTCCGTTGGATTCTTGGATTCGCCAGGGTTCTCTCTATCGGGTCTCTAGGTATTTGACTAGGAAGTCGTAGGAAAGCTACTAACGCCCCCATGGGACAGGGCTAGCCGGGGAACGAGAAGAAACATTAAAGGAATACACAAGATAACATTTCACAGGACGGGATTCGTCAAAGCGGCCATTAAACGCCACTCAAAATGCCGTAAAGCGTACCTAAACAAACTCAAAATACTGAAAATAATGAAAATACTGAAAATACTCCACGGTCATAAAACTAGGACCACGCGTATTCAGGGTAAATAAATAATATAGTTTCTGGTAATTTTCTTATCCACGCGTTTTACAGCTTCTTCTTTTCAGCGCGCGCGCGCGCTCCCCGCAACCAACTCCTGTTATTCACCCAGTTTCCAAAAAACAAATATTCTTAAATTTTTTCATTTTTTCATTTTTTTTCAACTTTTTTTTTTTTTCATTTATAGAGTTTGCAAAAATTTTGCCTTATCGTTTGTCATTCGGGGCATAATTAATTTTCGTCTACTTTCTTCGCCCAGCAACACACAGCTGGGTATATATTTTATATATACATATACGATACTCTTGTATCGGTCTGTATTGACTAAAGTACTAAGCTTTTCGACAAACAGACGATTTTGATGTCTGAGGGTGTCGCACATCACGCGTTCTACACGCAATATATATTGAAATCAATACGAAAATCCGACTCGGACTTCTCCCGCTGCACTAACTAACGTTATACGTACATACATACGTATAGTATATATATACCTCTATAAAGAAATAAGAACAGACGTTCAAAAAACAAAAAAGAAGAATCTCTCTTCGAAATAAATTCATCAAAATTTGAATCATTAATAATTCGTTCAAAGAAATTCTTTCTTTCGTCTATTTCTCCCCATTCATCATTATATAGACCACAAATTGAAGAATGAATAAACAATGGGGAGGAAAAAGCAAAAAAAAAAAAAAAAAAAAAATTGTTAAGAAGAATAAATAAAAAATTGAATCGATCATTAGTTATCAACAGGTTTCTCGAGCGTCTCAAAGAAATTTGACGAGCGTTGGCCTGGATTTCCCGAGGTTCAACAATGCAGCATGAGCAGCCTCAGCCTCAGCCTCAGGAGCAAGAGCGGGAGCAGAACCGGGGCAACGTCATAAATACGAGATCCATATTCATAATAATTCGACTATAGGAAGTCCTGTCAAAAGAGGCTATTCAGAAAAATTGAGGTACCGTCTATGTTTATTATTATTATTACGGGGTTCATGTTGCCGTCATAACCATGTCAGTTTAAGCATTGTTCACATGACAGCGATAGGCCCATTTACCCACCATTCATCCACCGCATAATAGGATAAACTCTATACCTTACAATGGGAGTTGCGGAGTTCACAGCGAGTTATTATAGACTATATGTATACGACGTGACGTACGTCGTCCGTCGTCGTCGTTCGACGAGAGAGTTGCACGTCTTGAACTACATACCTATATCCTGTACCCCATATACCTCGGATACCTACAGCTATATACCTATATACTAGACATAATCATGCGGTTATTGAATAAACTGAAGGAAGTATAAATATAATAACCTGCCCAAATTATTATTTCTTCCTCATTAATGATCGTCGTGTTGACGAAATCGAATGTGAAGAAAGTAACGATGATGTTGAAACGCGATTTGTATATAGAAATTAATTAATTTATTAAGATATATATATATATATATATATATATATATATATATATATATATATATATATATATATATATAAGATTTTGTTATAGTGAATGAGAAAATTTTCGTAAAGTATATGTATAATGTGTGATAGGGGGAATGTGTTGTCGGGGCCATAGTCGATGGCTGCAGGAGTCTGACAATCCATGGTTGGATACTTGAAAGAAAATCCAAATAAACTTAGGCGGCTATAAAACTGCTCAATCTACACCTTCGAGACTTTCATGCGCGGTCGGGGTATATAACTATGTGCAGTGCAGCAAGTTTGTAGCCGTGGGTATAGGGTATATAAGGTAGAAACAAAAAAAAATAAAAAATAAAAAAATAAAGAAAGAAAAAGAAGATGAATAATAATAAGAAAAAGAAGAGTACGTAGTGCGTCAAGAAGAAACAGGCCCACCACAGCTACGCGCCGTTATAGAGTAGATAGCCAGTCGGTACACAGTTTTGTTTACGAATACGTAAAACGAGTCTATCGTCAGCACCGGGTCTCACTCTCCACTGTACATACATATATATGTATATATATATATATATATATATATATATATATATATATATATATATATATATATATATATATATATATATATATATATATATATATATATATATATATATATATATATATATATATATATATATATATATATATATATATATATATATATATATATATATATATATATATATATATATATATATATATATATATATATATATATATATATATATATATATATATATATATATATATATATATATATATATATATATATATATATATATATGTAAAGCTACTCGTGAACCATCTTTCGGCTGCATAAGTCAAGTGGCTAATTGGGGGTCTCCTTCGATGAAGAAGAAGAAGATGAAGAAAGAAGGGAAAGTAAAGAAAAAAAAAAATAGGATAAATAAAAGTGAAACCCTCGATCTCGTTATATGGATTTTCTATCGCATATATAAATACCCTGCAGAGCCTTTTGTCTATAGGCTATAGCTCTTCTTATCGGTTTTTATATAAAAATCCATAAGCGAGTGTATTTGGTCAATTTCAAACCTACCTCCACTCATCACCAATCGTGTCACGTGAATTTCAATGAAACGAACGCGACCGCGCGTAGAGAGAAAAATACGCGGTAGGTACTCTAGTTGATATCCCGTGAGAGTTTCGACTGCACTTTTAGATTTCCGTTTTATGTACAATACATACATATATACCTTGTACATACATACGTACGTATATACATAGATATATAGATAAATGTATATGGACACGTATAAATATGTATCGAGAGTGAAAAACAAAAAACTATATGTAGACGCAGATGTAGATGTATATGTATATATATATTATGTAAATACAGATCCATATATTATACGTGTGTGTTTATGTATATAATCTACACACGTGCACACTGTGTTGCGTTAAACGGGAACAATGGGAGTCCCGTGGGAGATGTTGCATCCCCTAATTAAGATTGGCCTTGTTTTAACATCCCACAGAATGATTTGCCAGGCCCCTCAAGAGATTATTACAATGCTACCGCAGCAGGGTGAGCAGTTTCCCCATACCTGCAGGTTATACACAGGGTGATTCATCCCCGTTATAAAAAAAAAACAGATGATAATAAAAAAAAGAAATAGAAAGAAAAAAAAAAAGAAGCAAAACCCATCGAACGGTAATTCCTTATTGCCCCGCGTATCGTATAGCTTATATACGGCGATTAGTATATACCGCCGATAGCTGAGGGTGAGGGAAAAAGGTCGAAGAGAGGCCAGGCTCTGAGTTTGTTAGTCGTTAAACGAAAGAAGTTGGCTTTAGGGAAGAAATAAACCGGCGATATGTGTGTGTATAGGTTTTTTCTTTCTTCTTTTCATATTTCTTCATTTTTATTCCGTCAAATTCTTCTTTCAGCTTGTATCCGTCGTCTTCTCCTTCCTCGTATTCTTCTTCTCATTTTTTTACCGTTTTTTTTTTTTTTGTTTTTTTTTTTCATACGCATGTGAGTGGTATATTATATCCGCTATTTTTTCCATTTATTACTTATCGTTGGAGAGGATGAGACACCCTGCTCACTTCATTCACTGTATACGAACATCCATACATTTATACTTCGAAAGGGTTATGCCAATATGCTGTGGGCTGTGAACTGCGGGCCCCATCATGCCATACGGTACAACCACCCCTTGTTGGTTTAGCTTTCAGTACGCCGGGTTAGCCACCGCTCAGGCGCAAAACAAAGCTTTCCTTCCTTCCTTCCTTCCTTCCTTCCTTTTCTTTTCTTTTCTTTTCCTTTCTTTATTTCCGTCTTTTTTTTCCAGATTTTTTTACTTAAATCTCTACGACCACACATCGTTGAAGCTCTTATCTTCAAATTTAATTTTACATTTATCATTTTTATTAAAATTAGGATTATCATCTCCGTGTTTCGATTAGAAATCTGAGCTAAATAAATCTCGTTTTCCTTTTTTTCTTTCTCTCTCTCTCTTTCTGTAGTTTATTTTTTCCTTCCTGCAGCTATGATATATGTATAACAGAAATGCAATAAAACGAGATCAGACGAGAAAATGAAATAAATTAAAAAAAGAAAAATCTCCGTCAAAGTATAGGCACGGCGATGAAATTCTGAAACGATCTTTGTGCTCTCCTCCGCAATTACTATACATATAGCTCTTCGCCGAAAGAGAGAAATTACGAGCACGAGCTGTCCACCTGTGTTTCACTTAATTATCATCGCTCATATACCATGTATAATGTATATATGTATGTATTGCAGTATATACCTATATACAATTCCACGACGCGTTTGAACGAGAAATATTTTAAGCTAGATATATATATGACATACATCTCGTACTCGTACCTATATCCAAACACTGCATGAAACACAGTATAATATCATGATATACGTATAACGTAAAATGGGAGGAAAAATTTCAGTCGATTAAAAGAAAAAAAAAGAAAAGAAAATTCGCCGAATTATTATTATGATTATTATTATTATTGTTGCTGTTGTTGCCGTGTTCGTTACGGTTAATTGTTAAAAATCCGCGAAATATCTTAAATTACCTATTCTGGGAAATAATTAGAGCGATGAAAAAATAGTTTGAAGTTATTTTTTTGGGGTATTTTTTTTTTTTTTTTTTCAGCCGATCAAAAAAGAGGAGGAAGAAAAGAAAAAAAAAACAAAAAAAAAAACAAGCAAGTTAGGAGGGCGATTTAAGATAATGACCCATTTTACCCGCACCGTGGTGCACTAAGGTGCAGGTTCGGACTCTTCTTTTAGAATTATTATTATAATGTAATCAAGACGGCATTCTTTAACGAAGAACGATGCACCCATGCGGTCCTGCACTTATACACATATACCTATATATATATATATACATGTACGCTATATACCTATAGGTACATAATATATCGAGGATGAAGAATTTTTAATCGATATACAGTTTTTGTCTCGTCTCCTAAGCCCCGCTGCTGCACGTATCTTATATAGTATATACATATAGTAGATATGGTTATGTATAGTATATACAATAATATGTATATATACATGGTATATACACACGTGACAGCGGTCTCTCTAACGCCTTTATTTATAATTAATTCGTCAATTAATTTGACGCGGTGGTTTCATTCGAGTTTACATAATATATATACCTATATACACATATATATGTATATGTATATATATATTGCATACATACATGTCTATATAATACCTACGGTGCTCTGAGAGAAGCGAAGGAAGAGCACGAGTTTCGAGAGTTAAGGAGTGCGTATACAGAGTCCCTCTCTCATTCCCCTTTGCCCCGTCCCAGTATAAATGACACTGTATAATCTACCCGGTGTCAAATATATAATAATACACGTGTGTAATATTTATACGATTCGGAAACTATAATTCAAACAATCGCAACTCAGAGCTTTATAGGAATTACAATACCAAAAGGAATTCTATAAATTGCATCTAATCTGTACCTGTACAAGAAAAATTCGTCAAGTTCTTATACAGGGTGTCCCATAACTAAATGTCCAAAATGAATGGTGTCCTAGAGGAGGTCGAACTTAGTAAATTATCCCGAAGAACGTGGGGTCTGCGAAGTCGCGTTCGCGAGATATCACAAGTCAAAAAAAAAGTAGCGCTTTGCGCCGCATCGCATCGCGGCGGCGCAAAGCGCTACTTTTTTTTTGACTTGTGATATCTCGCGAACGCGACTTCGCAGACCCCACGTTCTTCGGGATAATTTACTGAGTTCGACCTCCTCTAGGACACCATTCATTTTGGACATTTAGTTATGGGACACCCTGTATAAGAACTTGACGACCCTCGAATGACAAATATGAAACTAAAACGCTGTAGGTATACTTATACAATGAGATATAAATATACTGGGATAAAAAAAACACGAAACGATATAATACTGAAATCAACCACCGCGTATAATATCGTATGTGCCAGGTATATAGCTAATATACTTAAGGGACATTCGACAGAAGGGGGGAAAGGATGGATTAACCGGCTCGATCACTTTGGGGCTTTATTTTCAAGCGTGTACAGGGTCTTGTATTTTAATTGGTAGAACATTATGTCCGGGCGTCCCCCTTTACGTAGGCGATAGTAGAATTTAGTGATTCAAATCTTAGTATAGTTATAGTTGAGTATATATACCTATACATACGTATGTATATAGGTTTGTAGAAATATGGGGTGCAGTTCGGTTTAATCGGACGAGATTTCTCAACTCGTGAGAATCAAGGAAATAAAAAAATAAAAAGACTAAAAAAAAAAAAAAAAAAATGTTCTCTGCATATTATGGTATATAGGTATATGTATGTGTATATATATATGGATCAAATTAATCAATGGATCAAAGACAAACGAAATATGACAACTTTATACCAGTATACGATTTTTTTTCTTTCTTTTTTTCACATAATTCTCGTCTTGTTCGAGTTTAACTTATATACAGAAACTGATCGATTCAGATAAGAACAAAATTGATCCCCGGGTAAAGATATATAGGTATATAGGTAGTAGTGTGTATAGTATAGTGGCTGAACTATGTTTGACTCGATCAATTTATAGTATCAAGTTTATAATCCAACCACTGTCTTGGAAGACCTAAACCGCTCTAACGTGAACCGCTCGAGTTTATCTTAAATCTATGGAAGATCCTTTTTAGTTTTTTTTTTTTTTTTTCATTTATTTATTTTCGGTAATGGGGGGGGGGGGGGGGCGGCTGGATCATCCTCGAACTATATAAGCCACAAGATGTTCATGTAGGTATTCATGTTATAGCGCATCACGAGGATCAAATAATTTCAGTTTTTTTTTTTTTTTTTTTTTTTTGGGTTCTTGTCTAAAATTTCTTTCACAGTTTGTCTATTTTTTTTTTTTCTCATTCGATTGTAAAAAATTGTCGAATGAAATATCGAAAGAAATAAATATAATTAGAGATGATCTCATGAATTGTATACATATACGATATAAAGATTCGAAAGCATATAGTAAAACCTTTTTTACGTCCCTCTATGTACTATAATAACATATAAATATATACGTATGTGTATATACTGTATAGGTGTATAGGTGTATTATATAATCCGACGAGGCGCTCCGGCGTATGCCTGCACAAGCGTCATTGAGCAGAAGGGTAGGTGTAGGTGTATAGGTAGGTATATGAAATGGTACAAGTCTGATTAGATTTTTCTTATTGGAAAAGTTTTATATATTCGAACCCCCTTCCGAGTAGGACCACGAACACCACCACCACCACCATGGCACCGACCATGGCAGGAGTTTGTTTCATCGCCCTTATATGCTATATAGAAAATTCCATCTTTTCTAGGAATTGTTTAATTTAGTGGAAAATTCCTTACCATAGCTGCAGTCCTTCAACCCCGTTACTCTCCCCGCATTTTCTCGTTCTCTCATTCCCTCACCCGTCCCAATTACCATGTTTACCATGTAAACCTATTATTCCAATTTTCTCGCTCGATTTAAGACTTTTACCACTCCAGTTTAGGTACATAAGTACAAACCCAATCACCTGGGCTTTACATAAGTTCTATGTATATATTATATATATATATATATATATATACGTATATGAATATACATATGTATATACACAAACATATATAATCAGGATTATTTCTCCGTGAAGAAAAGAAAACAAAAAAAAAATTAAAACAAAAACTTTGAAAAATAGAAAGAGTCAAAAAACGAGAAAAAAAATAAAATAAAAAAACGCTCGGAAGTGTGATTATTTGTACAATATACGATAGTATTAGTATATAGGTATATACTCCAATACTATATATACCTATTAACCACATATATACATACCTATATATGTATACGAATGTGTGAGATTTTTTGGGGGAGAATGGAAGCAGCTGTACATGTCAGCATCCTGTATAGTTTATATATATATATATATATATATATATATATATATATATATATATATATATATATATATATATATATATATATATATATATATATATATATATATATATATATATATATATATATATATACATACATATACATATAAGTGAAAGTCCTTGGTACAGAGATTCTGAGGTAACTCTGAATGTGTCTAGGCTACAATCCGTGGTGGTGGTCGCTTTGATGCGGGACCGTTCGTCAATCACTTAAAACATCCGTTCGTTCTCCGCGTTCGCGGTACATACCTACCACGTTCGCGATCATCTATTTCTTTCTTTTTTTTTTTTTTACTCATTTTTTTTTTTTTTTTTTTTTTTCTTTACTCTTCTCGTCAGTTTCGTTCGTTTACAACTCGCGTCCGCCGTAATTCCTAGAAAATCTCTGTACCATACTGTACATATACTGTATCCGTATACCTACTATAAAATACTGTGGCAGTACTTGACGCGAGACGGAACTCATACGCGTCTATATTCTGGATATCTGTAACTTATATAAGTACACGAGACTATTTTTCTTATTACTCTTATTTCGTTCTAAAGATTTTCTTGTTTTTCGTTTCTTTTTGAATCAAATTTTTTTAAATGATTTTGAAAAAATTTCTTTCGACTTATAATATACATATAGTGGAATCTCATGAATTTGTCTTTTATTTAAAAAATTTTTCTCCATTTCTCTTCAAGTTTCGGTTCGCGTTTTATTATGCGGCCTCCCTGAGCCGCATATGCAGCTACTGTCGTTGATCCAGGTTGGCGTAGTAAAACGCGGCGGGCCTTCAAAGGGTCGCTTAAAAACAGTAAAGTCTAGTTTAACCGTATACTAAGAGCGACCATAACACGAAAATTTAATATAAGTCTAACCGCTTCTGTCAATAGCATTCTAATTTACAACGTTATGTAAATTTAATTAAATTCTACTCTCTAGTATATGGTACATATAAGGCATATGTTGGTGCATAAATATATACGTTTATGCGTGTATACGTCTTACCTATTTCTATATACCATATTATATACGTACATGTATATACATATGTCCCTATATATCGACTATCCTTTTACTCGAACGGGGGTATAAACTTCGTGTGCGTTTATTACTGCAGACGTCGTCGTTCTTCTTACGAAGAAGACCTGAGGAAGTATAAGCTAAGAAGACGAAGAAGAAGAAGAAGAAGAAGAAGAAGAAGAAGAAGTTTGAGAGATCCGTGAGCCCGCGTGGTATAGCTGTATACGTATATAGTTGAAGAGACGCAGGAAATGGCTGGGCTTATAAATAAATCTATTTTGTAGCAAGAGACGCATACTGCGGGGATTAAAATTGATTTTATGTTTATGGAAACGTCCAAGATACCTTGGCACAGTCTAGCCTGTATATAGAGTTTCCCAAAGGGATTCAAATATCTCGTTTGACTTTCGTATATAATTCGCATAATACGTGTGGTATACCTATACAAACACTTTTCAAATATATCAAAGTCTTAACAACGGCTTAACTATGTGCCTATATTCACACCGATCCCGGTTAGCCACAAAAAAAAAAAAACCACGTCTCGTATATAGTCGACCATCAAAAAGGAAAAAAAAAAGAACAATGAACAGAAAAATTCTACGCCAAATTTTCACGTGAGATATATAATTGGAATTTTTTCTCGAGCTTTTGAAAAAATGAAGAAAAAAAAAAAAAAAAAAAAAAAAGAAGGTATTAAGAACGACGAGTGTCTCTGTATTATAATGTATTACGGGTTTTCGGTTTTGACGCCATGAAGATCATCGACGCTATGTATATGTATACATGTATATTTTACCAATGCAGAAAGGGTCTGCATTTTTTAGATTAGAGAAAATTTTCGGCCCGGTGGGCCCGTCCGTTTCTTTAGTCGGTCTGCCTGTCAGTCAGAAGAAGTCTTTTACCCAGCTATACACTGCAGTCGCTGCAGTGCAGAGTCGGACAAGAGCAGTTATATGTATATCTATACGTATACATTCGAAACAGCTAAAGGTTGTAAAACTATATGAGGAAACCCATATCTTTCTGAAATATTAGTTGTAGACCGCATCACGGTTGTCAGTGTCCTCTTCTGAGTCAGGTTTTCTAATGAGATAATAAGATCGTAAAAACGAAAAGAACTCTTTCCTTTTCTGTATATCCACACAATTGTTCCTACGCTCCCATCCTTCCTACTTTTCTTCCTTTTCAATTTTTTCTTTTTTTTTTTTTTTTTTTTGTTTCCTTATTTTTCACTCCTCGACAATTCCTTCGACTTTCATTTCTCTTACCTTCTCACAATTATACGAGCACTGATAAACGTTTTACGATTTTTCGTAGAAAGAGTATATATACCTATATTATCCGTCTATTGAATAGATCTCGTCGGGAACTCGCGATTGGAGAAGCTGAGAGATATATCTACTGCATATTCCAGGCATAGTCGTTAATTCTTCATACGTATAAACATATACGCCGATATCGATGTGCAATGAGATCATCATAATGCGGGAGCATATGATTTCGTTAAGTTCAGCCTGCAGGCTGCAGCAGGCATGAGGAAATAATGAAAGAATAATAAAAAGCGATGATCAGACTGAGGCTATTTATTTTTGGCTAATTTATTCCCACTGCACTGCAGCACTTATCTCGGTCGGCGCTGAGTAGTATATATAGGTATATTCGATAATGAATATTCGGGGTTGGTTCCCAAAGTGATCGGGAGACATTAAACTGATATCAAAACCGCTCGCTAATTACCAAATCCGTTATATGTATAGGATATAGGTATCGCGATTAAAAGGCTGAAAAGATAAACCGCGAGGAAGTTTAAAATTTATACGGTGTGTAAATTATCGCTCCAAGTTTCTTTCTAGGTGTGTATAGGAGGACGTATATATACTATAGCGAGAAGAATTTAGATTCTCTTTCATGTTTCTCCCACTGCAGTAGATATATAGGTATAATAGAAGGTCAAGAAAATTTTCGCCTCATTTTATAGTACCTATAACGTCGCACGCAATTTATTTATGTACGTATGTACATATATATAATTAAGATGTCGTTTTCCCGCTCCAGTCTCCTGACGGTTAACTTGTCTTCAACTTATCTTTAAACAGAGGAAAAATGAAAAAAAAGAAGGAGAATCGCGTCAAGCTTATATTCGTCAAAGTTTAGTTTCGGGGAAATGCGCGGCACAAGCGGCTTCTCCCGTTGCTGATGTCTTGATGGACTGCGAAAGAAGCTAGGAGGCTGCAGCAACGGCATAAAGCAACCCGCAGCGATCCCTTTTTCTCGAAGTTAGGTATTTCAGCGCTGTCGAATCGGTTATTTTCACCCGTCACTCCGCGTTCCCTGCAGCAATGCACATCGTAAGCCGATGGAAGAGAAGAGGAAGAAGAAGACGAAGAAGGAAACGACGAAGCGAAAGTTTCGAGGTTCGAGCTCTTAGGGTTTTCTAGCTTTTAGGAAAGCCTTAACAACGACGAGGGGCGAAACGTCCATCGTGACGTTTATCGTTTCGATGTATGCGGATGAGGAAGATCGGCTGCACATTATGACATCGGATAAACGGGGGAACGCAGAAGAAAAAAAAGATTCATTTTTTCGCAACAGTGAATCGTGCGTTATGAATCCTGCTGTAATAAAACGAACGAAAAAAAAAATTGAAAAAAAAACAAAAACTGAATAGAAAGGAAAGAAAAGAAAAGAAGACGAGAGAGAGAAAAACAATAATAATAAGAAAAGGGAAGAAAAAAAGACGCCAGAGCATATCAGTCCGCGGTTCATTAGACTAAGAAGGATTCCCAGTCTCCCTTTTCGCCAAGACTTGCACTCTGAAGTCTGATCTCAGTCTGTTGCAAAATCGTCGAGAATCCGGAGGAAAGGAAAGGAAAGGAAAGGAAGGGAAGGGAGAGGAAGGAAAGGGAAGGGCAGGGGAGGGAAAGGAAAGGAGGAAGGACTGCGCGCCTTGGAAAGATAAAAGGAAGATTGCCGCGCCAAGGCTCGCACAGTGTCAGTGCAGATTGCTTTGAGTGGATTCTGCAGAATTGCATTGCACCTAGCTATACCATACCTATACCTACATATATACACATAGAATGTGCACATACCGTCGGATTCGCGTGATTCTTTTCATTTTCGTTTTTTTTTTTATTTTTATTTTCCTCATTATTATCATATACTATATTTATGTACGTATACATTTCCTTTCCGCGCTTTATATACACAATTCGAGCTGAAAATGAACAGCTCCGATTTAACTTTGTCAAAAAATAAATAAATAAATAAATAGATAGATAAAATTCTTATATAACTATATACATATAATACGTATACGGTATTATGTAAAAATATAAAATGATCATAGAGATTAATTTCGAGAGTAAAAAGAATAGAAATATAAGAAGAAGACGAAGAAGAAGAAGAAGGCAAAAAAAAAAAAGAAAAAGAAAGGAATTAGGGTATAGAAATATTTTTTGCGCGAGGGGGAGAATTATCTGATATCGGTATTAAATTCAAATTACTTTAGAAAGAATAGGTATAGGGTACCTATATAGCCGGGTGTAGGGGCGTAATTCTGCAGCTCGCTGTTACCGCGGAGAGGAATACTTATTCCTATAGATAATACTCGAGTACCTAAGTATACATAAGTCGATCTGAAGTATCGAAAATGAGGAAATTATTATTATTATTATTACATTTTTCTTTGTCTTTTTTCTCTTCCTTCTCTTTCTCTGCTTTCGATATATCACAGCGGGGATAAAATAAGATCTTTTTTTTTTTTTTTTTTTTTTTTTTTTTTCAAATTACCAGATTGCGCCCGATTCGAGAATACATAAACCGTCCATATATTAGGTATATCTAAGGCATATGTATGATATATAACATAAAAATAATACCTTGCAGTATTAATAAACGCATATACATCGGAGTATATATATATGGTATATAAAAATTAAATGACAATTCATGGATTATCAATAATTTTTTTGATTTTTTTTTCCGTCAAATATTTCAACTCTTTCGAAAAATAAACGTTGCAGATGTCGAAAAGAGGTATTCAACTATTTTTCAAACGGATGAATACAGAATGACCGTTATGATGACTTTAAGACTATATGATACAATCAGACGACGTATATACTCTGCGTATATAAGTAAAATTTTTTCACAATTTTTATTTATTTATTTTATTTTTTTTCTGTACAAAATCCGCATATAGGTATACCTATCTGTACACCTTACAGGTACTCGATATTTCTAAACGATGTATAGTAATATATGACGTTTGCACGCGCAGGTTTGATCCCGCCGCGTTATCCCAGTTAGAAAACTGACATGAGTCTCGGAAACAGACTCTCCGAATATGGCTGGAGGCGTAGTACAGAGATGAGAGAGAGAGAGAGAGAGAGAGAAGGAGAGAGAAAGAGGGAAAGATGTAGAGAGAATGAGAGAGAAGGAGAAATAGAGAATAAGAGAGAACGGGGCTTGTGCCCGTTTCATGTTTCATTCCGAATATGGTGGAAGCAGCAAAATAACACAATAGAGCCCGAGCCGAGCAACCCCTGTACCAAGCTATATATGTCTATACACGTTTATATGTCGGCCATATAATACGCGTACGGGAGGCAGTAATTAGTGCAGAGGGTTAGTTAGCTACGGGCGGGGCCTGGGGTAGCCAATAGCGTTTCACGATATCAGAACTCAACTCTACTCTACTCTACTCTCTACACTACACTCTACACTACAAGCTATAATACGCGGGTTACTCCGCGCGTATACCCTACCTAGGTATGTACCTATATAATATACGGAAACGAGAAGAACCGAACGTAGGTACGTCTCGTCTATGTCAAGCCATCGCGGCGTACCGCATGTATACCTGCTAGTTCGTTAGAAACCGCACAAGCAGCTAATGCCCCCTCCCCCCCGTCGCCGTCCCGCGCGCACACTCGATATCGCACTACGTATATACGCTGCACACGCGTATATACGTAGGTATACACCGTATACTCTCTATGATACGACAAACGATACAACGGAGAATATCATTAACCCCAAACAACAATATGGCTGACAATATACTATATCTTCGAGTAAATAGGTATATACCGAATCGACGAGAGGGATAAGTAATTTCCCTCGTATTTATATGATACGTCCATCAGTTTCGTTTTTGCATTTCGAATAGAGGCGGCAAAAACAAACAAAAAAAAACAATAAAAAAATCAAAAGCTGAACCGCGCCGGTATGTACATTTTTTTTATTTTTTGTTCTTTGTTTCAGAGCGAATAAACAAAAATCTGTGAGGTTTCTAATCTAGCCCGCGCGTGTATTATGACGTTGAATGCAATGGGTGTTGTAAAATTCAGAGGACAATATTCGCCTGCAGTAGCTGTATACATATATATATATATATATATATATATATACTTCGTATACAGGTATACCATTCAGATGAGATATGTTGTTTCGCGCTGTTCGTTGACTGTGCACTGCTGCAGCAGGAGCAGTACACAAACGGTAGCAAACCAACAGTGCAGCGGCTACAGTATAGTATAGTAGCTGTAGAAGTTTGTTTGCGTAAAATAAAAGTCTCCTTCCTCTTAAGTTATAGCTGCAGCGAGGAAAAGCCCCCGTATACGTTGCTGCGACGTATATACAGCCCCCGCGAGGCAATCATTACGTCTATACCTATATATATACGTATAATAGCTATAGTGGAAATGCCTGAGGAACGAAACTCATTGCAAAAAAAAAAAAAAGGTCTTATCATGATCTCGCGGGGGGTGAGATTCTTGATTGCACACGACTTCTTGTTTTCGGTATTATATAGATATATACGTATATAAGGTATATGTGTACCTACTTACGAATAGTCAACATGTATAAGAATTGTGAATGAAGAATACGTCGTGAGTTTTCTTCTCATTTTTTCTTTCTTTCTTCCTTATGTTTGTTTTCTCTTCACATACTATATAAGAGGTATTACTTTATATAATGGCGGATTACATCTCGTTGGTTAGAAAAGATGCGGGGGAGTATAACCATGATGCACCGCCATTCGAACGCTGTATATACTATATATAGGAATCGTTTGAACTATATACGTTATAGGGTAGGTATATGTAGAATTTCTACGATCACCGATGATAAGGTAAAACGACAATTCAAATTCTCGTATCCAAGATAAAAAAAATTCAGTAATTAATTTTTTGATATTTAAAAAGTATATTATATACATGCTAAAAGAATATTTAACCATGTTTTAGTCTGTGTGTGTGTGTATATGAATTGTAAAAACGTACAGAGAGAGTTGGAGAGAAAAACGAGAAGATAAAGAAAGAAAAATCTTTGTGAAATGCGCAATAAAAGAGAAAAAAAAAAAAGAAAAAAAAAATCTAAAGTAGAAAAAAGAGGAGAAGTAAGAGTAGAGAAAGAAAAGAAAAAAAAGGGGGGTGGCACGGGGGGGGGGGGGGGTGGAAAGTCACGATGATTTTCGAGGCGATAGCATATATACTCTCGGAATCGTTCTCGGGGGCTGCTCATTGGCCCGGTTGCATAAAGGAGGGTTGGCTGTTCGAGTAACTCGCTGGTAGCTGAAGGGCGGGTAGTTGAGCGCGATGCTGTATGGCTCTGGATAGCCCTGGATGATGCTCGAGAAAGATGTGAAGCGCGTAAGTCATGCATGCGCTCGGCTTAAGAGTACTTGAAAAATGGAATAACCCTTGCTCGAATGCCCGCAAGCTCGAAAGCTTGTTAGGGAGTTTCGCCATTTTCGCGAGCCTTGAGTAAAAAACAAAAACAAAAAAAACACAAAGAAGAAAAAAAAAAAAAAGAAAAGAAAAGAAAAGTTGACGACGGGCGTTGTAGGTATAACGTACATACACGTACGTATGTATATACATTCACGGACACACGCGCGCGCGCACGTATACGCCTCTTCTAGTGTATAGGTAAAACAGTACGCACCCGTTATACGCGGGGCTATACTTACCCGCCAACTACTTACGTTATAACCAAGATTATAGCTATAGGTATATATATATATATATATGTATTATGTATGTATTATGTATGTAGGTATATATGTAAAAAGACGGGAGTGAAATGGCGGGCTATTCAAATGAAAATAATGAAACAAAAAAAAAAAAAAAAAAAACCCTCTTACCAGCTCTTACTCCCTTACTATATCGCAACCTGGAGCTCTTCTTCTTAGTCGCCGAGGATTTTTAACCTCCCTTACGAGAAAATTACATACCTAGTATAAGGTATAATACACCTCATTATTTTCAATATATTTAAATACCTATATAACACAGACTCGTATTTAAAATCGGATCAGCTAAATTTGATCTTTTTTCTTTCTTTTTTTTCTCCTGTACATACAAGTAGGTACATAGATATATAATATATATACTTGAAAATTTCGTATCGATATTTTTCATCCGCGTTTATCATTTTTTCTTTTTTTTTTTTTTCAACCGTAATTTTAGTGCTTTTCTTTCAACGTCCCAAGAAAGTGGGACACTTATACCTATACGTGTACAATTCTCTTTTCCTATACATTCGTCGAATGACTTTCGAACGAGTCGATTGATTTGGACAGAAAATTTTTTCTACACAGTATAATACGTCTATAAAATGATTTTTTTTAGATCGGGTGTTGAATTTGAGAAAAATCGGTCGGAAGGTATAAAACTGTTTGGTGTTTCTTTTCAAAGAAGCTGTGCCAATATTTCTTCAATCGTTCGGTAAGATTTATAGATAAAATTTGTTTTATTCTTATACGTCTTATAAGGCAACGAGATATTTTTTCTCTAAATAAGGTATAACACGATTCGAAAATTAGGTAACAATTAAAAATTTTCATTGCTGCTGCACGTTGTTAGATATATACCTATCTTGTTCGATCGCGTTTCAAGTAAAATTCGTTATGAAATCGCGTTTTCCTATACCCATATAAGCGTGTTGCGTAATTTCGTTGCAAAATTTTCTACACAGTTATGAACTGTCTCCACTCATTTTTTCGAGACTATATATATAATAAGTTTTTCAATCATTTGACCAATTAATATATTATTATAATTTGATAAAATAAACGTTGAAATTTTTTTTTTTGTTCGAGTGAAAAAGAGAAAAATAAAAAAGAAAGAAAGAAAAAAATGCAAATGAAAATGAAAATTGTATACAGGAAGAAAATGAATCCGAGTAAATTTCACTACTAAATGAGATATAAAAGATCCAAATATAAAATGTATGCTAGTAGTTAAGCTAACCCTTCGCGGCGGGGTGACCCGGATTACTGAATTCCCCGGGTAAACAAAACATTTCAAAAGTTCGCATATAATATACATATATATACATATACGTATATATTCTCAGAATCGGGTAAATTTGCTCAGCCAATTTTCTACAACAACCAGCTATATATATATGGAGTTCGAAGTTTGGTGAAATTGACTCGTAGACATACGTGTGTATGTATGTATGTACGATATATATATATATATATACCATACATATAGACAGCGTGCATATATAGCGAGAATAAAAAGTTTCTAGACTTTCGACAGCTTTTGCAATCTTAGTTATAGAGAAAGAGCCGCGGGAGAGAACGAGGAAGAGAGAGAGAGAATAACAAATGATTTTTAATATTCGACCTGCACCAGCAGCAGCAGCAGCAGCAGCAGCAGCAGCAGCAGCAGCAGTAACAGCAACAACTTCCCACTGTGAAGAAAATTACTTTTTCTCAAAATTTAATAGAGCATTATAAAAAGGGATCGACTGCCCGTAGAGTTTCCGAAGAATTTTATTTGTATGCAATACCGTTCTATCGGTGATCCATATAACAATACCAACGATTGCAAATTCTTTCGTATATAATAAAATAAATAAAATACAATATAAGGACTATTAAGATAGTGTAAAAATAATAAATATTATATAGATGTACGAGTATGTGAGATAGTTAATATACCATGTACTAGATCTGTTCACTTACATACCAAAAGTCAATAAATATTAATTAGAATCATTATTAGTAATAATAGTTCCGCTGCAGGTCAAGATATAGAGAGGTGATCACACCGCATATCATAATATACAGAACCCCTAATTCCTCCGCGTCACCTATACATATAACCAAACTTAAATCACCTCTGAAACACGGATCATTAAGTCGCGTATATTCTAACATCGTATATATGTATAATACGCGTCATACATACAAAACACGATGAAAATGACGCGACAGAACTCTGCGCGAGTGAGTGAGTGAGTGAGTGAGAATATCACGTGGGCCTAACCATTACACCACCACTGTGGTTACACGCGTATATATGTATACATATGTATATATATATATATATATATATATATATATATATATATATATATATATATATATATATATATATATATATATATATATATATATATATATATATATATATATATATATATATATATATATATATATATATATATATATATATATATATGTATATATATATATATATATATATATATATATATATATATATATATATATATATATATATATATATATATATATATATATATATGTCCCTTAAACCGGGGTCCAGGAACCAGATATTCCCGTGGGTGTTTAATATTAACAGACGAGTTAGTAGTTGTCGGCTGTCCCCCCGTTCGTCCGTTCATAGATGTCATTTGTATGAGGGGGGAATAACTGCAGTAGGTATACGCGAGGAGTATAGTAGGTATAGGTGGAAGGGGGATATGTTTCAGGACTATCGTAATCACACGAGATGTATACCTACGTATGCATGTTGTATATAGATGCGTGTGTATCTTCCTGCAGCACACCGCAACTATGCGGTTCCTGGATACGTACTTCACCCCGCGCCGCCCGCCCGAGGGCGTTTTAAGGGATGGGGAATTGATAGTCGCGCAGGTTTATGCGTTCTTTCAGCTTTCGCGTTTATCCCTAGGTCGCGTTGCATATGTACCAACTAGGGGTGCTTTTTATGAGCAGGTGATTTTGGGGAATCCCCCTTCGACCCCCCACCCATCACCGCTTTGCACGTGAGTCACGGGACTTCTTGGTAAGATATACTTACTGCGCAATAAAGGAAAGAGGCCAGCCCAGACTTAGAGGGTGCAAGGCGACTGCCTTTTTCTTAAGACAAGAAACAGAAAAAAAAAAAAACAAGAAAGGAGATACGTTCAGGTACACGATAATAAAATAGACTTTTTTCGTTCTTTCTATAGTCCCGAAGGAGATTATATCTGATAATTACGTGTAAGGAACATTTATTTCAGTCAATATATTATATCGTTGAGGTATATGATAGTTGAACCGTTCATTATTTACGAACATGAATAAACGTGTAATCACTGTTTCTTTCTATTTATTTTTTTATTTCATTTAAAATCGTCGAGTCATTTTTGGGTTTTACCTTGTTTAAAGAATAATTATGAATGGGATACCGCCTCGGCTATATCGTTTCTTTTATTTGGCTAGTCGCGTGTCATGCCGCGATTAAATTAAATTCCGAATCGATGCGAGCCGAATTAGACGTCCAAAATATATATTTACCGTATAATAAGGGGTAAAAACTAAAACTTATAGGTATATACCCATATAGTAGTCGGTCTGCATCGTCTATGTACTAAGAAAAGGGAAAAAAAAAAAAAAAAAAAAAAAAGAGAGAGTAAATTACAAATTGGTTGTTGACAAATTAATTTAGCAAATATCTATATACATACACGTAAGATATACATCAAATTACTGTTACTATATTATTGTTTATTTTTCTTCTAATATACCGTGCATATGTATGATAAAAATCTGCAGTAATATATGTAAGATCGATTTTCTCCTATCTTACGATACATATACATACATAAATATCTATAGATATTAAGTGCTATAAATCTTCCGCGATAGTGATCTTATATACAGTACAAATATCTATTCAAATTTCATTTCTATATAGATTTGGAACACTTTCTAAAACTATGGATATAATTCACCTAGACTGCATACATATGTATATATACCTTATACTACTATACTTGTGTAGTGTTTATATATACGCGCGTTTAATTCTATATGTACTATAATCACGTGGATATAATTTTCTTTTTTTTTTTTTTTTTTTTTTTTTTTCTTTCGTTTGTATGTGTTGTATACGAGAAGTTTTTCTCATCGTACGTCAAATAGCTGTCGATAGTCAATTATTAAATCATCGAACTATAATCGAGTTTGATTGAGGTATTCCTATCTAAGTAGGTATGTATACCATAAAGCTATACATATACCTACACACCGCGCGGTGCTAACGGTAAATCTTCATTTTTTTTGTTTTTTTTTTTTCTCAATTTTTGTTCTAAGTCTACTTCGCGCAGCTGCAGCAACAACAGCATTAATAGTTTACAGACAGACGTGTTACGATTTTTTTTTTTTTTTTTTTTTTTTTTTTTACACGTAGATCACGAATTTGAGTTTTTAATTATGTATCGTGATTTGACCGATTATACATTAATTATTCAATTCAAACAATAATCCGTAATTATCTATACCTAAATTTAAAATCGTTGAAGTATTAATAGTTTTTGTAGACTCTGTGTTATATATATATAGGTTCGCGTATACCTCCTAAAATCTACCTATAGGATACCATAGACGGGAGAAGTAATATTTTTTTTCTTCTCTTTCTTAATTTCGTTTTTCTATTTCCTCCCCCTTCAGTTTTCGTTTTCTCTACAGACGTGTCTTTCCAAAGTAAAGAGAGAGAAGAGAGCCCGGGCTAGCTAGATAGTTTGCCTAGTAATATTTTTTTCAGATCTTGTTTTTTTTTCTTCTTTTCTCAAGAGAAAAATAGAAAAAGACAGAGACAGAGAGAGAGAGAGAGAGAGAGAGAGAGAGAGAGAGAGAGAGAGAGAACACCCGCTAGACACACTTGACCAAAGATGTACGTATTATGAGGTTCAATAGATGTTTCATATATATACGTAATATATACGATATATTCACACATACCATATACATATTTATATGGTATATATGTATACCTATATATAAAGCAATATGGATAACATACGGGGAGGGTTTAGGGAGTCGGAATCATTTCGAAATAATTTAGGGGACAGAATATTCTCCCGCTATATATGAATATACATACATATATATATATATATATATATATATATATATATATATATATATATATATATATATATATATATATATATATATATATATATATATATTTATATATACATATATATATACACCAATACTAAACGCGGCGTGTATATCTGACCAGAGTTGCAGCGCAGGAGTTATTTATGATGGATTAGGACAGGTTTAACCCGTGCCTAATTTATTATATCTTCTCATCGTAGTATTAGTATAGTAATAGTAATAATAGTAGTAGTTTATTGTAGTAGTAGCGATGTCAACCCCTTAGAGATTTCTTTTTCCTCCTTATATATATATATATATATATATATATATATATATATATATATATATATATATATATATATATATATATATATATATATATATATACATATACATACATATATATGGGTACAACAAGTATGTATATATATATAGGTATAGGTATAATATAATAAATGTAATATATGCATATAAGTACAAATGTGATGCAGTTATATGCAACAAAGAGAAGAAGAATATGGGCCATTATTAAAAGTAAACGCGATATACATGTGCATACCTATATATATAACTATATATATATTCTACATTATATCCATATATTCAAATGAAAGAAGACAATTTTTTTTTTTTTTTTCCTTTTTCAATAATATAACGTATGTTACATACATACATACATATATACATACCTATACTCTAGTCAGATATATAATTTTATTGAAAATTGGTCTGTTCATTGCAGATGGATTTATGAATCAAGAATGGAGCACTTTAGCGTATGGCGTACGATAGAAAAAAAAAAAAAAAAAGAAAAGGTCCATAAAAATTTATACACATAAATATATATATACATATATATATTACGTGCAAGAAAAATTTTCAAATAGAAAAGAAAAAGAGAGGGGGAAAAAATTGAAGAAAAAAAAAAAAATGACGCGGTAGGGGGAATTAAAATCTGAAGTCCTCTCGGGTTCCAAAATTTCCTCTTTTTCAACCTATCCACAAACGGCTGGCTATCTCCCAGGCACACTTGTTGAATGCGTGGCTTATCTTCAGCTATAGATCACAGCTAGCTGCTGCAGGGTTCTCTTTCTCTTTTTATCTCTCTCTCTCTCTCTCTCTCTCTCTCTCTCCCTCTCTCTCTCTCTTTCACTCTACGCACGCGAGGATCGCGCGCAAAATTGTTCGTGCTGCAGAAAATTGCAGCAGCATGAACAAAAAAAAAACCGAACCAAAAAAAAAAAACAGTCAACGAAAACGAGTAAACAGACGCGTATACCTACTGCAGGATATATATACCTATACGTATATACTTATGTAATTGTATAAGTAATTTGTAGCAAATATATGTATACCCGTATATTATACCGACGATCTGTGCGGTATACCTACGTACGGGACGGTGTAGGTATATACCCATCGACTATAATAATGTTACGAGCTGAGCTGCGGTAGTGTATAGCGGCGTTATACCCCTACTGATGCGTGCGCGTTGAGAATGATCCTGTGTCACGAATCGTCATCTATATTTCACGTACGGTATATAGGTATTCATGTATGTACATACATACATACGTATATACGCATGGCTATATATTTGAATTGGTGTGCGAATCTTACCCCTGCCAATGCGTATATAGCGTTATAGTGGGTATATATATGTATAAGGTATAGCTAAATACCTAAATAGCTAAATACCTTATACATACCTCCTCCTCGTGAGCACGCGGTAAGAGGGAATAAACGAAATCAACCCTCGGCGATAAATTAGGTGCGGGTTCGTTGATCCCCATGAGTCAAATTGCGCGAGCGAACTGTATAAGGACGAGGAAGGATCGGTAGATACATACATATATACGTATAACTACGAGTATATACATAGTATATACGATGATGTTTACAGGTCTCTAGCCGCGTATATTCTTTTGCAGTAGGTATACATATATCCACGTATACACGTACGAGTTTGGTACGGGTATAGGAAGAAACTAGGAGAGAAATAGGTATATATATACACATCTAAACTACATATGTATAGGGTATATGTATATATATATATGTAGTTGTGGATGCAGCGCAACTGACCCCCAGAGTCCCAGAATGCAATTTTATCCCGCGGGGAAAGTTGGACGAAGGGACGTCTTTCTCTTTCTCTCTCTCTATCCATATCTTTTCCAACTTCTTTCTCTTTCTTTATTTTTCTCTCTCTCTCGCTCGCGCTCCTCCGGTCTCTGCAGCCACCAGGCTCGCTGTGCACCAACCGAGTAATGGACTCTTGAATAAAACACGCGAGGCGAGGTTCTAACCATCCGTGTTAAACTCATTCCCACCGATTTTTGTAAAAGAAAAAAAACAAATAGAAAAATAAAAAAATCAATGTTCACTTCAAATTCAACGGTGTGCTAAATTTTCTAAGAAAAATAAAAAAACATAAAAAATACCACGAGACGTGAAAAATTTTTGGATTTGAAAAAATTTTTGATAAAAAAAAAAATAGTTTGCAATTTCATGTTTATAAGTTTTTTTTTTTTTTTTCTCACGTATTTGTTAATATTTTGTAGATGATTCATTTTGATCGATATGAATGCATTTTTTTTCAATTTTTTTTTTTTTTAGGTATAAGGTATATACAGATATATACATAACGCAGTTTTATAGCTGGTGTCATGTATAAGGTAGAATAAAAATACCATAACTGCACCGAGCGTATATGACACTTGAAAGTTTTTCTTCCGACACTCTAGTCCTCCGGCTTATAAAACCACTTGAGTAATTGTGAGATCGTTATATTGTGGAATAGCTGATGTTGCTGCTGGTGCTGAGCTCGCGGTATGAACTACATGTTATAAAGAAATATAAGAATAAGAATAAGAGGGACAAGAAGATGATGAAGAAGAAGAAGAAGAAGAAAAAGAAGAGAAATAGTGAAGCATTTCATGGATGCAAGATAGAAAGAAAGAAAGAAAGAAAGAGAGAGAGAGAGAGAGGAAGAGTCGAATACGGTAGAATCTACGGTTTGAACCGTTGCATCTTGTTGCTGGAAGAGCAACGCGTTGGTATATGTATACCTATACATATACATATATGAGAGAGTATCGCGGAGTCCGAATAGATGGAAGAAGTCAGGAATGAATCGGAAATGATGAAACAAAAACAAGTTTGAAATATACGCGCCCCCGAGGGTCTTGCATAGGTTGGGTCAGTTTTTCGTATTGTCTACCTGTCGGCTACTTCAGAGGAGAGGTCGGCGGGCTGTTAGCACCTCCCTTTGTAACGAACCCAAGAAAGCGAGAAAGAGAAAGAGAGATGGAGAGAGGGTAGGTATAGGTAAGAGAGAAAGAGAAAAGGAGGAGAAAACACGAAATGGACAAAGATGAGGAGATGAGATCCTTCTGCGTCGGCGGTCTCACAATCTCGTACACAAACAGATAGAGACAACCATACTCTCACGGACACCGTGCATGCACATGCAATGCAGCAGTGCAAAGTGAGTTTAGAAAAGCGGTTAATAAAAGGGGACACTAACACCGCGCTCCGGACCACTGCACTGCACGGATCACTTCTTCGTCCATTGTTATGACATTTTCGTGTTTGTAACGAAGTTGGAACCGGTATATACCTATGTATGTACCGTTTTGTACAGAGAAAAGAAAAGAAAAAACACACACTTTTACGTGTATATTACGCGTGGCGGTGGCGTGCCACTATTCGATCTGTTATAGTTGGTATATTATACAGGTACATACACCGAAATATGCCGACTAAATAGCTTGCCGATTTCCTTTGTCGGCGATCGTTCGACGAAGAGGATATATAAGAGAAAAAATAAAGAAAGAAGGTAGAAGGGGAAGAAAGAAAGGGAGAGCGGTTAAGGAGGGGTGGCATGGTGTGGGTCCAGGGTAAAGAAGGACGAAATTAGACGCAACAGGAAGAGTAAAAAAGAATAAGAAGTAAAGAAGCGAGAAAACCATTAACTTTTTTATCAAGACTTTGGCTGACGATGAGAGTAGCTGGTAGGTAGCTAGCTGTACCCTCGAGTCATCCGAATCCGATTTGAAGGGTAGATAAATAAAAAAAAAAAAAATTAAAATTAACAAAATAAAAACAAGATCTGGGAGTTATATTTTCCTGCTGCATACTGACTCGACTTATATACTTCCTCGCCTTGTATATAATTTACGTGGATCATAATTTCCGTAGAAAATTGTTTGGGTGTTTTTTTTTTTTTTTCTTCTCTTGTCTTTTATTCGAAATTTTCTATGAAAACTTCATGATTTTTTTTTTTGTTTTTTTTGTTGACTTACCCCCCCTCCCAAAAATTTGAATAATTATTGACGAAAGAACGCGACCGTAGTAGGTATATATATATATATATATATATATATATATATATATATATATATATATATATATATATATATATATATATATATATATATATATATATATATATATATATATATATATATATATATATATATATATATATATATATATATATATATATATATATATATATGTATATATATACCTATATAATATATGTATATATATATATATATACCGAAGAAAAGCCGTTGTATATACATATATGTATGCGTATAGGTTTATGAGCATAAGCGTCAGAAACGCGGTGCAGCAAAACTATATGGGGGTCTCTCTAACTGCTGTTGATCGTGAGGAGGGCAGAGACCCTTCCTAGCCAGGCTCTTGCTTTGTGCACTTTTTACGAGACTACAAGATGGCGTGACGATATATTACGGGGTATTTTATATTGGTATTATAAAAAATGTGTTAGGGGAATATATATAACACGACTATAGCCTGATATTGGGTGCCAATGCGCTCATAAAGAACAAAAAAAAACGACAGGAAAAGTAAGAAAAGGAATGAATAAATAAATAAATAAATAAATAAATAAATAAATAAATGAAAAGAAAACGAACGAAAAGATATCGCGAAATTTTGATGTCGAACGAAAAATTTGAATTAGGAATTTTTACTTTTTTTTTTCTTCTTTTTTGTTTTAATTCAAGTATAGAAAATCAACGAATTCTGAAAAAAAAATTTAATTGAAAAAAATAAAATTAATTGTGTTATATACCTACGTAGGTATAGATACGTGTCCATTTCCGGTGGAGCCTATATCTACCCGAATAACAAAACTTTATTAAACGAAAAAGAATCGTCGTGATAATAAAGATGCGAATGAAAGAGGCGATTATAGATTTACGACGAGTGCATATTGAGGAAGAAAAATTTTATTTCGTTCTTAAACGTTAAGACTTTATTTATTATACTCAACGTGGGATTAAAAATCGTAATAATAAACAAATGAATAGATATGTATATATATAGTAATAATAAAAGTGCAATTTATTTCAACTCGCGAATCAAAGTCCTTTTTTTGCTTTTCTTTTTTTTTGTTAAGATGCTATAGAGAGTATTATAGCAAGAAGATGACGAAGAAGAAGAAGAAGAAGTAGAAGAAGATCGTTTTTCAATACAAAGGACCTCCTCGAGGAGTCTTAAGGAATATAGGTGTAGATATATAGCGTCTTGTCTTGGATCGAGAGCAAAGGTTATATCGCGTCATAAAGGTTCTCTTTTCAATGGAAAAATAAAGTTTGAATAAAGACGAGATATGAGTATAAGGTAGGTGTATATATGTATACCTACAGGTATACGAGATAGGTGCCTGGTATACGCGGTTGATATTATTATTCAACTTCTTTAGTTGACGATGAGCTAAAAGCGTCGTTGTCGCCTACGTCACCTATATATACTATATAACCATAAAGTATTATATTATACCTATATATATCCGCGTACTATTACTTATTGAAGAGAAGAAACACATCTCGCGCTTCAGACATCCAACAAATGAACGAAAATAACGTACATACCTATATACCTATGTATACGAACCAATACAGGGGGGGGGGGGGAAGGAATAAAAGCACGATAATGCGATTCTTAATTGCTATCGTAAAGTCAACACGTGCGCGTGCTGCTGCTGCTGCTGCTGCAACAGCACGACCGCGCCTGATCTCTCCCCGTTATACGTATTTCGCGATATTGCTTAATAAAATCGCTTTATTAAACCCCTAAACTGAACTGAACTGAAGTTCCGCTGCAGAAACGACGATCGTAGCACGCGATTCTCACTGGAATGATAATTTTTTTTTCTCGTATTTGTAGGGAGATAGATAGTCATAGATTTGTATATTGTGAATATAAGAAATTTGAACCCGCGATATATAAGAGCGCGAAAGGTCGCCTCCCCCCTCATTCAAAGATTACGAAACGATGTAGTACATATTCCTATGTCGTTTAAGAATCAAGATTAAAAACAAAACTCGCTTCAAACTAGTTGTTTCATCTACTCCAATCGGAATAAGTTACGTATACGTATATGTATTAAGCTAAAACCGCATATATGCAGCAAACAAGTCAAAGTAAAGTAAAACTAAACTAAACTAAAACTTTCAAGTCACGTATAGATAAACTTGTTGTCTTCAAATATATACGACGTCTTCTTCTTCATCTTTTTTTTTTTGTCTCCTTTTTTTTCTTCTTTCTTTTTCTTTTTCTTTGCAGGGAAGGTGAATCACGTTATGAATTTAGTAGGTTAAAAAGAAGCGAACACCCTGTACATCCATATATACAGGTATACATATATTGTGAAAAAGGTATACCTAACTATACTAATTTGCAATTAGTTCACCGCGCGCACGGATCCCGCGGAGTGAAGACTCAACAAGAATGAAAGAAGAAGAGTTAAGGTACCTATACATACGTATCGTTAGAAATACCTGAGGGCTGTGCCCCCATCGATTAATTGCTCGTATATAGGTATACATGTACATATATATATACTTATAAAGCACGAAAAACCAGTTTGAGAGAAATAATATCATCATTATGATTTCTTTTTAAATTTTATTTATTTATTTATTTGTTCATTTATTCTTCTTTCGGTTGTCTAAAATCATTATTTCGCCCATCATTATTCGTCAAGTTTTCATTCAATTATATATCATTTCATAGATTTCATTTTACTACTTTTTTCATTTTCTCATTCTCATTCTCTCTCTATCTAACTCTAACTCTATCTTTCTCGATCCTTGCTGAAAACTTGTCTCGTCCTGTTACACGGCGGTTTTATTTCATCAAGGTTATAATAACTTTCAGTGAGAGAAGATTTCTTACAACAGCATTATATAGGTATACAGGTGTACTACATACCTGCACAGTTGTAATTGTTGCCTCGAGTAATTTTTCTATCGACAGAAATCGTATACGCCTGTACGCGTGAATTTAATTTCTTTTACTACTATAATGCGAGCAATCAGTTTTGCGAAATTCCTAAATCTAGCAGATGCCATAACACTGCCGCGTAAGAATATAGAAGAAGTTTTATACACCGTATACTTAGACGACGGTGGTACAAAAATAGTCTTAAGAAGTAGAAAATCTTCCTGCTACGACCTATCCAGCCACCGTCACCACCACTACTACCACTTACTACCCGGTGGTAGAGATGAAAAGTGTTAAAAGGGTCTGTACCACACTTTTACAGCTCCGACTTGTCGTCAGAGTCCCAAAGGTTACGTCAAATCCGATTATATATAGGTATACATATGTACGGAAACATAAATGCTTGCGTAAATACGAATGAATAGAGAAATGCATGATAAAAGAAAAACGGCCTTCTTGAAGGTTAGAAATTTAAACAAAATAATAATGACAATTGGATCGATTAATTATATGCTAATGAAAGTACAAGTAATTGACTCACCACCAATTGGCCTGCACCCCGTTCTGTTGAGTGATAAGTGCGAGAATGATAGCAGCTAACATCATTGTTGGACAAGTAGAAAGGGTCTCGGCCATTATATCGAGTAAATATATTTCTAGCGCCAAAATAATTGGCCTCCCCCCCCCACCCCCCCTGCCGCACACACTTTAGAAACACTCCTCGACCACCGACAGTCAGTTTATTATAGTCTAGCGTCGCATGTTTTAACACGTTTCTTAGCTAGTGCGATGCGATGTACCATATATACTGTATACGTTGGTTATTATTCAACTTCCTTAGCGTTTTCGCGCGTTTTACATCAAGTGCACAATATGTAATCGTAGCCAATCCCACCTGTTCGAAAGCGTTTTTCTTTTGCTTGTTTTATTGTTGTTTTTTTTTTTTTTTTTTCAATTTTTTATTTTTCTTGGGTTCCAACTGACGATTATTACCCGAGTTTTATTATACGGTAATAAAGGAGTGGATATTAACCGCGTGAGATTGCAGTTAGTTACGTGTTTGAGAAAAATAAAAACAGAGAAATAGAGAGAGAAAGAAACACTCCGCGATTATAAAACGGGTTTCAACTTGTTTCTATAGAAACCGTTTAGATCGAGAATTCGATGAAAAATTTATAAACCATGATCATTGATTGTTGTTATTGTTATTCTTATAGTATTATTATCATTATTAAAACCGATATTCATATCTGAGTTGTTAATTTTTTTTTCTTGGTTTTTATTTTTTATTTTTTTTTGTTGGCTTTCGTTTTCGACAAGTCGATTATTCGGTTTGAGTACAAGGATACAAAATAATTATCACGAATAAACAATGACAACGAGCACGTTGAAAATCGAGAACGACGTGGCGCGGTTACGGAGAACCGTTGCGTTCGGCGGTCACCAACGGACTGTGACTGTTCAAGCCACGAGGAACAACTGAAGGGGGGTTTGGGGGCGTGGCTTGAACTCCAACCGAGATATACGATTGGCTAACCAAGGGGAGGGACTTGAGGGCTAATTGGACATTTGGACACCCCCTATACTGGTGTCAGAACCGCGCTTGCTGATGCATGGAATACTGCTTGAAATTGTTGCGTACACTGTGTATGTATATGTATACATATACGAAGAAAAAAAAAATATCACTATAATACGTAACCACGTGAAAAATTTAACGACAAATTTATTTATTCATTTATTTATTTGCTTCTGATTCTTCAGTTTATTTTTTTATTTTTTTCTACCATTAAACCCTGATCAGTTTTCTTTTCTTTCTATTATAAATTTATACCAGTTCTTTGATCCTGTGCATAACTTAAACCACGGTAAATTTACGATGGGAGAAAAGAACAGAGAGAGAGAGAGAGAGAGATAGAGGGAGAGAAAGATGTAGGAAAAAAAAATTAACTTTTCGAACACCCTGTACATACAAAGCTCCGGGTTCAACCGACAAGGGCTCTTACGGCAATGCTATTGTTGCATGGCCTACCTCATTGTGCATGGCTAATCAGGCATGCCCACCCTTCTTGTTATCCGCAAACACTAACACTCCGCAACGATTCACAGCATCTCTACTTACGACTAACACATTTACTTATGTTATAATACGAATATGTGCTAAAAACTATATATACGAACGTTTGTGTACATGTATATCGAAACCGTATATTACGTCTTACGCAACGGGATCATAGATCATGCACGGGTCTTCGATACGATGTAAAAATATCCCATAACAATGATTTTCAAATAAATAAATGAATAATTAAATAAATAAAAGAAAAAAAAATGTCTTATATTTTATTTTGATTTTTTAGAAGAGCGCTAGGCGCATGATGTATGATGATTATATGTAGTTAGTGTTACATTCGGGAGTGAGGAGCTAGGTGTGTTAGTATAAACTATTATCACTGTGTTAGAGAGTTGAGAGGAGTGTAGCCCACGTCGAGCAGGAAATTAAAAAATCCTCGAACCGCAACAAGCATCTTGCGCTATAATGAAACTGAATGGCTTTTGGTTGAGTTGAAGTTTGTAGTTTTTAGGTCGAGTATTCAACGCGAAATTTTCGTACGAAAAATTCGCGATAAATAAAATGCAAACCGGGATATTTCGAAGGATGTTATTTTTTTTTCTTTCTTTATTTCTTCAAATATTAATGAAGACAGTTTTTCTTTCTTCGTCTTTTTTTTTTCTTTCTGTTTTTTTTTTTGTAAGAAATTACGAGAAAAGTTTGTCAGAGGTACGGATATAGTTGGACCGGCCAACGACGCTTTGATGTTATACATACATATATGTGTAGTAATAAGAAGAGGGTAATAAATAAGTCATATCTCTCCGAGAAAATACCCGAAACATTTCGATATTTTAGGGTTTATTTACAACGAGCAAATATGTAGAGAGAATAAATTAAGGAGGGGATATACCTATATAAAAATACAAATATTGAAAGCCATATACATGCTGCACTCATCTGCAGGTAATAATCCTTATCTTATATTCTTTGAATACAAATACGTTGAGAAAAAAAAGAGCGATAAAGAAAAACTGCAAATGTTATAAGTTTAATATTTTAAGAGACGTTTGAGAATATTTATGGCCGGTATTGAACCACGCCGAAAGCCGAAGTATGTAAGTTGTGCTTATTGTTGTTCAGTAGGTTCGGCACCGAAGCATGCAAGATGCATAAATCATAATTTCAATTATCGCTAACCACGAGAGAACGAGGAGAGTGCGCAAAACAACTCGAAACACGGTGACTACTAATTCCCCCCGTTTTTTACGACACGATTTCACTTCGTCCCGCGCAAACCAAACCGCGTGACAAATTTTTACAAGTCGACATTGAGAACCGCAAACTACATAATAATGTATCCTTAATTCGTTGCTGATTTGTTCTAATCGTTGTCTCTACGCATTAAAAGTTCTGCTAAAGTATACAAAAGTTGAATACAAACTGTCTCATACCTTTACCGTAAACCTTGTCGTCGTCCTAGCCTTACTTAAGTTAGCTTCGACTAGTTCCGCTTCAGACGCAGTATAAATCCATGAAATGTTGATCTTCAACATAAATACGTCCTATAAAACACCCAACACCCACGCACTCATGAAATGCAAATAAATTAATTTCCCAGAGTGTTTTTCACGTGTCTATAGTATAGTATAAGTACATACGTATACCCCGTATCCCACGTTCTTTGAACGGCACAAATTTATGGCATCGACACCCAGTGCCATCTCTGACCAAACTTCTATACCGACCGAAACGTCTTCAACGTTTCATCCGTAGATGCATAATTTTACATTATCTCACTTCAAAGGTAAAATAAAAATAAAATTTCCTCAAATCGTGTTACCATATTTGTCCTATAAATAAATTAAAAAAGAAACAATAAAAAAAAAATTGTAAAGAAAACAAACTATTTTATCACCAACAAAAATAACACTATAAGCTTTAAAAAATTTCACAATTTGATTATTTTTTTCCTTGCTTTTTTTTTTTTGTCATCACAGAGATATTACCGACATGTATCATTATTTTTGTGTTAATCTAATATGAATTTCTTTTTGATGATAATTATTATCAACAATATGTGTACGGGTATATGTATAATAAAAAACTTTATTACAATTTCATCTAAGCTCTCGTAACATTCTCTTTTTATCCTCAATTTTATAATCGAGTATATACTATAATGATATTTCACAGTCTTTATAGTAATAATAATAATAATAATCATAACATTATTGATTCCTTAAATAATAATAAATAAACTAAGACCAATCATAAGGTCAAATAGCCATAGGTTCAGACTGTCTCTGTGATGGATTATGGTAAAGGCCAGCCATAGCTTCTTGCAAGGCTCTTAGACACGCAATATTTGATTTAAAACCGCCAGCTCTATCCGCTTGACTTTCTGCTCTAACGTGAGCAACATATCTTCTAGATTCCAATTCTTGCCAACTGGGAGGGCAAGGGCCTTCGACTTCCTGGACTATAGGTTTGTAGACAAAAGTTGGTCCTTCTTCGGCTTTAGGAACAGGTAAAAAGGTCTGGTGTCCTTGTCTTCCGAATTTAATTCCTGTACTAAATTGGGTGACCTTTGAGACTGGGACAACCTTAGCTTCTTCTTCTCTAGTCGCTTGTATGCTAGATGCAAATGTTTGTACTATATTTTTGGCGTTTGCTTCAGAGAACATAAGCTCGTCTATCAAAGCCTCTTTTTCTCTTATTTTTTTCTTCTTCAATTCAGCCTCTTGTTTAATTAGCTCTAACTTTCGTTCTTCTTCTTGCTGTTTTTCCAACTCTAATAATTCCTCAAGTTCGTATTCTTCCCTGCCTATTTTAGACTTGCTTTTCAATATCTGTTCCTTGTTAGCCTTTTTGTATGCCTCAATTCTTTTGTTCGTCTCTAACATATCTATGTTGTTTGCCAGGTTGTAGATCAAGGTCTCTATTTCTTCTAGATAGTCGTTGTACTCTCTTAGGGTTGGAAAATCCTCTTCTTTTTTATTAAAGTCTCGCAGTATTCGCTTTCTTATATCAACCTCTTTTTCTACCATTGAATCTTCGAACAATTGGACACGAAAATTTCCTCTTCGTAATGGAATTTGACATTCCGGACAGGCCCCAGAACCTATGAATAAATTTTTAAATTTAATGAAGTCAATGAAAAGAATATATAATCGAAAGTTATTAATTTACCTTTTAAAAACAACAGATCCACACAACTCTCGCATAACGCGTGTCCGCATACGTTGACCATTAATTTTAAAGACGGATTTCTGTATTTAGTTGTTTTACAACGGGGACAAATTTGGTCGTCCATTATTAAGAGCGATTTTTATTAAGCGTTTGGCTGAATTCTCGATATACTTCCAGCGGTTGAACTAACCCTAACCTAATTCTGAATATCTAATAATCGCAATATTGTTACTTCAAGTTTTTGTCACGCTTTCAACAATTGTCCATAGGCACTGATATGTTTGATTTTTAAGTAAAGATGGAAGTGTACAAAGATAAATAATATTTATACGATATAAATTAGTTTATTTGGCACAACTAACAACAAATTAAAGACGTTTATTAAAGAAACTGAAGACCCACACGCCGACACAATTAAACATGCGGTTCGTAATCTGCCGCAGTGTTACCAGCCTTTTCTAAGCAGGGTGAAAACCCCCTGCATTAAATTTTGAAATTTATTTAAAAAAATGCCATTCTATAGATTTTACACTACAGAGTTTGATCTTGTTAATCAGAATTGCATTTCTTGTAATTAAATCGTCTCCAAAACTGACCTAGATTTCACAATGAACAATAAAATATTTGAGTTTGAAATAAGCTTCGATAAATCTCGAATGCAATAAAACTTCACACCTATAGCAGAAAAGTTTTTAGAGCAGAAGTGCTCTGACGTCAGTGAACGATCGAGCCAAAAAATGTTGCGTTCCATCGTATTAAACCGTAAGTTTAATAACAAATAATAATTCAAATTAAAAAATATATTGAATGATTTCAATCCTCGTTGATTTTACCGACGTTCAGTCCCCCAGTTCGCTTTGTGCGATTAATCTTAGACAAATATCGTTCCATTAATTCGCGCTCGGTCCGAGCACAGAATGATTTCACCTTTCATTTAACGTCTCAACGAAGCAGAGTTAAAAGGCAATTCTATCTACATTACATAACAATTGAATATACCCAATTCAAAATACTCTAAAATGAAAGTTTGCTATTAGAACGATCGAACTACGCGCTAAAATCATTACGAGGTTATCTAACCTAACCTTAATCTCGAAGACCGAAGTTTATACCAAAACAAATTGAATAATGATCAGATATTCTTCCCAAATCTTGTTCACACCTTTCTCTAAACTTTCACAGGCGGCGCCCAACAAGGCCTGGCAGCCTTAATCCGTCAAAATGGATTAACCCAGGGATCATTCGCCCCTATAGCCTCTCAGATTCGCAGCATAGAAACAGCTCCGCAAACTAAAGAAAATAAGCTAGCTAAAACGGACGCTAAAACGGCGACACAGCCTTACAGTCCTTTTCAAGAAACTAGCAACTGGGCTGAATACGCTTTAGCTCGTTTAGATGATCTACTTAATTGGGGTCGCAAGGGTTCGATATGGCCTCTTACTTTCGGTTTGGCTTGTTGCGCCGTTGAAATGATGCACATAGCTGCTCCACGCTATGATATGGACAGATTTGGAGTAGTTTTTCGAGCCTCGCCAAGACAAGCCGATGTTATGATAGTAGCAGGGACAGTTACTAACAAAATGGCACCAGCATTGAGGAAAGTTTACGATCAAATGCCAGAACCCAGATGGGTCATTTCTATGGGTAGCTGTGCCAACGGAGGAGGATATTATCACTATAGCTACGCCGTTGTTAGAGGATGCGACAGACTGGTACCTGTTGACATTTACGTACCTGGTGGGTATTTTTAATTTTGTTTTTATTTTTATTTTTTAAACTTACCTATATGAATTGGTGACTTTCTATGTGTTGTTTTCTTTTTACAGGATGTCCCCCAACCGCGGAGGCTTTGTTGTACGGGGTACTTCAGCTGCAGAAAAAAGTTAAGAGGATGAAAACTCTCCAGGTCTGGTATAGGAAGTAATTCTATGATGAATTAACATAGTAAAAGGAATAAATGTAAATAAATTATTATAAAATAAAAATATAAAAATGATATTGAAGGATAGTTTTTTTTTTTTTTTTTAGTTCTATGAAAAATAATCATGTCTCTTCACATGTAACTTGTGTATTAATGAATTATTGAAGAAACATTTGATGGTTTTCCATTCATTGTAATGTATTACGATATTTTAGTGGAATTTAATGAGAAAAAAATAAAAAGTCGTTAAATCGAAGAAAAATGAGTAACAAATGATTTGTTTTATTGGACAAAATAAAAAAGAAAAATAAATAAATATCTTTTATAAAAGTTGGCAAAAAATCATTAGCAAGCTGGGCCTTTACGAATGATTATTTGGATTTGTATATTTGGAGAGAACGAATTTGTCGAAGATATGTATTTTGCCTTATTAAAATACTAGGAAGGGACGTAGCTGCTCGGGTTAAAACGAACTCATTCTATATACAATTGTAGTGTGTTACCTTTTTTCTAATATTTAAAAAATACATACATTTGTGGTAAAACAGCCTGTACAAGATTTAAGAGTTTCTGGTTTTCACAATCTCTCACAACTATCCAAGTCTCTCTCTCTCACGCACACTCGTTACTTATGCCTAGCCCTATGTGTAATCTAAAATCCAAGCGCCCCATTGGCCCTTGACTTATGATTACAAAAACTACACAATGTTTCTGCTTTTTTTTTCTTCTTTCTTCTTTTTGTTTATACACAAGCGCGTCCTAAACAACCGTAACTTCAATATATAGGATTTGTTTTTTATTTATTATTTTTTTTTATTTTATTTTATTTTTTTTTTTCGTTTTTTGTTTTTCTTCTTCACACCTGCCAGATTTTTTTGTATCCATTCGTTTTTTCACATAGATACTATATATATGTATATTTACAATAGCACACTCCCGGGATGCTTAGAAGTATCTTAAGTTTAATATTCCATGTGGCCAAATCAAAGAGCGTAATCAGAGATAGAGTGACGAACAAAGTATAAACTTGGGACAGAATCATGATTTATTTACCTAACTGCATATTAATTATTTCATCATAGCAGCGGTATCGAATAATATTTTTCCTTATTAATTAATTAGCGCAATATTGATTAATATTGATATGATTTAAATGAATTTTATATTCGACAAACATAATCTCATTAAGAATTCATCTTGACTTTTAATAACGTATGACAATTAACTGTACTACTCGAGTACACATAATATTACTATTAAAAATGAATTTCTTCAATCCTAATTTTATTTAATAAAATCTTCACCTCTTCCTCTGACTACACTCTCATATCCACTCTTATAAATACTACTCGATATAATAATAATTCTTTTGAAATTATTACTTTACGTGTACTCCTCCGTTTCATTGTATCTTGTAAATTTAGTAATTAAATTATGTACAAGACGCTGGGGTAACTTAAACGTTAGAAATATTAGACATAATATCATTTATTTAATTAATGCCTTATTATTCATTAGTTTAAGTTACCGAGCGCTAAGGCCCCTGCAGCTCTATATATGTCATGTTAATTCTTTATAACTTTTTAATATTTATATTAACTTTACGATTCCTATTCATTAATTTCTTTAATTTTATTTTTATTTTTTTTCCATCATTAGGTGTGTATGTACATACACGGTGTACCAAAAAAAGAAAAATCCAAATCATAATTGTATTATTATTATTTAGTATTTCAAATCATATTCATTTTATATATCATTTAAATATATGTATATGAAAAATACTTGAGATCACTTTTTTGGCACACCCTGTATATATCTCTTTCTCTGTCACGCTGTCTCTCTCTCTCGCTCTCTCATACGTACAACTTTGTTACCTACTACTGTACACCGTTGTATGTAGTGTGGTTTGCCTGTACCCCCTTAGCTCATTACTTATACTTTAATTATTACCTTTAATTTAATTAAATTTGTACGTTTTACACACACTTACATCCAGCGTTTTCATACGTTTCTATGCAATTTAAATTACTTGTATTTATCAAGTGCATTTTTATATTCTTCAAAACTTATTTGAAAGTTGAATTTTGAGAAATTTTTTTCATTTCCAATTCTTGTTACATTATTGATAGTGATATTGAAATTGAATTTAATAGAAATATCTAGGATCAAAATACACATTTACAGATAGTTAAGTCGGGAGCTAAAAAAAATAAAGTTATTTGAAAAATTGTTATAATGCGTTCTTAATGAATACAGGTAACATAATTTTGAAATTAGTTGCGTATAAATAGAACATCATTTTCAAACCAATATTAATCATTTTAAAGCAATTAAATTATTCAAATCAGTCGAGGGTATATAAAAAACGAAAAAAAAAAAAAAAAAAATCGATAAGATTCAATCGCAATGAAGAAAAAATTATGATAAAAAAAAAAAAATTATTAAAAATAGACGAATCTTTGTATCATATTTGACCTTCTTCTACAATACTGGAAAGACAGTGATGAAAAGTGCCTAGAAAAAAAAAATAAATAAATAAAAATAAAAAATCAATAAGGCGCCACATAATTTACGCAAATGTGGTAATTTCAAAACGGACTTTGTCCGAAAAAATTTTTAACAACGTCAAAGATCAAGTTACTTAAAAGAATAATCGAAATAAAAATTGATAGAAATTTAGTTAGACTCAAACGTACAAAAGCATGATATAGGTCTAATAAAATTCAATATTATCTCAATTTGATGGATCGAATAAATCCTCTTAGCCTTATTAATCCAATATCAAAGTATATAATTTAAATTCACTCGAATGATATGTAAAAAAAAAAAAGAATAATAATAATCTTGATTCTTCTCCGAGTAGGGTATATATATATATATGTATATATATATATATATATATATATATTCGCACGTGCATTCAACTTAGACCTGTTTTCTTTTTTCTTTTTGGTTCATTCTGTAGTCCCAAGTTGTTAAACGATTCTATCGCACAACTCTCTCTACAAACTTTTAAAACAGGTTTCACAATCGCTATTAAATTCTGGGGCAATTAAGGCCAGCGATCATAGCAAATTAAGTAAGTCCGCGAGCTGGTCAATTTTATTTTTTTAGGCTTGGTTAGAGAACACCTTGCGACGTGGATGGAGGCGGATTGCTTGGTAGCTGGGGAACGGGTCCATCCGTCCACTGAATTAGCGTATGCTCGCCCATTTGCGTGCTTTGAAAATGGTCCTTTAAAAGCATCTGAGAAAAATTACAGTGCATTTGATACGCTTCACTTTCACGATTTGGATCACCGCATAATCTGTAGAGGTCTGTAAAAATGGAAGAAACCTTTATTTATCAAAAAAAAAAAAACTACAAAGGAGATCCAAGTGTCTCAAGACTAAAAACAAGCGATATTACAAAAACTTCATATCCAAGTCTGGAACTGAAACGGTTTACACAATTCTGCAAGCTGTTACCTTTGAGGATTGCACTGGCCCAGAGCTGCACATGTACGTCTGGTATTTTGGAAGCCAGTTGCATTGCCGGTGTGACCATATTCATTGATTCTCTACTATTACCGAGAGAAAGAAATATGTGACCCAATAGAACTAAACTACATGACGTTAGTCTGTTGAGGTCTTCCGAGTTTGCCATTTTCAGCGTTTCTCTTAGATACCTTCTAAAGTAAGAAACAATATATTTGGTGAGAGTTTGTTTTTCCAATGAGAGAAGTTGAGAAGATATTAATTTAGTTTACATAAAGACAAATTGCTTACTTCGCCTCGTTGTATCTTGCCCCGAAGAAAGCTTGGAGTCCTTGTACATAGTACGCCGCTGCTCTCAAAGAGTGGGAATGTGAGGGTAAAGATTCTGGGTTTATCCTTTCAAGAAGGGCCCCTAATTCAGCATCCCTTTTTGTTCTGAGATAAACTATTGCTAAATTCAAATTTGCAAAGGTCCACAATTCTCTTTCTTGAGAAGTCTGTAACATAGTTATTAAAAAATGATTAATCATACAAAGAATATCTCAGCCAGACTTATACCAAGAAAATCAAGAATTTCATCATGTGTTTCACTTACTCTAACTGCCGCCGTAAATTGTGCCTCCGCAGCCTCCATACAGTTCATAGACATTGCATAAAGTCCTAAAAGCGCATGCAATTGTGGCTTATGACTTTGTAAAAGGCGCGGTTGCCGCCTGCAGAGTTGGCAGGCTTGAGATATCTCCGCAAGGGCTAAACTCTTGTTTCCCATTACTAGTCGACACATCACTATGTGTTCTAGTAGCATGAGTTGAAATACAGACAGAATTGGCTTGTTATCAACAACTGTGGATTAACAAAAAGTGTGTTAAAAATTGCTTAGAACGATTTTGATCGATCGGAGAGCAAATGTCTGCAAATTTAGATTCTCTTGAAGCAAGTAATCAATATAGATGAAGAATTGAACTCACTTTTCAATTTTTCAATTTGTGTGAGAGCCTTGTCTGTATATTTTTGAGCTTTGTCCATGTAACCAGCCTGCATTGAGTGCATGACTGTGACGAGGTAAACCAAAACGTATAAATGTTCTTTAGGCATCCATACAAACATGTCTCCGATATTAGAACCAGTGACTATTTCATCTGAAGGCCAACTCGGTGACATTATCGTTTGTATACTTTGTTGCAACTGTTTCAGACAAGGTTTCACACTCTTTACCTGTTGAAAGAAAACCAATGTATACGGTTTTTCACACAATGTTAAAGGTTTTGGGACACAGCTAGTCGTAGGGAGGCTCAAATTTTTGTTATTTAACATTTTCAAGTCCCAAGAAAGAGACCGAACATGGTTTTAAGGATATAAGTATCAAATCAATCCACAAAATCAACCAAATCTGCTTAATTGTTAAAATAATTCGGAATTTAGCTCTGAATAAACGTTGAATGTGTTATTTCATACACTGTGCATATCGAATATTTAAGATAATTCACGTACCTGACCAGCCATAAGAAAGTGGCAAACTTGAAGCACTAAAACATAAACTTTCAAGTATTCTTTTTGGTGCGGGCTTCCTTGCCAAGTTTCCACGAGATGTCCAGCTTGATTTAGAAGAGGATGAACCTCGGTAAATTTTTTATCTATCAATAACAGCATCCCCCGACTTAATATAAATAAAACCCGAGTATAGCTAGCGTTGCTTATATGAGAATAGTCGACTCCCACACCAAGCAAACTGCTAGCAACGACAAAGTCTTTTTCCGACGCATGTATTTGCTGAAAATGAAATGAGATATAAAAAATCTGTTTGAAAAAAGCTCATAGATTAAACTTTGTTTTCTTCTTTTTTGTTTTCTATACTTACAGCGAGCTGAAAAATGAGCCTGCAATGCCAATAGACATTATGCTGCGACAGCTCTATTGCCTTCCTTAAAATCGGTTTACTTAAACTGGGCTGTTGTTGTTGTTCGTACAATTCAGCGACGACGCTTGCGGCTTCAAATTTAACGTCGTCAAAGGTGATTATATTTTGACTCAACATCCACTGTGAACAAATTTTTTTTACTTCATCGGTTTAATTATTGACAATAGATAATAAATATGTGGAATCAATCATGGGGTGAAAAAGAGAAAAAAAAAAGTAAACATAATGTAGTAAAATTTGTTAAACGACTGTATTTTATGTTATAATTAAGGGGGTGTGCCATGTAAAATCTGTAGACAGGTTAGGATCGTTTTGATATCGATGAAATAATTGATGTAGTTTGTTTGGAAAATGGTAAAATAGACGGTAGGTTAGGTTGATATAAACCCGAGTTGTAAAGATGTGATAAAATGTAAAAACTTACCGCTTGTTCGAGGTGGGATCGCGCCAGGTCGATGTTTTTGGTGTGCGTGAGTAGGATGTTGCCAAGCTGTAAATGTGTCCTTGCTTCAACCCGGGGGGGTGGTTTAAAGTTAAATACAGCCTGCAGACACTGTATGCACGATTTAATATTAGGCGGGTTAGATGTTCGAAAGTTTTCAGCTAAACCCAACAACGAAAGATACCAAGCGTCCTGCGAAGACGCCATTTTGACATTTCTCCGAGATCGCGAGAAGAAGGTTATAAAACAACGAGTTTACACAACGTTTTAAACTATCGCTCACATTAGTTATCAGTTTTATTGATTTACTATTATATCGGAGAACAGTTATTATTCACATTTATATTAATAGATACATTATTTTTCAACGATAAACCACTGTATTGCGTAATATTTACGTTTCGACTTGAACGCATCGTTCCCTTGTGGAGACGCCACTGGTTATACAGTTTCACCAACGTGTTAAATCTTTAAATATCCCGAGAACTTTTGTTGTACATACTGGATTTTGGTTAAAAATTTATTTTAAAAATTAACCGCGAAATGTACTGTACGCGGGAAACTTATTTTACAAATTCAAATGCCTTAAGAATATCAATACAGCTAACTTAGAGAAATAATATAGCATTTACTTTCAAGTAAATATACCTACATGCATAAAAGCTGTAATATACAATGTATATTCGTATGTTTAAAAAAAAAAAAAAAAATTAGAGCACATAACGGGTCCATCGGACGAATATAATTGACACACTTTCAAAACACGATTGAGAAGTCATCTTGTTACATACTACGATACAAATAGGAATATAAATAAATTATAAATATGTAAAATAGTCATTATTTATTTAATTCATTGAACAATAAGTGATTATAAAAATAGGTAAATATTATACATGTATATATTTGTAGGTAAATAGAAAATTGTGAATTTGCTTTTGCTTTTGCTTCTCTAACAATAACAAGAGTATGAGCGTTTCAGTAATATTGCGAATCACAGTTACTGGATAGAGATCCAGACAGACTTGGGCCTTGTCACGGTAATAAAGAAATTATCATATATATTTCCAGTTGGCCTACGCTTGTACAAATCCATTAATTTGGTATCTGGAGATTCGCTGAACTCCGGGAGTATTTCGTCAAAGCAGTTCCAATCAAAACCTTTATTTACGAGTATCTCGGTGGTGAATAAACAGTTAATAACTCCTGGAGGAAAACCACAAGATCCTAACAAATCGCAGTATTGTGCAAACGAAACGGAACTTCCATTTCTCAACACAACTACAACTGCATTGCCTGTTACAGATGCTATTATCAATTTTGCAAAAAGCATTTTCTGATCACTTGAACCAATCGCAACAACTCCAACTGGCTCAGGAGTAGTTAAAATCTCAGCCTCTCCATCTCTCACAATAGATAATAAAGTTCCGAATTCCAAGGGTCGGTCAAGAAATTGTAAAACTAGATCAGCGTATTCCGACTCTCTGGAAAGAGATTTTTTTTAAGTAAATTAATTAACTATATTCTCTAAAAATTATTGTTCAATTTCTGCATCTCACCCGTTTGCTCTAAGTCTTTCCCCAAAACATCTTATGATTTTAACCCTTTGGGAAAGTTTTGTGGATCGCCAGAGCTTGAATGCCCCACGAGCAGCATTGGCACAGTTTGTAAAATCTTGCCTGAAAGTGATGAATTTCAGATTAATTTAATAATCGAGCTTGATCATAAATTCAAGTTTAATTCATTTATTTTACTCGGTAGATTGCGCAAAGGAGTCTCCGGCTTTATTAGTCCAATATTTTCCATTGGCAGGACTCTGCCATTTTCCTCCATAGAAGAGATCGTATTTCTTTGCTGCTTTAATGGGAGTTCCGAGGGAATCATTATTTAAATTTAAGAACTGCGAGTCACAAGCCCAAAATGGATCGTCACAGTCTGTAAGAGGTGTTTTCTCGTATATCGAGTGAAGGCCAAAATCAATTAGTCCAAGTGCATTTATCCAAATGGTGTTAGTCTGTAATAAAATAATTGTTCTATTGTTCTACTGAAAATCCAATTTCTAGTAAATCTGTCCAAACTTTAATTTCTAACAATTCCAGTCAATTTCTTTCTTAAAATAAATGAATTCAATTCAATTTAAATAGCACATAAAACATGTTGAACTGTAAATTAAATCTAATAATAGTACTACAAATTTTTTCGTTTTTGAAATTACTAAGCAAGATTTAATCGAATAAAAAAATTAAATAGCTCATTGGTCTTTGAATATCGAATCTTCAATAATCTATATCAATGAAGCCATCATTCACGTACCTCTGCCTTTGCTGAAAATTTTTTAGCAGCAATCATATTTTCAGACCATATAGAAATCGCTTTAACTTTATTTTTGCCATTCAAATTTCCAAGAGCTTCCTCAGTGGTACGAAACACAAACAAATCAGACAATATTTCATTTTTATGTTCCTCATTAGTTATTGTGTTTAACAGTTGTTCCTTAATTGGTTCCTGGACAAGAACTCTTATCACTTTGAAGTAAGTATGACGGGATCTGATCAGAGCTTGTACTGCAGCGTGTAAATCAGAGTCTGCCGTAATAACCATCGCCAGGGGACAGGAGGTAGGAGCTGCAATATCACATACAATAACTTAGGTTTCAATAGCTTAATCCCTATAATCAGGTTTGGTAGAAAATGCCTCCTTTTCCTTCAACTTCTTGAATCGAAATTGCCAAAGACACGATTTGTATCATATTAAATATACAGATAAAAATATATTTTTGAAAAAGTACATACCATCCGTACAGAACATCACTTCCAAATGAGAACTTGGCATGCAATTCCTAAGGGTTGATAAAAAGTATATTAAAAACTATAGTTCACTCCAACAAAGGAATTATAACATGTTGATTAGAAATGAAATAAAATTGACTTACTGCTTAACATCCTCTTGTAGCATATTGCGAACATCAGAAAGCATTCTTTCAGTAGTTTCATTTCTAGCCATTATTATGAATGTAGAATATAGTACACCCGATACATCACTCGTGGATCCAACTATCAAACAGAAAATAAATAATTATTACACATTTGATAATAGACTGTTAATTATACTATTAACTATACGTATACAACAAGCGAGTAGTTAAGGAAGGTAAATTCTTTCGAGTCTAATCACCCAGTGAAATGTGTAATAATTCATAAAATACAGTAAAAAATGGACTTTTTGTAAATCTCTAAAAGTCAACTTAAATAATGGCTCGTTTATACCTATTTTGCATAACTACCTGGAGAGATCTCTCTGTCCTCCGGCTTGAACAAATATGATTTATAATAGTCGCAATATTCAATGAGCAGGTCGACGCCGTTTGGATTATTTGCAAGACTGAATAGTTTGGTCAAAATTGATCGTTGTCTATCAAATAAAGCCCTGATACCCAAAATCCTGTTAAGTATTATAAATGAAAAATATGATAATTATTAGAGAGAAATATGTTCTTTTCGTTTGTTGGGTCATGTTATTTGATATAATTATTTATTATTTTTTAACCAGAAATTGCAATAAATGACGATTAGTTTACCAAGGTGAATATTCTTCGTCGTCCTCCGATAATCCAAAACCAATGGACATTTCCTTCGTTACCTCCTGGAAATTTAAATATTAAGAATATGTCGTGAAAAAATCTGAATACATACATATGAAGAGAAATAGATAGAAATCAATGACTGCTATTATTTTAGCCAGAATATATTTTTAAATTCATTAAAATTCATTAAAATTATTTGAAAATTTGGTTGCAAAATATACGGGCTACTCACATTTTTGAAATCATTCAAAACTTGTTCGGTATTAGGGTCGGATTGACACTCCATCTGATCATAAAGATTAATGATTTTTTCACTGATTATATTCCGATCGGAACTCATGATATTTAAACAATGTATACAATTACATAGGTTAACCTATAATAGAACGAGCTCTCTCCTGTTCCTCCAAACTTTTGATAGTATGTAATGATAATTTGTGTTCTGCTGGACAGAATGATTAAATATAAATACATACAAGGCTACGTATAGAAATCTGCGTGTGTGTGAACAGCTGATAAGCCGGTATTTTTAACCTAATCTTAAAGTTATCTTAAGGTCGATTTCCACACGACCGTACCTTGTCGATACCGTATCCGTATATCTTCTTCTTTTTCATCTCATTGATTGCACGTCCGTTCACTGATAAAAAAAATTATTCAATGTGTTATCACATTCTCGTCACCGTACCGTCTGTATCATGTCCATGCCGTCCGATATCGTACGCGACGATATTGTGACATTTCGAAGTACTGGTAAAATTTTGTTTCATTATCAACAAATTCCTTGATATCAAGTTATAATGTAATTTGATGGAATAAACAAGAAAGACAAAAAACATATTCATCTATAATTTTTTGGTAAATTCATCATCAATTAGTTACAAAACGGTATTATTATTTAGAGTAGATCGAACTATGTATAATTTTTATTCATTCAAAGTTTCCAATATCGACATTTTCCAGTGTATTAAAAAGTAATAAATAAATAAAATGGGTTTTCCGTGACAGTTTTCCGGGATAAATATTTATATTCGCATAGATTCCGATAATATCTTCGGGGTAGTGGTTCTATGATGGTAAGCGAACTTCTTTACCAACCTGGGTTTAGTTCGGGACAACGACGGTAGATGGCGCACCGTGGGATTGAAATCAAGATGGCGCCCTTAGTTACGGTTGTTTACTCGCCTAGTTACGTTGTTATAAAGTTTAATAATAAAAAGTGCTTTTTTATTTAATCTTTTCGTAATTGTTTCGCGATTAAACGATAGTTCCGAGGTATTAAGCGGACGGACTGCGTATACAGAAGCTGTGCATCTCTGCAGAATACAGTATTATATTGTACTGTTACCATGTAACCTGGTTTAAATAAAAAAAATACGTAAATAAATAAATATCTGTTCGGAATATTCATATTGAATGAGCGTAAGCGCAACTTCCCTATGAACTCTTTGACGCCACGAGGGCCACTGACCCCGCGACTGCAGGTGCAGCTACTCAAGTTCAAGGTCGTTGCTCTCCCCACCAACGGGTTCTGAAATGGTATCGCTAAAGTTGGCCGTTGACTTTGCCGACAGTGTATATCGGCTTGAGCGGGTTTGGGAACACCGTCTAAAAGTGGCGACCTCACCCGGCTTCCGTACCAAATGCATACAAAAAAAAGAGAGACAAGGTAACACAGAACACTCAACAAAAACAAAGCACCATAAATCTCGTATGGTATGTATGTACAATAAACATACAGAAATAAAAGGAAGGATAATAGAACTGATGTTTCTTTCATCTTTTTTCGTTCACGACGTGCTTGGGTTGATAAAGAAGAAAGATATACCGGAACTGTAATCGATACTTTGTTGGTAAGGGAGGAAATTTTACAGGGTGTATACGACGTCACAAGGCGAGCATGCACCACGCAGACGTATAATACAAATCCCGCGATACAATTAACAAACAGCGTTTTTACATGACTTTTGACAAATATTGCGTTTTACAAATCATTATTACAATAGCTCAAAGTCAAGACAAGGTTTCATGAAGAAATAATAGCGGATAGGTTACTAATGACTCAACGACACCCTACAAATTACGTTCCTGGCTCCTGCAAAGGGAACACACAGCGCCTTTTTTTTCCAAATAACTTCCACAGAATAAACATATCGTATTTGATCCTGCATATTCTTATGCAAGTCATTCTGACGATTCCATTTCACTACTGAAATATTGAAAACAAACGCTCTGAATCAGTTTTATGCCGCCTAGAACTTTCGGGTCATAATGTATGACACAACAACTGCACTGCAACTGAACTGCAGTATTGCTTGTTATATTCCGTATTATGGAATTGGGTAGTAAATAATCTATTTAATATCAAATGGATTGTGAAATTTACAGGAGATATGTTTTTGAAGCAATCTTTAATATAGCAACATAGTCAGTCTTACAATAATAAGCCAAAATACAATCTTCATATCAAGCTGTTCGGAGCGAATGAAAGTTGTTCGCAAATTCATTCTGCAGATTCGAAAATCTCATAATAATATTATTAAAAGTTAAATTTCATCAGCTCCTTTGATAAATTTTATACCTTTACATGTTAAATCATGATTTATTATATAGGCAACTTAATTATTCACCGATTGGATTCCGAATTTCGAAAATCCCTGAAACCTAAAATAAAATTAAATTTATACAACGATTTGGCGTGAATAAAAAGATACGAGTTTGCAAGAACCAAAAAATTAAAAAAAAAAAAAAAAAATAAATAAAAACAGTGGAAAATATTCGGGTATATTAAATATTGTACATTTGATTAAAAACTAAAGCTCTTTCTTCGTATGTACTGTTATATATCATTGTACAGCTGGTTTCAAATATAATAATTAATTAACTACATTTAATATACGTATTCTTAAGAGTTAATAATTTAGAAAAAATATGAAATTATCTCAGCGAATGAAAAAATATGCATCAGATACGTTTTCCTCTGCGACAAATTCAATTTGAAGCTAGCTGTATATATGTATTTCGTAAAATAATATCATGGTATCATTGCCTTTCTACATCTTCTTTTTCTTCTTCTTCCTCTACTTCTTCTTCTACTTCTTCTTCTTCTTTTTTTTCTTATTCTTTTTCTTCTTCTTCTTTACCTAAGAATACAGCGGTAGAAAGAGTATCGAGCTTTGTAAACACCTCTGACTTTAGAGAAAAGATTAGAACAGGCGTTAACATTTCTCTTTATGTATGTTACAAACATCTATACTTTACTTGATTCCAAATTATTATACACAATATGCGCTACGAGATTATAAAACTATGCTCAAGCTGTCAGGAGGTGATTTTTTTACATACCTATATAAATACCACATTGTTTAAAAACTCTTTCTTCTACCATATCCTTAGATCTAAATTAAAACAGAGAAGATAGTTGATACAAATATATAGGATATATTATATCATAATAGATAGGTATTTGATGAAACATTTAAAGCCTTACGTAAAATATACAATGTGTATTGTTATGTAGTTTTTTTTTTTCCTCATTTTTTTTCCCTTTTTTTATGATTTCAAAATATGCAGTCGCGATTATGTACTGTGTATTGGCAAGTTATTATTATTATCATTATTATTTATTTTTTTTTTTTCCTTCTTTTTTTCTCAAACTAAATATTATTATATATTTAGTGCTAGCGTAGCGTTTTTTGATATAACTATATAGGAATATTCAAAAATTTGGTAAATATTTTGTTTAAAGTAAAGCGTTAGTAGTATCAAATTCATCGAACAGGCTATAGAAAATTGATCCGATGTTTCTTTTAAAGATATGCACTTTTGTTCTTATTAAACTTAGAGTATAATATATTTTACATTCCAATAGTCACAAGATACCAGGGGTTTCTCGGTACGATTTTTAACATCATCAATGATATGAACTATTTTCAAAAGAATTTGTTATCGATATCGTTTACTGATATCCAGACTTTATAGCCTTAGAATATCCTATGTAGTTAGTTTTCATATTACAATTGAAATGCACCATATATTTTAGAAACTAAAGTCAGTCGATGTATAAGAATAGATATTTAGGCATGTGTTTTTTTTTTCTAATTATCTAATTGCCGTGAGATTTAATTATGATTGTGTACCAAATGTTTTAGTTGTTCGACTAACTAAGAATTAAGAAATATAATTCAATAGCAATAACTACTGGTTTTGGTGGTAAATTCGCATTTATTTTCATTCATGTGTTCTAGCTAAGAGATCTTATGCTAATTGAAGTCTAAGTGCACCTCTGTACGTGCAGAAAATACTAAATAAAATTTGTAAAAAAAAAAAAAATTAAAATCAAAATCAAAATTGTGAAAATAATGAAAGTATGAAGAACGATTAAAGATTTATAATAGAAACTCAACCACAGGATTATATTGTGTCTAAAATCCTGAGATTACTTTCAGATTCGAATTTTCATCTCCAGGTATATAGGTAATATTCCCTTATATCCTTGCGTAGTGAATTTAGGACGTGAATTTATTATTCAGATCGAATAATTTCATACATTCATAATTTTTTGTTGAACAGATTCAAATATTCGTTGGTTACTAAAACCTTTTGGGTCATCGAAAGACCGTTACTTAAAATGCCAAATAGACAAAATTGGACTTATAAATTTAGATACCTACGCAATAACTTTGATCCACATTTCATTTTCATTATCTTGTGCAAGAGTTCTACTGTATCCTTGTAAAAGGTTTTATACTTTTTCCAAGAATCATTCACACGTCGAGCTACGTTCCAATTCAATACACATTTAACAATTTCTAGTTGGATAATTTGCTGCTAACTGAATGAAATCAAGTTCTAAACAGTCGGTAGAATATTATTTGGAGAAAATTTGATAGAAACTGTGAAAAGATTCGTTTCCTACTACTGTGTTCATTTAAATTTAAATTGCAACGTAGCCCTGGTCAAAAACACAGTGGCTACATCCAATAAAGTTTCAGTTATTTAAATGTATATAAAAACTGAGCAATTTATTGTAGAATATTAATGGCAGTATCGTATTACATTCTCCTTGGTGCAATAATTTGAGATACATCGTCATTAGAAAGTATGAACGTTAGATAATAGAACGATAATGACTTAACTTTGTTTCGCATTTAATAACGTTGCCTCAATCAATCTTGTATGTATAATATATATATCTATGAAACATGGATGTTGCCACAGTTTTTTAAATATTTTCTATCAATCTTTCGCACACTAATTTATTTTCAAATCCAAGCTATTCAAACCCTCAATACATATATTATTCAAGTTACAGATAGGTATGCAAAAATTAAAATGTAGGTATTAAAAATAAAATTGATATTTACGTTAGAGACTAACATGGACCACGTCAATTGATATTTGGTTTTGTATTGTTTTTTTTTGTTTTTTTTTTTTTTCTTCTCGTTTTAGATAGTAAATTTTCAATTGGGTATAGGAGTCCGCCCCTATAGTAGATGAATATATGTATGTCCTAATTTCGAAGCGATTTAAAATAACGTTGGCATATTTTTTTGTTCCATTTTCAATTCACGAAATAAATCGCTAGGTACTGTTCTTTTTTTTTTTTTCTTTTTTTTCTCAATTTTCTTCGTTTTTTTTTTTTCGTCTTTTTGTTTTCCATTTTTTTCTTCCATTTTTAAGCTAATATCTTACAGAAATGTAGAACACAGCACGAATTTGAAATATATATATAATATTTTTTTTTTAAATGGTATTGATAACGGGCTGCTTGCTCTTATTATAATTGATTATAATATTTTTCAATCTGACATAAATTCATTGATTAAAAGATCTGCTATTTATATTTGAGAAATCTTGATTTTTGTTATTTTGTCTTTGATTAATCTTACAATTAGCAGCCCTATATTAACATAGTTTATCTGTGATGAAACGTAACGTACTTGAGAGATTATTAATATTATATTACTTTTTCACAGATAATCGTGCAGGTCTTAATAATTTGTAGATTAGCCAATGCTGCTGATTCAACTGGATTCTTTTTCCTTTGAATCTAGAATGAAAATGAAGGAAGAAAAAGATTGATTAAAAATTAAACATTTCAAATTTAATCAAATTCCTAGTTGATGAATAAAAACCTATTATACCAGTGTCTGATTTATCTTCCGAAGTGCCATTAGTCAATTCCGGTTCCTTCTTTTTCTCTCCATCATCAGATTCCACGCTAGAAGCTTTTTTCTCCTCGATGCTAGCAGCCTTCTTTTCCTTGGCTTTTCCCTTCGCCGGTGTTGCTGGTTTAGGCTTAGGTTCCATGCTCGGGTCAAGTACAATTTTTCCAATATTTTTCCGATCGTGCATCTTCTGCATCGCCTCAGGGACGTCCTCCAACGCCCAAGTAGAATCTACAACTGGTTTGATTTTTCCATCCGCCCACAACTGGTAAACATGATCAACAGCTCGTCTGACAAAACCGTGTCCCCCGTGCTGATACATCAAATGACGAAGGTTCAAGCCAGAAAGAGATTTGTTTTCATCGAACAATTTTATCGGCGATACCTTGTCCACCTGCCACCACTGCAAATAATTAAAATTTCATATTAATATACCCTCAAGTTACTGTTGCTTGTAGACAAGCAGTTTGAACAAAAATAAAGACTTATTTCACTCACGGATCGAGCAGCTGAAAACAAGCTCTTCGTCTCTCCAGTCACAACGTTACTTGATCCATACAAAATATATTTTCCCATTGGTTTGAGTAGAGCATATCCTCTGTTACATTCTTCTCCACACAAACAGTCCAAGACAATGTCTACTCCCTCTGGAGATACTCTGGAAAAAATGAATGGTATGGTTAAAGTCAGTTGGATGTTTGTTGGTTTATATCAAGTGTTATTTTAATCGCATTTTTCAACGTACTTTCTCACTTCTCCGCTGTAATCTGCTCCTCTTTCTAGTAGGTAATCGATAGTACCAGCTTCTTTAAGGGCCTCGTGTTTAGACTTACTGCATACTCCAAAAATGACGACATCCTTTACGGTCTTTGCCAGCTGGACAACGGCTTGGCCCTTCAAGGAGGATAAAAATGGAATGAAGATATCTTATAAGATACGGAATAACGTGAATTTAAATAAATGTGAAAGTGAAACTGGTCTGATTTTTACTATCTTTACTGATTCTGAATGAAAATATAGAAATTGTATGTCGAGATAAAACGATGTATAAAAGATGGTTCATTTAGTTAAGCAGGAAACAGTGTCTCATTGAAATAGTTTGAAAACGAATCCAGAGCATGGTATGGATATCGAACAGAAGAAGTCATTCATAATTTCTGAGAAGCTGCCTCCGATGTCTTGAAATTTATATATTATCCCTCCCTAAAAGATCAACTTTGAAATAACTCACTCGGAATTTAAAACCGTGTGTTTTTCTACCCTACACTAATATGTATGCATGATGATGAGGATGATTTCTTATGTGGTTATTCACATAAAAATTCCTCAGACATCGAGTTTGTATGGCAGTAAAATATAAAAATAAAGATATGGGGATATAACAGTACCCCAGTTGGTAGAGAATAAGGCTTTTATTAAGTCTTACATAAATTTTAAGGAAGGAAAGGTGGGAGGGGAATAGAAAAACGAGAAAACCAGACCAAAGCTGAATAAATTTCTGGATTTTCTCCTTTTATAAGAAAATAACAGATCATATGCATAGCGAAATTCGATGTATGTAACCAACACACCTAGTGAACATGTATAAGCAATGAAAATTGAGCTTTAACTCGATAGTATGTACAGTGATAATAATTGTTACTGAGATAAAATTACGAGTTAATGAACGTGTGTGTATGTGTGTATGTTCATATGTACGTCTATACATTGTACCTATGTACGTACGTACATACATACATACGACGGAAGCCGTCCACAATCAATTGTTAACTTGATAGATACAAAAGTCGAGTTGTCAGTGAAAGAGATATGTAATTAACGTCGAGACGATCCACTATACTATTGTAACATCTATCTTATTGTCCCGGTGATATTCAATTGCTTTCTCAACACCCTAGAGATAATTCATCTTGAAATATCCCAGCTCGCAACTTTCCGAGACAAATAAAACCAATAATAATAATAATCATAACAATAACGATAAAAGACAAAGATATTGCTCATATTGTAGTCCTTCGTTCTTCTCGAAAATGGTTGATAATATAGGTAGGTATACTATATAAAAAGAAATCGAAAGGGAAAGGTATAAGAAAGAGGGAGCAAAATTGGATTGATCAGAATTTAAGTCTGGAATGTTTTCTTTGTGGATTTATCATATATCGAGGCGTATACAGCGTTGATGTAATCAACAAAGTAGATACATCCCCTGCCCTTGTGGAAACCCTTACACATATATACCACAGGTAGAAATTTGATTTCTCTAAAGAAAACTGCCTTTCCCTTTCCTCGGTGATTCTCGTATACATGATACAACGATTGTGAAGATGATTAATATTGATCTTACGAATTGGATTCGATTTAGGCAAGTGTATGGTATGTATACAAAAAATCAACAAAAAAAATAAAATAAATGAAATGCAGAAAGATCTACTCATCTGACTGTGTACTCGAATCCAATCTTCCTCGTACATCTTTCGATTTTTCATTATCTTCGAATAATCAAATGAAATGAAATCTCTCGAGAAAATATACGAAGCTAAATTAAATGAAAAGGATATAAAAAAAAATAAGTAAAACATCATTTTCTGTCTCAATAAATATACGGTATGTCTACCGATATTGATACAATAAATTGTTTCAAGAACCGAAAAACTTTTCAATATATTGCAATTAGAAATTTTTATCCGTTCGAATTTTCTCGCTCTACAAAAAAAAAAAAAAAAACAACTAAAAATAATCATGATATAAACTTTAATTATCATCTTGAAACTAAAATTTAATCAAAAAGTTAAACTTCTCGAATAAATTTATACACATACACGAAATAGAACAGACTGAATCGTGTTTCGTTCTCCTATACTTGCCTGCACGTATATAATAGAAAATAATGGATTCGCGAATGAATGATTGACGTGTTAGTCAACCGCCCATACATATATGTATATACGTATGTATATACATAGAATATATAGTACCTATGCGTAACGTATACGTTAAGTCCGCAAGTGATTTAAAACGGTGCGAACGAGACTTGAGAGGCGCGCGAGGCGAGGGTTGCACGTGTGCGTTTGGTAGACGGGCGGGGTCCACGCGTAGGGGTCGATGGTCTCCTAGCAACGGAGCGCGGAACCCCCGCAGCATCCCTCTCTAAGCCGACAGAGAATTCATCACGTATCCAAGATACGCCGCGGGCAGAAAGAAAGAAAGAAAGAAAGAAGGAACGAAAGCGAGATAGTAAGATATAAAGAGAGAAGGAAGTAAAGTTAGTATATCTGTTTTCTTTATACACATATACAAACTGCACGAACAATTTTCGAAAGAACTTTGTATCTACCTGTTGAGTGATATTGATACTCGCTATTATATCGCTACCTATTCGCCGTAGATGAATTTATTGTAAAATAAAAACCTAAAATATCGATATTTTGAAAAAATTTTTTTTCAATTTTCTTCAACGCCGTAGTTCTGCAGGACGAAGATGGAAAGAGAAAGATAGAGATGGGGAAAAAGATCTGGTAAAGGGAAGGTATATTCTATTGACCATCGTACGTAACATATTGACTTACCACACCACCGCCGGCGCTGTGTACCAATAGACTTTTGCCAGGAGATAGATTAGCCAGTTCAAATAGAAGTATATAAGCGACGGTGTAATTCATAGTGATCGTAGTTGCGTCTAAGTAGCTCATACCATCGGGAAGTGCAAAGACTGATGTTGCCGGTACGGAAACTAGTTCCGCCCACGCCTTGTGATCGGGTAAAGCCACGACCCTGTCGCCTACCTGAAATACAAAAAAAAAAAACAAAAAATAATATATATTGTAAAAGTAGATTTTTTTTTTTTAAACTCCAATCATTGCGGGAGACTAAAATATCGATAGTCAGGGTAAATTTTATTCCGCGTAAAAATGGTATACCGGAAGTAAAGCAAAGAAACTATATAGGGAACGATTTGAGGTATTAGTGTCCCTCGTTACGTGGTTTAGTAGATTCTTTCAGATTCCGCGATAAGCATTATATACTTTATGGGTATAATATAGGTATATACAATATCTAGGTATATAGGACAGTGAAACAAATTAGGGATTGATTTACGGATCAATTAAATAAAGTGTATTGTACTACTATAATTTATAGATCCGATATATTTATACGAAAAAAAAAAAAAATAGAAAATAAAATAAAAAAGAAGGGAAAAAAAATATGGTACCTGTAATATCGTGCGGAACGGTATTTTATCATCGATGAACGCGGAACTATAAACGCGGAATTACTCACGCGACAAAAATCGCAGGGCATTAGATAAATCGACAGAAAAAAAAGAAGAAGAAAAAAATATATATGTATATTTAATACACGAAGTAAAGTGAAAAAGTTAGAGAAAATAAAATAAAATAAATAAATAAATAAGGTTTAGACATATGGACAATATTTAAATATAAGTATATAAGGTATATACATATAATAATTCCGTGTATATCTATACATACACATTATCCGCAGTAATAAAATATGAGATTAAAATAATTGTTCGCAAATACCGTTTTAGCGACACGTGTATATATACTATGTATACCTATGTAACTCTGAAAATAGCGAAAAAATATAGGTATATGTACGTCTACTCCGAGGTCACAACCCTGAACTTTGAACTCTGCCACGTGTAAACGACCCCTGGGTTGCCGGGTAGTTTTATGACCCGAAAGTGAGCCAAATTTTGCCAAGACTCCGCTGCGGCAATCCTTGATATAAAGGTATAGGTATGTAATACGGGTAAAATTGTCGATAATATAAGGTATGTAATGTACATAAAAAAATATATATATATCGACGATAAATCTAGCACGGCTGTATATAGTCATGATTTTTTTTATACGATTATCTAGAAAAAATGAAATACTGAAGAAAAAAGTAGGTATACTATATTTCGTTAAAATTATAATACAGACGCACCTTATTTTCTGTAAAATGCAACGACTCAATTATATAAAAAAAAAAAAAAAAAAATCGATTTTATTCACGAAACGATACACAAAAAATAAGTTTCTCGATGCAGTAATCCATAAGATAATTAATTTTTTATTTTATTTTTTTTCAAATTTTTTTTTTTTATCACCGCGATTATTAAGAAAAAGCCTATAAAACTTGGGATCTTTGAAACTAGAGCTTAGTAAAGCGTTCCAATTCCGGTTGCCACGCGAATTTCATGCTGTATACATATACCTGTACAAGTTTTGCGAACGCGTGCCGCAATACGGCACATATATACTATGTGATTTGCGGTAGTTTTATCCGGAATTGTAAATCGTTACATACATAAATATATACTACGTACATTACTCACATACATATGAATAGTATGTATCTCAAAAAAAAAAAAAAAAAAAAAAAAAAAAAAAAAAAAAAAAAAAAAAAAAAAAAAAAAAAAAAAAAGAAAAAAGAAAAAAAAAAAAACGCATACATATAAAACTGCATCAAGTGTAATAAGTTTACATCGTAAGAAATGATCGCCGCAGAAGTGCATCGGGCTTATATATACGAGGACGCACGCCGTCTAATATAGCGTGTCTATTCGTATATTACGTACACGTATGTATACCTACATAAATACGTACGTACGTACGTACGTACCGCGGTTGTACTTATAATTAATAACACAGGTGCCCATAGGTATATTGGCGCCTCATAGAGCTCACGCATGTCTGCTGCTGCAGCAGGATCGAACGATCGTCGTCGCGCGGAGGAGCTATAGGTACATATTATAACACATTTCTGTCTCTGCCAGTATACGACCGTCCGTGTCCGTGCGTGTCCGTGCACTGCAACGGAAGAGGGACACAGACGGAGAGACGGAGAGAGAGAGAGAGAGGAGACTGCAGTTATAGCCGTGACTATAATTGACGTGAGTCATTCCGGCAAAACTGCAACCTATGCAGGCCTCTGGGTGTAGATATATAACAATACCCTATTCAATTGCTGTCCAGCTCCTCTATACATTGCAGCAGCTACTATTTGAGTTGCTGTGATATCGACGGAGAGACAGACGGACGGACAGACTGACTGACTGACGAGTCGGTGCAGCGAGCGGGGCTACGCCTCGATCCTCACCCCCGCGCTATGAAATTTACTGTACCTACACTTAAAACTCCGCCACGAATGATAATTATTATTGCGATATGAGTATGAAAAAAAAAAAATTAAAAAAAATTACCCACTGCAGCAACAGCGATAATCTGATGTTTAGGATTTCAATTCAACCTCACCTCACCTCACATCACCGCGACACGATTATTTATTTATTCTAACAGTTGTAATTATAGCTGTATGTATACATATGTATAACGTGTATATTCATCATGGTTTTAGTATTTTCATAGAGGTGAAATCTTTTCTTTATTGTAGGATAGGATTTTCTATATATGAATGGTGTATGCGGTGTGTAGGTGGACGTGTACAATACGAGATAAGAGCTCTATATATCTGGATGAAGAAATGCGTAATCCTTGTCGCAAGGGAATTCCCGGCACTACAATCTTCTTTTCTTTACAATCATTGTCAGCTTCCGGGGCTTCCGCAAATCGTGACTTATGAGTCAGGAATTTATATATTTATTATACATATGAGTAATTCAATCTCAGGGATAAGTTCAGTTTATATATTATTCCGCCTCGGTATATTTGTATACCTGAGTTTCATGTCTATCGTCGATTTTTGTAGGAAACAAAATGTTCGTTATAAACGGCTGCAGATAAAATATTCCAAAAATAAAAAATCTTTCAAATCCTTATCTACGTACCTTGAAGTTTTCGACACCTTCGCCAATCTGTTCGATGTCTCCGGCACATTCTACGCCCATTATAAACGGAGTTTTTGGCAACGAGTCTATCGCCCCTTGGCGTGCCATCAGATCTTGGAAATTCAATCCGCTGAAACATACATAGAAGATAAGAGAATTAAAAATAAATAATTATTGATTCATTATATCGACGAGAAAGGGTATTTTAATTATCGTTCATTTTCTCGTTCTCCCTTGATGACTACAATATCGAAGAGGAAAGATACATATTTTCATTTTCGAAAAGAATGTAACGGGTTAAAACGTGTTACGTAAAGAATGCTAGGTATATATTATGACTTTGTGATGGAATTTGCAGCCACAGCTTCCTCTTACAACGCGATAAAATTTTAATACTGTACATTTATTGCTATCTAGATATACGTATGTATACCGAGGTCACGGTGCAGTGTTGATATACGTATAAACGGATAAACCGCAAATTTGCACAGCAAAATGAGAGAAATAAAAATAGAAATAAATAATTAATCAAAAATGCGGAATTCTATATATCTACTATATGTATACCACATACACGGGCAACTTTTTAAAAAAGAAAGAAACAAAAAGAAAAAAAAAAAAAGAAAAAAAAAATCAAATCTGATTTACTCGAATAATGAAATGCGGAATACTTTGACATGCAATATCGCATTTTATCGAGGCCAAGGTATGATATTGTAATTCGCAGGCTTTATAATGTCTAATACATATTTCAAACTTCCGATAGATTATAATTATACAACGAGGGTCGGAGGGTGGATGGGCAGGGTGGTTCGAGGATGAGGGTAAAAGCCTGTCTTATCAAGAATCGGGTATTCGTTCGACGTCGCGTGAGACGCCACCGCCACTCGAGGAGTAGAGAGGGTCTGCAGGGCGTCGCGACGTCTGCACCAACGTATATATTATAGGTGTATATTGTATATAAAGCAGCGTATAAGGATATACATATACCTTCCGTATCTTAAGCACATAATATATATTTGTACGACCCCAGAAACAGAAGAAAGGAGAAAAAAAAAACGTACATTTATGTAACATACGCATACACGGAGTTAAATTGCATACTGAATATATAGCAACGTGAAAAATTCTATTTCCGGTATATGTATATAATATGTAAGTATATAAAAAATAGCGTGATCATCCCTGAGTAACTATATGTATAATAGAATTCTGCGGTGCAATTCTTATCCGCTCACGTCTCGTACAGATATACCTGTAAGTTCAAAAGAAGCCCTTGCAGCAATTCGGGAATTCCCCTTCGTGATAAATTCATACGTATACATAAAGCGGTGTTAACATACTTTGAATAATATATACAGACCGCGAGGTTTTTTTTTTCTAATTTTTTTTTTTTTTTTTTTTATTTCTGTCAAATTATAAGCCTATATAGATCTGTACATGTAAATATATACCTATGTGTATTACGTATGTATGTACCTATATGTTTCATGACCTGAAAAGATTACAGTCTTTCCGCGTTTATTTATTCTGAATTCGTTTGGCGAAATTTTACCCGACAACACGCCGGCCCACTTTAACCCGTATGTTATCAGTTGCAAATTGATGTACACATCATACCTATATACATATATCACCTACTATGTGAACCTAAAGTAGGTAATTTATTCGACTATATATATTCGTCGTTCCAAGTTAGATTGAAACCCTTATACACATTACTTCGCCGCTGAATAACAATAATGATATAATAATTAGATCGAGAACTTCTTAACTCTTGTCTGCGTGTTTCGGAGTGCGAATGGTATAGTATACGTATAGTATAGCGAGGGATGAGAAAAGCGTACAAATCCATTTTAAATTGCATAAAATTGTTACGTCTCTGTGTGTGTTTCTGTGTTTATGAAAGGTAAGAATATATCTTTTTAAATATTTTGTTAGAGACTGCTTCAGGAGGCGGTAGTAGGTTGGTACTGCAGTCTGCAGGCTAGGGGTATATAAAGTGTAATTTGAACGACATGCAACCTTTTCATCGATTAGTTTGCCATGCCCCAGACGACGTAGCCCAGACCCAGACTGTCTGGCTGGTACTCTGCCGGCCTCCAGACTGTAAGGCGCCCCATGAGCCACGTAGGTAAGTATATACGTTGATCTAGATGTATATATATATACCTATATAGCTATATATATTATGTATCTATACATTATTCAATCGCAATAGACGCAACTAATGATTACCTGTAGGTATGAATTGAATCGGGAAACGTCGAGACTAATATTATTATTCGATGACTGCGATTTTTTTTTTTTTTTCTTCTCTCAATTTTTTTCAGCCAACGAAGACCGAAACGTTCGAAATGTGATTATTTTCCTTCATTTTTATCATTTTTTTTTCTTTATCTATACAGTGAGATGAGAGAGGAATTATCAATTATCCACGCTGAATGTATAGGTCCTGAAATTATCTTCTAATAGAACGTCAGAATTGTACCTACTGCGTTAACACAGTATCCACAATGCAATTCAATTGACGGTTTTTAAAAATTATTATTAATTTTCACCTTACCCCTCAACGGAGATGACTTTCATATCATAGTAAGTCTGCAATTGTTTTCAATTTATTAATATAGTATAATTCATTATAATTTTTAACGATAAATTACCCGCACGTTATAATTATATCTCACCGCGCTATATATGTGCAATTTTACTCATTGTGTTTGTGCGTGTGTTATAACGAGACGTGGGAGCAAGTGCGTATAAACGTACATCATTATATAGGCTTGATAAGAACATAGAAGGATTATTGATATGAGACTATAACGCGACGCGAAAATATGTCATTAAGTGCAGTTGCTGTTGCAGTTGCAGTTTGAGTTATGAGATTTTTTTTTTTTTTTTTTTTTTTTTTTTTGCATTTCTTCCCGCCACAGATGCTTGATAAAAAACGACTACACAACATAACAAACAGCTGCTGCTGCTGCGAACCTTTTCTCTAAGTAAATTGCAAATCGCAGTTTCTTCTTATATACCTATAATATACTCGTATATGTTGCAGTATATGCGGTAATATAGTATTATATATTGATTCTATATATAGAGAATCTGTGAATTTCCTCATAAATCGCGAATTCAAATCGACGCCCGATGTAAAATTTGAAGTAGAATGGAACAAAAACGACCGCAAATAAAAAAAAAAAGGAATATGTAATCAAAATTCCAACATGTTTTTTTTTTCATTCAATTTTTTTTTTTTTTTTTCTTTAAGAAATGGGTTCAATCTTATACATCTACATCGAATCAGAATTCCGATGATATGGTATATTATACACATATGTATGTACGTACATACAAAAAAAGGGCACGTGATAAATTAGACGCTTAGCGTAAGCGACAAAAAAAAAATATTTTTCCACCCCCACAATTTACGACTCGTTACATTCTCATGATTCCTATATACCATATGATATAAGTATATGTATGTATACGTAAAGACGTCGTTATATGTAATATGAATATACTATATCGTTAGGTGTGATAAATTATTCTCTAAAACGATTAAACCTTATACCTTCGAACCTTGCAACTAAAATTACGCATCTATAACCCATATATAGGTATACATATACCAATCTATAAGCACATACATGGTTAAACAACGGTGTCGCGCATGATTAATCACGCGTATCTCGTATAAGCTATATGTACAAATACATACACATATGTATATGTATATAGGTACGCGTATAGAGGTAGTTAAAAATGCGTGTAAGTACAGTGTAAATTATACATATATATATATATATATACATATTTTACACACGTATATATTGTTTTTGTACCCGGGGGGGGGGGGGGAGGTAAAATGCATTTTGTGCTCATATATTATATACCTATATAGTATAGTATAGTATAGTATGTACGTATACGCGTCTACGTCTGCATACACATTAACATGCGACATACATGTGTGTGTAATATATCATAGACGAGGAGTTAGTGAAGCCGGGTTTAAGGACGCGTGTGTGTTTAGATAGGGGGAGGGTAGGGGGAGTACGGAGGGGGTGATGACTGGTGAGCATGGAAGCAGATGTCATTCTAGGGTTGACGGCGCGATCGCGATCGCAGCTGGCTTCAGAGTTTAGACCGGTACCTATACATACAGTTATGGAGCGTGTATGCATGATGTATGTATGTATGTACATACATATACGGCAAAGTAGTATATTATGGTGGTCCTAAAGCGAAGCGCGGGCGGAAGGAAGACCCCAAGGCTAAAGTAGTGGTAACGCTGCAGGATGGATGAATTCAAGGGGCTTCTAGGTGTATGCAAGGGCATGAGGACGGTAAACAAACCAGAGCAGAGACGAGCAGAGCAGAGCGAAGCTAAGCTAAGCTAAGCAAAGCAAAAAAAATGAGACAAAATAAAAAAAAAATAATATTAAGCTGTTAAGCACCGAAACTGTAAACACCTTGAGAGGAAGTTTTGACGTTATTTCAAAAGAGAATTATAAACGTATGGGTTACAGTATACCCATACTTTACCAACGTACCACCACATGTATGTATATGCAACCCTATTGCAGCAGTTTCGAAAGAAATAAAAAAAAAAAAAATTTGACCGCGTATATTATGTACATATAGATTATAATATATCGTTATAGATATAAGTATATTGGAAATATCTATGCTGCAAGTTATGTACATACATACATACGTACAGGTATATATATTATAAATTTACGATCATAAATTCGTAAAGATAAATAAAATGCCGTGCAGGAAGTACCGATTTCTCTTTAAAATAAGTTGCTACGGTGCAGTATAGTAGGTTTACGGGTACATACATATACCTATATACTACATATGTATATACGCGCAATCGTACAATTGGTAGAGAAGAATTATACAACCGGATCGAATGCGCGTGTCAATTGAAAGAATAAAAAATGAAAAAAAAAAAAAAAAAAACAGTCGATTGCATATGAGGTATAGCTATAGGTATGTAGTATATGCAATAATGACAATAATGATGATAATTATAATGATAATAATAATAATAAGAAGAAACGTGGAAGTATATAGTAAAGAGAAAATGTTTAACTGCCATTTAGAGTTATACAAAAAAAAAAAAGAAAAAAATTGGAAAGAAAAAAGTTTTTTTTTTTTTTATTTGCAGTATACCTATTTAAACAATTTTCAAATATCTATTCGCGTGGACACACCCTGGGCGTCGCGACGCTCACAGTGGTTCTCCGTCGATTTTCATCATTGCGTAGGACGACGCACTTGGCACCAAAGTGTCTATAGGGTGACGGTATTGATCGGGCCACACCCCATGGGCCATGGACGCCTTACTCAACACCATAGCGTACACACGTAGTATGTACCTACGTTACTTACCAAAGTTTAAATATATTGATGTATAAAAATTATTGTAAATGAATTATACTTGATCGAGAAAACAGAGCAAAGCCGAACCGATCTCATAAAAAAAAAAGTAATCAATGAAAAAAAAGAACAGGAAAAAAATAAATAAAAAATCGGGAGCTGAGTCGAACACACATACATACATATAGATAGATAATTGGATGGATGGATATTACGTATAATTTAAGGTTTATCGTATATAGGGCTAGCGGTGACGACGACGAGGAGAAATCTGTCGGAAATGAATCGTAGGGATATATAATACGGCCACATATTCATATAGATATAGTTATAACTTGTAGTGAAACAGATAGCGTCCGATGACTGGTTGAGAATGACGCGTTTTATTGGATTGGATGCGACAGAGATTACTATACGAAAGAGATGCATACATGATGCATAAATGTGTTATTATTATTTCAACATTTGTTGGGTTGAATCACGATTTCATTTCATCGTTTTTTTTTCTTTATTTTTTTCTTTCACATTGTGTCTACGCGTTTTCTATTTTATCTGCAAAAATTTTAATCACGCGGAAAAGGGAAAAACCGTTTTGGGGTATCAAATTTTTTTCCCTTCTTTTTAGGTACGTTACGTTATTTTGATACGAGAACGGTGTGGAAGAAAGACTCCAACTAATGAAAGACCCATTGTTTTTAGTCACGACTGATAAAGAGTTACTAATTAGCTCCTGATATCTTGCGTAGTGAGAATATATGAATAGATCTCTTTCAGGATTGTTATACATCATACAAGTCGCGATGTAAGTACGTACAGCCAGTTTCAAGAAACTCTCAGAATATCCGATAAAATGACCGATGTTTTAAATCAATTTTATTTTATAATACTCCGAAACCAGAAAAAAAATATATAAAAAGAAAACTCCGAAAAGAAAAAAAAATCTCAAACATTGTAAAAAAAAAAACGCAATTTTATTTCATTTTCTGCTGAAATGAAATGCAGACTTTCAGTTTAAGAAATTTCCGGAATCTTTCCAAAACCTCATAGTCAGCTGTGCGGCAGGTCAGACTACGTTCCAAGAATTTAACGATACGAACAGCTGGTCACTCGGTCAGCTATGCATATTTTGAAGAAAAAGAAAATATCGTGCGGTAAAACTATTTCGTCATAAAGGTATTTATTTCTTTTTATTAATTATTCCTAAAGAAAAAAAAAAAAAAAAAAATTTACTAAAAAGGTTTATCACTTTATCTATCCGTTTCCCTTCCCCGTCTCAATGATAGTATAATGCGCTTCGCAGCCGACCAACTTATATATTTCTCGATCTGACTCGTCGTGAGTCATGCGTGGAAATGCAGTCAAGTCTGGCTTACAAAGCGCTCACGTGTTTCCGACCCCTACTGCGGGTCGAGAAAATTAACGAGAAGAATTCTATTGCTACTACGTACGATTATTCTGTCTAGTAATAGCATGATGATGACGATGATGATAATGATGATGATGCGTATGTACGTACCAGGGGTACGGAAGAACGACAGTAATTTGTTAACTATATCATGAATTATGTACAGCAAAGATAAGCGGGGTATAAAAATAACAATGAAAAATCATTAAATATATCGTAACTTTTATCAGAGAGTATCACTCGTGCATATTTACTCATAAATGTATGTACGTATGTATAGAATCCGATATATGTATTGCTATTGGCAATTGACCTGAACAATCAGTAAAAACCGTTAGAAAATAACAATATAGTTATCAATAATAACTTATACACATACATCGAACGAGAGTAGTAAGCGTAAATAAAAAATATAAGTAAATAAAAAATAGCAATGAAAAAACCGATCGCCATTTTATTCTGCAAATACATCGAAAGGCAATCGGTTTAATTGCCTACGTCCGTTAGAATAAAACAAAAGAGACTTTAAGACTGTGTCCTTTCTTCTGACATTGACTGACAGCAACTCGAATGATGGAGAACTTTCGGTCAAATTATAATCATCGGTCGAAAGATTTAAATGATGTTAAGTATGTATGTATAGGGACAAAAATTGCGATATAAAGGGTAGAAAATTGTAATATGTGTATTTGTACTGACCATGCTTTGACGCGAATAAGAACCTCGCCCTCGCCAAGCGTTGGTTCCGGCTTACGAAGAACCTTGACGCTTTTCAGTCCGCCAAAACCGTTGAGAACTATAGCCCGCATGTCTTTCGGCTCGGGCGACGGTTTTTCTTCACCATTTTCCTTCGGTTTTTCACCATCTCCATTTTCCTCGATCTTTTTATCGTCCCCGTCTTCTTTCTGGGATTCGCTTTTCTCGTTCTTAGTTTCATTCTCGTCCTTTGTCACGATTTCTTCGGCCGTTTTATCCCCCTCGACGGTTGGGCTTGTTTCGTTTTTCTCTTCGGCCATTTTTCGGCTTTCACACAGCTACGGGCTTGTTAGCTTTTTTTTTACCCCTTTATTTTCTCTTCTTTTCTTGTCTCGTATTTTTCTACGAGACTGGATTGACCTGATCGCTTACTTGCTGCTTACTCTTAACTACTTTCTTACTTACTTACTTACTTCCTTGCAAATTTACGAGAAGCTAAGTTAAACTGACCAAGGACTACACTACCTAACGTCCGCACGAGACTACCTCTGACAGCGATCTGACGCGCAGCGTCGCCTAGCAACTCGCCGCCCCTGTAACAGGTGCCCAACGATGCTCCTGCCGCATTACGCCCGCGCAAAGTAGTCCCACGATCCTACCCAGGAATAAACGGAAACCGCGAAATTACGGGAGAATAAACTATTCCGTAGAATTGATCAGCTGCAATTTAAATATGAGGAAATAAAAATTCCGTTCTATTGTATTTCGTATTTATAGTTTTTAATTTACCCCTTGAAATTTATACCAATAAATTGTACACCGGTAATACATCTATCCTGTTGTATATATGTATACATATATTTATTCTAGACCTTACACGGTTTACAATGAATAGTCAATAATTTTACGAATTAATTAATAAATGTTTTATCATTGAGAAAACTGCCGATACTCCGAAAATAAAAGTTTCGGAAATGATAAAACCTTTATTTAAATATTTCGGAATTTTCATTACTCAATGTGTAATTACAGTCTAAAATATATTTGCTCCTGAAAATTTAAAAAGTGGAGATTGTGATTCATTCTTACTCCAAATTCGGCCGATAACGCTGCCTTTCTTCTTTACTTGCGGAGTATCTCTCGCTCGACGCGCCCTTTCGAGTAGATATAATATTTTATAGCTGATCCAACCAGTCAGCGGCACCGGCATCGGGGTGGTTCGCGATTCGTCGTTCGAAAAGCAGTCCGCAGCAGACGACGCCCGGTGTCTTGACTGTATTAATACGCCATGCGATTTTATCATTTAAGAAATACTAATTTTTTAATTGGCGACAGAATTCTGTCTAATTTGCCATGAGCTTGACTAAGAAAGGGGGAAAAAAATGTAAACAGTCTTATTTATCACAAATGTGACGTATTACAAATGTTTCTATTTTATATCTTTGTATACATTCGCTATTTCGCAGTTAATTTCCAGCTCTGACAATCGCTGGTAATCAGCTGTCAGGATCAACGACAATAGAGACGCGTAGTATCCAGATTCAATTTATAATTAAATATGCTATCTAGGATCTAGGGCGAGAAGCGATAAAGATGAAAGTGTAATGTTTCGTTTCACGATACACATACAATTCAATATTAATTCGGTATCTTTCAAAAAAGTCAATTACACGAGTCAGTTTTATTTTATCGTCTTCGATGATTATTACTGGTTCTGAACGCTCGCGTGTGATGATCGTTAGTCGAGTGGCCGCAATTAACCAAGTTTTGATAAACAAGATTGCGTATTAATAATAAAATAGATAAACAACTGAACGGTTCATATTTCCCTAAAAGAGTATCGCTCAGCGATGATATTCGTAATAATTAATAACTACGGTATACATATATTACTGAAGAATAATTTACCGGAAAAGCCGGCCGGGTTCTCTGTGAACATAACTAACCATGCTAACAAAGAGCTCTGTTGTATCGCGAGAGAAAGACCTGTGGTGCTTTTCATTCGTTCGACTAAAAATTCGCAGACCTTTAATTAACATGCTATAGAAATTTACCGAACTTAGAAATGCAGATTGTATTACAAACAATAAAGATTATACCTTAATAATTCATATTTCTTATTGTATTTTATACGTAATTAAAAGAATCCTGAATCCCTCTCGCTCTTCTCCAGTACATACGTACATTTATAGATACTACCTATACGAATGTATAATTGAAGCACAACGAATCCAGGAACATTATTAATTAATAGACGTATACACAGTGCAACTGAATTATACACGCGTATACGAATCGCGTACTTATATTATACGTGTAATGTATACTATACGTGCAGAATACGTATAGCAGCACAGATTAGCATTAAAGTCATTCACTCCAATCAGCACATCCTCATTGCGGACTTGCAGTTCTCATGATTCGGTCCAATTGTTTCGCGGATTTACCGTTACAGTGCAATAATTAACAACTTCTGTTACGGGTTGGTTGATTTTTATACAATAAAATATAGTATAGTGAAAAAATAAAAATAAATAAACCGTTGTTCATGTATGATATATAGAATTATGTTAGAAAAATAAACAACCCGCAAATTATATTTAACCTGAAATTTTAAATCATATTGCAATAAGTTTTTATCTTCATCTCTGACGATGCTGGTTAATGCTGGTCATGAGAATAAAAATATTCGTCAGTATTATAGAATTTTTCAATATTGCGTCATCAGAAACATGATGTATGTATTTTAGATACATATTTCTGCGATATATAATAACAACACCTTATATCTACCTGTAAAATAATCAAATTTCAATAAATTTACGCAATCAAGGTCTAGTTCGAGTTTGAAAAGACAAAAAATAGTATGGGGTAGGGGACACCCGGGTTTGAACCGGGGACCTCTCGATCTGCAGTCGAATGCTCTACCACTGAGCTATATCCCCAAGTGAATGTCAAAAGTAAGAAATGCTACTCGGAGAGCTTGAATCGTTAGTTAAAAAATAATCGTGTTATCGGAATAATATTTGCGTCGTAAAATGGGAACAGAAGAATCGATAGCCATGCGAATTATGATGTAGTACGCGTAATTGTCAGTTGTCGAACTGACGTGTAGGTATATTTCTGAAATGACGTAATCTGAATACTACATTATATCGTTAACTTTATTATCATTATTAAATATGTGTACACACAATATTAATATGAAGAAAATATGTGTGGCCTTTGAATCCTACTCCCACTCCTAAAATTTCCTACTGTGCAGTGGCTTAACACTTATCACCTTAAAAATAATTATCTTTACTGGTATGATGAAAATAATATCTAGTCGCAGGATATATAATAGACGGACGCTTAGAGCATGTAGTATTCATACATTGTATACCGACGTATGTAGTTGAAGATATCAAATGCGTGCGGTTTATAAATGATAGATCGTATCGTGTAGTACTATACGTATACGAATATTGATTGATGTAAAAAAAAAAAAAAAAAGAAAATATAACAATACGGGCAGTTTCACCTAACCTACATTTCTTAAATTCTAAATTGACGGTTTCACATTTCCGCTAAACCACCAAGTGTGGATTAACATTGCGATAATAATTCATCTTATTAAAAAATTCCCCACTCTTAATTCTTTCCTCACATTCTCTCTCCCTCCGATTTCAATACCTTCGGATCTAGCAGACGACGTATAATCCAGCCATCCAGGTTGACTGAATAGTAGCCACGCTATTCGCTAGCTTATCGAAATCTCTACACATAATTCATTTAAAAAGTATTGTTAAAAAACGTTCAAGGATCAATCACATCTTGTGTTATATCGATCTATGGCGGACAATGAGGTGGATCGTTCAAACAGGTAATAATAAATTTCATTTAAATTATTTATTTATTTTTCAAGCTTTGAATTCGCATGTATATTACGATCTGTCAAAAACATGTGGTCTTATCGTACAATTTCATCTCAAGTAACACGGTATACCTGTACCTATACCTATAGATATATTTTCGTGTACCTATAGACGTTTACTCACAATTTCGTTAATGTCATAATATCTATTTATAAATATTTCCGATTCCGATGCATGTGCTCGCGCAGTGTTTTCATTACATAACCTATTAAATTCAAGACCAAAAATTGGCGTAAACATTATTAAAATGGTACATTCGGACGTTGACAGTTGGCTCTGGGGATGGTTCAGCTGGTCTCGATCATCCACAAACATGTTACGTGCTGCTGAAAAGAAGATCTTATCATGTAAGTAGATATTAATATTTTAAAATTTATAACTCACTTGCGTGACCTTGGTGTCCAATAAGAAATGACTTGCACATGATATTGATTACTGTAGAATGATGTAACAAGCTATGAGTCATAGAAAAGAACAGATGAAATCATTTTGTCGAAAGTCAAAGGCTAAAATAAATCAAATTTCTACAAGCATTACAATTTGTACTATCAATTCTATCATTATTTAAGGTTTAAAAACTGCCTATCGCGGATGGTACGTAGATATCGGTCCTGTTGTTGGAAGTGCTGATAAAATATGGACAATATCTTTGAATGAAGAATCGCCAAAAACTCCTATAGTCTTACTTCACGGATTAGGAGCTGGCGTAGCTTTGTGGTGTTTAAATTTAGACGCCTTAGCTTCACAGAGACCAGTTTACGCTATAGATGTACTAGGTGAGTAAAATTCCTGATACAATGATCAAAATTTCACAAAATTTCAGCTGAGATTGGAGAAAAAATCACTTTCAATTGATTCGTTCTCGCTTATCGGTGTTTACTCAGATTTGTAAACAAAAAAACTTATTTGATGTGAGGTGAATGATGATCCATTTTGATAATCAGACAATGTGTTATTATTTCCTGTTACTCCGTTGTCTTATAATCCACTTGTGGTGTGAGTAACGCTGTGAACTTTGGTCTAGCATAATTACGTGTGTTCTATGTACGAATCCTTTGTGTCGTTTCAAATTCCAATATCTTGATATCTGTGTTTTTTTTTTTCACATAGTAGATAAACTTTTGTTTTCTACAGGATTTGGCCGAAGCAGTAGGCCTGTTTTTAGTAAAGATGCATTGGAAGCCGAAAATCAATTGGTACGTTCTGTCGAAGAATGGAGAAGAGAAATGCAGCTTGAGAAAGTCGTTCTACTCGGTCATTCAATGGGTGGTTTTTTAGCCGCTTCATATGCCATCAAATATCCTGAACGAGTCAAACACCTTATCTTAGCAGATCCGTGGGGATTTCCTGAAAAACCATCGGACCAAGCAAACAAAAGCAACATACCGTTCTGGGTCAAGGCTATAGCGTTTGTTGTACAGCCTCTTAATCCGCTGTGGGCCGTCAGATTCGCTGGACCATTTGGTATAAAATCGATATTGAAATATCATTTAAACAAAACTGTAGTAGCTAGTGATTAAACTGCTTGTTAACACTCGTTGTTTAGGACAGTGGTTGATAGAAACGACTAGGCCAGATATTGTGAAAAAGTTTACCCCATTGTTGAAGGAAGATGGAGTTATCTCGCAATACATTCATCAATGCAACGCACAAACACCTTCGTAAGTGTAGACAGAGGTTTTTAATGAAAGTCTGTACATTTTTATAATATATTTTTTCGAATTACAGAGGCGAGAGTGCTTTTCACGCAATGATGCACGGATTCGGCTGGGCCAAGCATCCGATCGTTAAAAGAATGGACCAGCTGAAGCCAGAGATACCTATTACTTTGTTGTATGGTAGTCGATCTTGGGTTGATAACACTGCGGGAGAAACGATAAAGGAAAACAGAGCCGGTTCTTACGTTAATGTACAAGTAAGTGGTAAATTTTTAGTGAATTTTGAACCATGTTTCTATTTGTTCCTAGGCAAATTTTCGCTGACGAGATTTGTAGGAACTTATGAAATTTGACAATTTTTTCTCATGCTCTTGGTTTTTATTATTTATTGCATTTTTTCAGGTCATAACTGGTGCTGGTCACCATGTATATGCTGACAAGAGTGAAACCTTTAATAAACATGTATGTGAGGTATGCGAGCTAAGTGATTTAGTTGAGCTGCCAAAATCGTCGTCCAGTATTCGTCTGGCAATAAAAGCTGGCAGCAATAAATCTTCAGTTGGAGATGAGGGAGAACCTCAATTGAACAGAATAGAACCGCAAGAAATTGCCAGTCCTAGACCAAGGTCTAGTTGAGGATTGTAGAGAGTTTATTCTTTGAATTTAAACACTGTTTATAGTGATCTTAATACTTTGATGATCTATAACGGTATTGAGTAGATATAATTATCAGCTAAGAATATGATTGAGGAAGTTTTGAATAACTCAACAAAATCTTTCGGTAGAATTTGAATGAGAAATTACCAATATTATTTCTTGTTTATTTGAGTTTTTCAATTTGTTTTCTTCAGAATTTTAATTTCGTGAAAAAATATTTCTGAAAAAAAAAAGAAATCATTCATCCGATTCAATTTGTTCTGACATTCACATACTTCGTCTTATATTCTTACGCAATTTACACTGAAAAACCAGTTGGGAATGCAGCTTTTATCGAAAATTCATCACCGCAACAAAGCCAGCTTTACGTGCTGCTTACTTAAACCTAGATATTCATATTTATTTTTTTATGATACAAAAATACGTTTCCAAGATCCGAAAGAGCCAAGATTCACTTTTATAACATTCATTGAATAACGGTTTGATATGTGGTGAACTATTTGAGGGAATCTGATCCGTTTTTGTAGATAATATTTTTACATCAAATAATCTAAACAATGAAAATCAGAAAATCTTTTTATGAATAGCTTTACACAATTAGGATTTCACAGATAATTATTTTAGTGAAAAATTAGTTTGAATTTAGGCCTTTTAGATGCTATTACGGTATAATTGAATATTTTTTACTATTATTCATAATCTTTTATCAAAGTTGTAAAAAAAAGATCACAAAATCAGAAATAAAATTACGGGTGTTCACTATCGGTAAGAATATGGGGTAGAAAATTTTTTGTATCAAATATAATGTTCTTGGAAAAGAAGGACATTATTTTTGAACAATTGCAAGTACAGAGATATTTGAATATTAGGTAATTAAAATGTTATTTAATGTAATAAATCTAAGGCCTGAGCCACTAAAAATTACTTATAACTAAAACTAACATTGTACCTTAAGTTAGGTAGGTATTTACTGCGAAAAAATTATTTAAATCTAGGATTTAAAGGAATAAAAAAAAGCAAGTATTTGGCGATTATTTTTTTATTTGTATTTTTATTCTTGTCTATTATTCTCGCCAAATTTGTATGTACAGAAAAAGTAAATAATGTTTAAATAGATTTTTAAAGCATTACTAAATACATGGTATATTTACAAAGTCGCAATACACGAACATACACACCGAAATTTAATATGCAATTACATATTACATTAATATGATATAATAAAAGTATATTCTTTGTTTATAAGATATTTTCTCAAACTAAAATACCCGAAAAAGATGTAAAACGCTTTTCAATAATTGCATCATACTCTTTCTGTTAAACCTACAGACTAAACATCTTATCGCGATATCCTTTTGTTAGAATAATCAGTAGTAAACATTGAATATACAGTTTATAAATGAATTTATCGCTCTTCAAATTTCTTCGCCTCAATATCTACATTAAAAACCTCATCCTCCTCTAAATGATCATCATCATTATTATCACGAATATCATCATCCAATTCCTCCTGATTGAACAAATAGAGTTCATCTTCACGATTGTCAGTCCTTTCTATGTCATACTTTTTCCTCCGTTTCTCATCCAATTGTCTCTTAGTTAAGAACTCCAAAAATGCTGCATTCTTTTGCTTGACGGTCAAATATTCCGTTACTTGGGAACTCTGTCTCTCGTTACGAGGTGAAGGATTTATTATATTCAAAGATCGATTATAAAATGCTGCTCTGGATTTATCCATAGAACTTTTGACCTAAAATGGAAAAAGCATAAACATCATTATGGACATATAAGATGCTGTAAAGTTTAAGATTTTATTTATTTTCAGTTCCAAAAAACTGGCTGTTGATCAGTTATTAAACTGTATGAACAAAGAACGTGAAAAACTCGAGAATTTACCACGCTCTTGGAACACTAATATAGAATAAATTTCATGAATTATTTCTGTCTAATAAACCTTAGCCATAATCCGAGCTTGGTCTAATCCCAAGACATCGTTTCTCATCTCTGGTAAAGGTTCTTCCGCGCTTTCAAGTTCGCTTTCTTCTATATCATGTTCTAGCTTTTCAATATCACTCCAAACTTCAGGAGGTAGTTTGAGGTTTAAGACTGGAGTAGTCTTCAAACGTAAAGTAGGATCAGTCGGAACGAAATCTTCCCCAAAATCAGCCACTGCTAATCGTCTATCAATTTCAATAAATGTAGTATATTGTTTGTCTTTAACAAACTTTATGATCGGAACAGCACCCATTACTCTTAGCTGGCTAAGCTCGTGCCTCAAGGGTCCTTCGGCTTTGGTCAAAACATCCTCAACCAGTTCATCCATTTCTGGCGTTTCCTTAGCCAGCCAAAATACATTGACTAGATGAAAGTCTGGCGTCACACTGACCCGAGATATTTCAATTCCTTTGCCAACTATACTTGGAGCTATTTCTCCCGTTGCCATTAAATCTGTTATATATTTCATGAATATCTTGTTCAGAACAGTATTTCTTCGATTACTTTGAGGCACAGCTGGTTTTTTAGTCGTCACGCTGTTTGGGGGGACTGTTTCATTTGGCCCAAACCATTTTCTGTAATTTTCAATTCCCGGACAACACATGAGGTTTGTTATTACAAAAGAAATTTAGAAAATTCAAATAGAGTTTTCAGCGTAATTTTTATTTATGTGTTTTGTCGTCAACTCGAAAGAGAAATATCGAATACGAATCGACGAACAAGGTTAGGTTCGTATAGTAATATATTTTATTAGTCATTTTCTACGCTACATGTGAATTGCGAATGTTACATATAATCTTACCTCTTACCCGATTCTCCTCTCATTATTTTCGTCATAAACTTTCCCTCTCTCTTTGCGTATTTATTCAAATTTATATTACAAGTTGAAATATTGCGAGAGAGGTTATACATTAGTTTCATCTTCGCGAACTCCTGCATTTTAAGAACTATGGGTAATTGAGGTTTTTTAACTTAACAGTTCTGTACCGAGTGATATTTAAATATTTATCACGTTTAATTTCTCATTCGACATTTCAACTTTATGATTTACCTATGTATTGTAATATAATATACGGTATTTATTATTTGAGGTTATGTTCGCCAATGGCCTCGAAAAAGTCGAGTATTGTATCATGCAGGGTTGTCCAAAGCTAATTATTGGAAGTAGTCCCGCGAAGCGTCAACATCAGCTTCTGCTAGATAATTTCTATAATGAAAAACGATATGAAACAATGAAAAAGTAGGGATTTGAAATTATGAGTAATAAAAGATATGCGTGATAAAAAAATAATACGCAAAATTCATTTCTCAATGAATCGACGATAATAATGAAATGGTAGTAATAAAAAGATACGTGGATCTACCACAACCTCACAGATATACGCGTAATAAAATAGTACCAGTAACAGCTAATAAAGTAACTAAAAACTATATCGACTTATGTCTCAAATTAATCTAAAATACATTATGAATGATGATCAGGAAATCATGTTATTTTTAGCGGGAAAATATCACATTTTCATATGATATTATCGTTTCTATATTTCCCGCCAACTTGGCAAACATGGCGATCGTTCATCGTTTCCCGCCAAGGTGCTGCGGCTCCTCGTATGGCGCACCCCAGTTGTGCTGTTGAGGTTTTATCCGTGATTTAAAGTGATTTTTAATAAAATATCATTAGAAAAATGGGGCAATCGGACGACGTTGAAGATTCTACGTACAGTAGGCACCAGGATTTATGCCAAAAGTTGAATATGGATGCTACAGCAGCATCCGAAGCTTGGAAATCGTACGAGACTATACGACAGAATTATACTCTCGAGGTATTTTACTATTCCATATATAAAACAATTATTTTAATTTTACCAAACCCCCATTTACAACTATTTACAAACAAATTTCGAAACCAGCGTTACATTCTCCCGTAAAATATAATCCATAATCATTATCTCACGATCACGCCAAATCAACAATGCAATGATTCAAAAAAAAACATTTCACACTACAAATTCATCCTACAATAATATACAATAATCATTCAATATAAATTACAATCTTATAAAAATTTTTCGTCAATTCAATCACAAACTAAATCCCACCAAAACAATCGAAATAACATTAACAAAAACAATCCCACAATTTCCTATTCCAAAAGCTAAACTTCTGCGATTAAGATTTTACATCAGATAATCCGTTCAAAAATTATTAGTTTTTTGAAAAAATTCATTCAAATCTATAAAATTTCCTCATTAAATTTAATTTCCCATAAAAATTTCACTCGAACGTTGTTATTGGTGTTGAAAAAATTTTTTCTTTTTTTTTATCTCACCCTAAAACGCGAAAAATTTCTTATTGTCGACTCAATTTTACAGGGAGATCAACTCCACTGGATAGGATGCGCACTGTACGTAGCTTGTCGAAAATCTTCGACGCCAACGGTTGGTAGAACTGGTACGAACGTCGAGGGAAACTGCGTATCTCTAACGCGTCTTCTCCGCCTTTGTAATCTTTCTTTGATACAATTTTTTACAAAGAGTAAAAACTGGGCTGACATGGCAAGCATGCCGCAGGATTTTAGATCAAAGATAGATAAACTTGAAAGAAATTTTACCGTATCAATGTTGATATTCAAGAAATATCAGCCCATATTCACCGACATATTTAAAAATCCGGCTGATGACATAGCCAGACCTCTAAGATCCAGGAGACAGAGAGCAATGCCGTGCACACCATCTAGAGTTTTTGAATTTTGCTGGACCCTTTTCGTATGCATTAAGGGGGCTGTTCCTGAAATATCACACGATTTAGTCAATCTAAATCACCTACTTCTGGCTTGCTGCGATCTCATTTACAGCAATGCCCTTTTGGCCAATAGAAGAGATCTGCTTAATCCTAATTTCATTGGTAAGTTTAAAAAGGAGAATGGAAGCATTTTTTGTTTCATTCTAAGCGATTTTTTCCCCCGTTCATTTTTACCTTCAGATATGGTTAATTTTGTCATTTATTTTCTTGTCACCTAGGACTGCCGTCCAATTACAACGATGAAAATTACGTCCCGCCGGAGACTGCGAATTGTATTATCAGTCTGTTGTGCGAAACTCGCGAAGGCATTGTTGTGGAAGCTAAATATATAAAAGAATACTACTTGAATGAGCATATAAATAAATTGTTTAATGACAGAGTATTGCGCGGAGATCAATCAAACTTCTCTGGTATACTTGAGCCTCTGAATTTTGATGGAAATAGCAAGGCTGTTAACAAAGCATACGAGCAACACGTTCTTAGCGTCGGTGATTTTGATGAGAGAAAGTTTTTGGGTAAGAAATACAACTTTCTTTTATATATATGTTTTAGTTTAAGAGAGAAATCGTTCTTTGAAGCAGAGAAAAGTGAGTAATTTAGATTGTTTATTCTATTAGGATCAATTGTTCGGCATGGAAGAACAGATTGAACTTTTTTTTTGGTTGCACTAATAGTATGTATGTACATTGGTACGGTATAGCTAACTTGACACAGTTCGTAATCCAAAGAAATATACATATTTGCTTGCTAATGGCATGAGAAATTCAATTTTTTATCATCATGAAAGAGTTTTTAAATGTTGAACCTCTTAGCTGGACTTTAATCGATTAATTTCATACATTCTGTTTCGATCTTTTATATTTTATTCATGCTTCTGACCATTTTCTCGCTTGCTTATTTGGATGAGTGCAAAGAAAAACAAAACAGGCTGGAATTCTTGTACTTTTTTATCCTCTACTGTAACTTCCTTTGCTTCCTCAGCCAGGGGATTATTAATTATTTTTAATATCTCACTATTTTTCTATCTCATTGTTAATCCCAGTTTATTGTTTCATTTATTTTTAAACATAGTTCCATATTTCCTGGACATTTTTGCATTTCATTACAATCATTTTCATTTCTGGCTGTTAACCGATTTGTGTCCGCTTTCTTGTGGCTATGGTTTGCAGCCGAATGGAGGCGAGTGAGACTCAACGGAATCTCGACGATCGAAATGCTTGGCAGGGATATTTCTTACCGCACTAAAATCCCCAGGCACTACATGCTTAAAGGTGGGTTAGCAAAAGCTTGACTAAAGGCAAGCAGAGAGAGAGAGAGCCCATAAATTTCTATAATCTAATCTATAATCAATCTGAAATCTTCTTTTGATCTATTTCACAGCCACGACCATCAATTTTTTTTTTCAACAATAACAATTAGTCTTTTGTTAGATAGCTCACCTGTTTCATTTTCACGATTGCACCTTTGTTTTTGTACAAATGTGAAATTTACTGCTTGGTAACAGATACTGCACATTAAACAATTTGTATAGTAGTCAAAGTATTTCTGTACTCCAGTATTATCTGTACTCCATTTAAGTTTAAAACAATCTGAAGTCTTCAATAATATGTATAGGTCTTTGTCAAACTTATCATTTTTGTTTAATTCATATTTTTCGATTTGGTATTTTGTTTTAGTTGCAAAATATTGTCTTATAAAAATCTTTCCTTATGGTTTGATTTACGTCATTTATATTAATAGGATCACAGCAAGAGTTTTATTATGTTCGGGCATAGCCAGACAGCCGTACATATCGGATTAAATAAGGAAGCCATGTTTCTCACTTGTAAGAAATTTAGAATGCATAGGATTGTTTTACACATTTTCCAGATGCAGATGCCAGCGATAATATTGGATCACCAACTAAAAACGTAGGGGATCTCCACGAGCACTTTATACTCAAGCGTGAACCATATGGTGGCGTAAGTATTGGTCTAAAAATTCTGTGATTAAAATTTATAGTACATAATGTGATACAAGTTAAACCAAAGTTCAAAGGTTCAAAGCCTCTTTCAGTTAATCAGAATTGATATTAACGGCTTAACGTTTAACATCGCTTTGTGTTCCTTTTTTATAAAGCAAATGCAGCATTTTGCACCACCGACTCCATTAACTGGTAGAAAATACCTTCGATCTAAAGATGTTGCGAATCCAACACCACTATCAACTGCAAATCAAAGCGTCAGTCGTTTACAAGCTCTATTAGCTGGTCGTAAACCAACGCCAAGTGATGCTTTGAAGGAAATGTTGAACAGTTGTACACAGGACATTGAGGCGACCATCGAAGCACGAGTAAATGAAATTGGTGAACAGTTCTGCAGGAATTATACCCCAAATACAGAAGACACTGATATGATGAAGGCTGGTTTTGGTAGACAACGACTGCAACTAGCTCAGACTTTGTTCTACAAGCTTTTGGAGACGATTTTAATCGATGAGAAACGTAAAAAACCGAACTTTGATATTACGGTACGTAAACTGAGACACTGTATTGTATTAAGTGAAAATTTCATATTCGTACACAAATGTTAATCATAATTGTTTTTATATTCTTTTTTTTTTCCAGTATCTACTTTCACAAGAAATATTTCATCAGTGTTTGTTTGCCTGCTGTTTAGAGATTGTTATATATTCTTATAAAAGTCACAGATCATTTCCATGGATTTTGACTGCTTTAAACTTGGAACCTTACAATTTCTACAAAGTAATTGAAATCATTGTCAGATCAGAAGATCAATTGTCTCGCGATATAGTAAAGCATCTAAACGTAATCGAGGAAAAAGTCCTTGAGACTTTGGCTTGGAAAAGTGAGAGTCCTTTGTGGGAAGCTATTGAAAAAACACAAGGAGGAGTTCCAAGTTACGAGGAAGTTTCTCTGCCTGGAACCTTACACCTTGATATTATCGACCCTAATACTCCAGGACAACCTGTTTTGAGACGTATGGCACTTGACCGAGGCAATCTTCACGATGTTCAGCAAAGTCCAATCTCCTCTGCCTCCGAAAGGTGAAAAAATTGGAGTATTATAAATTCAGATTGATGATTGTATTAGAAAAATCCTTAAATGGAGCCAATTCACAACTGTTTGAACATTTTTGCAATAGATTCCAATCACCAGTAGCAGCGACGGGCCATGCGAAGAAGAGATTATTCTCTGAAGGCAGACCAGGCGGTCAGCAAAGCGTTCTCAGAGTTGGAACTGGGCAAAGTGCATTGCAAAGTAAACTTTCGTCAGTTGAGGGTGATCAAAAGTTACTTTTGGCTCCTGGTCAAATAACTGTATTGAAAACTGTGTGTCCATTGGGTATGGCGTCTTCACAGTTACAACAATTGTCGGTCAACAAGGAACTTGGAAAGCCGAGGAGAACAGGTTCGACGGCTTTATTTTTCAGAAAATTTTATCATCTTGCTTGGGTGCGAATGAACGATTTGTGTACAAAGCTCGAACTCATTGATACGGATTTGAAAAAAAAGATATGGACCATATTCGAACATTCTGTCAAAGATCAGACCGAACTTATGAAGGATAGACACTTAGATCAAATATTAATGTGCGCTGTATATGTGATTTGTAAAATCGCTAAGTTAGACACCAATTCATTCACAGAGATAATGCGGTGTTATAGATTACAGCCACAAGCAGAGTCTCACATTTATAGATCTGTTCTTATCGCAAAGACGGGTCAAGGCGATACAAGTAACAGTGAATTAGATATATTCGATAGTAATATTGATCAAGACAACGGCACAGCACCGCCAACACCTACCTGTATGGCCGGTACCTCTCAAAATTTTGGATCACAAATTAGAGGAGATTTAATCAAGTTTTATAACACTGTTTATGTACCCCAAGTCAAAGAATTTGCTAACAAGTTCACCTCCAGAGGTGGATCTATGAATTTGACATTGAGTCCTTTACCAAAGAGTAAACCTACTGCTAAGTCACCCGTCAGACGAGTCACAAGTAGCGTTATGACCAGAACTTTGGACCCAAGAGCGATTACTGCCTCGCCTGCACCTCAGCTTAGCTATTGCTTTAGCCGTAGTCCTGCCAAGGTTCGTTCTTGTCGAAAATCTATTTATATTTGTATTCTTGAATTATTTTTTACTATATGTAGACAATTTTTCAGAATTAAATTAAGACAGCGAAGTTTTGAAAATGTTAATTTTCTTTCCAGGATCTGGAAGCAATCAATAGAATGATGATATCTGTTGATGCTAAGAAATCAGTTGGGAAACGTCTTTTAACAGATGATACCGACGTTGATATGATAGCAGTCGAACACTCTCCTGCAAAGAAGACAACGACTCCTTTCGTTGCTCGAAAATTGGAAAATATAATGGGAGAACGTCGTACGCAGAATCAGTAATAATCCAGTAACAAAATATGACCGTCTGCTTATACCGATATAGAACATTCGCGAATTATTTCTACGACTACCGTATAATATTGGAAAATCATCTCCTTTTTTTTTCGTATTTTTTTTTTTTTAATGAAGATTAGAGGATGTATATTATTTTTTTTTTATACATTTTTTTTTTTTCAATAATCAATGGGATTAAAGTTGACAGTGTTGATTCATTGTGAATTTGTTGTATAGATTGTGCTTGGAATGAGCGACATAAATTTCAAAATTTGAAATTTATGTGAGAACTAAAGAATATAGATTAAGTCACACATTATAATGTATTGGAACTTGTATATGTACATTCACTCAAGAGGTGGGCGGTTTAATCCATTCCTCCAAAATGTAAAACTCGATGAGAACAAAATAATAATGATAATAATCAATATTTAATACAGTAATAGAAGAGCTAAATCAAAAATATACATGCAGTTAATCTTATTATCGTTTTGCAGCTATATCTTAAATTAAACGAATCAATCTAATCAGATATGATATATTTTCGTACGCCATAGTATTTACACTTTTCACGTTGAGTGGAGTAAGCATTAAATTTATTCGTATCAGCTTTTTGAAAAATCTTAGAAGATTCTTTGGAAAAATTAGGCAATCCTGATTGGAGAAGGTGTTCTAAGGGTCTCTTTGAGAGTTCGCATAAATGTTGAAACAGATAAATTTATTGATACAATCTAACTTTACCAATCGGAGAAACATGAATTTTGTTACAAATCTCGCCCACCTCTATATTCGGTCATGCCCCTAATGTTTAAATTTGCAATTACGTCTCATTAATATTGAATACGTCTGACAGACAAAAGACTCCTTGACATTACCTTTCACTTAAATTAGACTTGAGAATCATTGAACTTGAATAATTATTGTATGCAATTTAATCACAGAAAAAAAAAAAAATATAGTACCTTGATCACGCGTTGTATGTACATGATATAATATGCGTCCGTAAACATGAACGTTAAAAATGGTTTGGTTACAAATTGTCTTTAATTGTAAAGCGGTCGCTGCCAGTAGATTAATATTTGTAATATTCGCCAGTAAGTCAGCAGTCACAGTTCTTGTAAATATAATACAATTTCATGACTGAAAAATTTGTGATATCTGGGAGATAAGAAAAAAAAAAACTAAGGATCGCAGGTTTAACATTTGACAATTAATCGTTTCATAAATCGTATTTACTCAAATGGGAAGTCTTCTTCCATGCGATGCGTACTAGCGTGTAATGCTTCGAATGTTGATTCTTTTTCCCGTGAATATGTATAATTAAATATTAAGTACTGTTTTTTTTTTCTTTTTTTTTTTTTTTTTTGATGTGTTCAATTTTACATCAATTTGAATAATGGTACAAAATGAACAGTATAACTATCCGGGTAGTTGATATATATTTTGTTTTTCTTTCTTTCTTAATTTATTTAAATAAACGAAAAAAAAAATAAAAAAAAAAATTTATGGGTTCCACAAATTACCCAACTTAATTCAATTATTAATCTATTTTTAAATAACAGAAATTCGTTTAAAAAAAAAAAAAAACCCTTGTACAAATTAAGATACTTTATGACTGAATATTTTATCTTTGATTGCAAGAAACGTTTACATTCGTGGCAGCATTGTACCGAGTATGTTTATTATTATTTTTAATTATTTTTGTTTTTTCTATTTCTTCTTTTTCTTGCGTCCAATTGACTCTTTCATAATGTTATTCATACATTGGTATATATGTATATATACATATATATAAATATTAAAAAAAAATTTGTTCGTATAGATTTGCTAATCAAAATGATTTTTTTTTTAACAACATTATTGTTTGTTAGAGAATTGGTAGAAACCTCTCAGAATTTCCTTACCAATTTCTTAACTGAAAGTGCGATGCGAAGGGAGGGAATACGTACATATGTATGTGGTTCTCGGGAGAGTTGATGTCGTTGCGATTCGGGTGATAATAAATGTATAAATACATATATACATTCACGTCTAGGTATATACATATAAATATTCTTTAATTTTTTTTTTTGTTTTTAGAATAGGCTACAAGATTAATTATGTAAAATTGTTCAAATTCCTTTTATCTATGAAACTGTTTTAATTTCGACATATTACAGACACTTGTAAAACATTTGCGTTTAAGGTATCTTAGAAGTCCAGATTCTACTATCTTTTTGGTAATTTTTTTTTTTTTTTGGTTTTATTCCTTCTTCCGAAAATTCCTTTAGAAATATTCTTGGCTCACAATACCTAGAATTGATTTCTTTACTGTATTTTGTTTAGATATTATGAACACCACTTTGTCGTAGTACTGTATACTATGCTGAATTATTATACCGTTTCATATTTAATATTAAACTAGATATACACACCCGAGGAAAAAAAATAAAAAATGAAAAATAAAAATGAAAAATCATTCGTCAGTTTGTAGGACTAGGTCCATCAAGTTTTTCATTAATAACATAAAATTATCAATCTCTTATGGTAGTATTGTGATGAGAATAAGATTTTTGTTGAAATTTCACGGGAATTTATTTAATACCGATTTTCGTAATCTAATACAATCACATAGTATATTAAATTGCCATCTCGGTCGAGTAATAATTCTGTAAGCTGTAATTGTAAAAGAAAATTTTGTATCATTTATCATGAATGCGTCTAAATTATATTTTATAACAATTTGATCTCATAATTACTCTAACTATTATTACTAAACAATTGGTGCAAAAAAAAAATAAAATAAAAAATAAAATATATAAGAAAAAAATAGATAAAAAAATGAGAAAAAAAAAACAAAAAAGGAAAAAAAATATGGATACAATACAGGGTGATTCAGTTTGACCGGGCCATTTTAGCTGGGTGGACTCCTCGCGAAATTCTAAGACTAAATTTCCTTTACTAAAAATTCGAGGGACTAATAATTTACGAGCTACGGAAGATCTTAGTTGACCAATCACAGAGCCTACAGCTGCTCGAGTTAGTGCCGGGTCAAAAGTATAAAATAAGCAGTGCCCGTAGCGAATTGATTTTCATTAAAATGGAAATAAATTTTTGAAACTACTAAAATTTTTCGTGCTTCGTGGTTTTCGTCCTCCAGGTCCACTGCTACGCAGTTCTCGTCGTCCAGGTCCACCGCTTTGTAGTTTTGGTCCTCCAGGTCCACCGCTATGTAGTTCTCATCGTCCCGGTCATCCGCTTCGTGATTTTCGTCCTCCAGGTCCACTGCTACGCAGTTCTCGTCGTCCAGGTCCACCGCTTTGTAGTTTTGGTCCTCCAGGTCCACCGCTACGTAGTTCTCATCGTCCCGGTCATCCGCTTCGTGATTTTCGTCCTCCAGGTCCACTGCTACGTAATTTTCGTCGTCCAGGTCCTCCGCTTCGTGATTTTCGTCCTCTAGGTCCTCCGCTTCGTAGTTCTCATCGTCCCGCTTCTCTGCTTCCTGGTTTTCGTCCTCCAGGTCCACCGCTGCGCAGTTCTCGTCGTCCAGGTCCACCGCTTTGTAGTTTTCGTCCTCCTGGTCCACCGCTACGTAGTTCTCATCGTCCACGTAGCGGAGGACCTGGACGACGAAAACTACGTAGAGGTGGACCTGGAGAACGAAAATCACGAAGCGAACGACCGGGACGACTAAAACTACGTAGCGGTGGACTTGGAGGACGAAAACTACAAAGCAGTACACCTGAACGACGAGAACTGCGCAGCGGTGGACCTGGAGGACGAGAACCAGGAACCGGAGAACCTGGAGGACGAAAATCACGAAGCCGAGGACCTGGAGGACGAAAATCACGAAGCGGAGGACCTGGACGACGAAAACTACGTAGCAGTGGACCTGGAGGACGAAAATCACGAAGCGGACGACCGGGACGATGAGAACTATGTAGCGGTAGACTTGGAGGACCAAAACTACAAAGCGGTGGACCTGGACGACGAGAACTGCGTAGCAGTGGCCCTGGAGGACGAAAACCACGAAGCACGAAAAATTTTAGTAATGTTTCAAAAATTTATTTTCATTTTAATGAAATTCGATTCGCTACGGGCACTGCTTATTTTATACTTTTGACCCGGCACTAACTCGAGCAGCTGTAGGCTCTGTGATTGGTCAACTAAGATCTTCCGTAGCTCGTAAATTATTAGTCCCTCGAATTTTTAGTAAAGGAAATTTAGTCTTAGAATTTCGCGAGGAGTCCACCCAGTTAAAATGGCCCGGTCAAACGGAATCACCCTGTATACATATAAACTAGATGCTAGTAACTAAAACGTATACCTGTTGTGCTACAATTAACGTTTTTCTCCAAATCATTATCAATTATACACATATATGAATGAGTTTTACAAAGCATTTTTTTTTTTTTTTACTTTTCACAAATCACAAATGCGGTAAGACTTAGTTTCGCAAATTAGCCGATAAAACAATAATGATAATAATAATCATAATAATAATAATAATAATAATAATAATTAAAAAATAACTAAAAAAACTAAAAGTAAAATATATAAATGAATGAAAAATAAACTGTAAAAAATTTCACCATGAGTTAATAAATAATAATTAATTTGTATATAGCTCTTAAAAATAAATTAGAAAAGAAAAATTTTCACCAATTGCCGTATATCTATATGAAATGTTACCTGTTTATACCATAATTTTATTATATATAGATAATCTGATGAGTACAAAACGTTAAGACAAAGGAAATATGAATTAATATGTGTGAGGTATATTTTATTAATTATGATAAGTCAAAGAGGAATAATCTAACGTCATAATAATGATTTTCAGTTATTTAAAATAGAGAAGTGCAAATAGTAACAATTCAAAAAACTCCCGCGTATCGTTTCGACCTCTCGATGATCGATTAACAAAACATCGAGTTAACATCGCGCGGTTTTCCCGCGCATTTACGACAAAATCCAGTATGGCGACATTTGTCTCCTGTCGAACAAATCTTCGATGAAATATTTCTCAATTCTTTTTTAACTGAGGAATAATTCCGATTTAAATAATCGGAATAAAAAGATGTCGAGCCCGATGAAGAGGCCTCGGACACCGTCCAGAAAAACTCCGACACCTACGAGCACGCCGAATAAAAATGGCACACCAAATAAACAGGGTAAATCAATATTTATTTATTTATTATCAACTTATTTTATTCAGAACACACTCGCAGTGTCCCATTATTCGATTTTCCATTAAAACGATAAATCAACGTCTTTTTATACGAGTATTTTATTTTCGATGCTTCAAACACAACGTTCTTCTGAAAATAATTGATATTTTCGTACTTTCGTTCATTATTCTTCCTTCAAATGACAACAAAAAAAAGAATTAGATTTTTAACTCGTTTCTACGAACTTTTCATAAAATTTTCACACCGAAAATTTCTTCAAACAATCTGAAAAGCCTCCAGAATTATCCAACAATGAATAAAATAATAATTCTATAAGCTACACTTTCATTTACTTGAAGTTAAATTTCTTCTCTGAAGGTCGTACGCCAGATAAAACTCGGAATAATCCAATGGCTGAAACTCCGTTGCGATGGGGAACACGCGGTACACGAGACACAATCGCGCCTTCTTCAGAAGGCACGTCCTCCGTACCTGCCTCATCTCCTACCCCAGGTGTTCAAATCACGAGTCCCTTGGCCGTAGGAATGAGCGAGATAGATTTATCCTCTCCCTTATATTACGGGACTCCAAGTTCCCTAGGATCAATACGAACGCCCAGAAGCGGCGTGAGAGGAACACCGATCAGACAAAGACCAGACATAAGAACCGACAAGCGTATTAGGCAGGTCAACGTAGGAGAGCCGGTAATTATGGGATTAAAAAGCCTAAAAACCGTTACAAAGTGAAGTTTGTCTTTCAAAATTAAAATTTTTTTCTCATATTTTTGAATTTTCTAGATCCCGGAGGAGCCTGGTTCATCAGAAAGCGAAAATGCGGGTCCTCAGCTAGTGATTTGGGGTACAAACGTCGTGGTAAATAGATGCAAGGATCAGTTCAAGCGTTTTGTAAAACGTTTCATTGACCCTGAAGCAGAAAACGACGAATTACCTGAAAACATGAATCTGGCAGAGCCGTTGTACATGCAAAAGTTAGACGAAATTCACACCCTAGAAGAGCCTTATTTGAACATAAACTGCGCACACTTGGAAAGCTTTGACGAACAATTATACAGACAGTTAATATCATATCCGCAAGAAGTTATACCTACCTTAGACATGGCGGCAAATGAAATGTTCTTTGAAAAGTATCCAGCTGCTGTTTTAGACCACCAGATCCAGGTCCGGCCTTTTAACGCGGCTAAAACTAAGAACATGCGCGGTTTAAACCCGGAAGATATAGACCAGCTGATTACGATATCAGGAATGGTGACTAGAACTTCAAATTTGATACCAGAAATGCGTGAGGCATTTTTCAAATGCATTGAATGCTCCTTCACCACTCTTGTGGAGATTGATAGAGGCAGGATAGCCGAACCAACTCAATGTACTCAGTGCCAAATGAACCATTGTTTTATGCTGGTTCATAACAGAAGCCATTTTTCCGACAAACAAATGGTCAAGCTTCAAGAATCTCCTGACGATATGCCTGCTGGACAGACGCCCCACACTGTCGCTTTATTCGCTCATAACGATCTTGTAGATGCCGTTCAACCTGGTGATAGAGTTGCTGTTACTGGAATATATCGCGCTATTCCGCTGCAAGTTAGCCACAGACAAAGCAACGTCAGAGCTGTTTATAAGACACATATTGACGTAGTTCATTTCAGGAAGCAAGATTCTAAAAGGTTTTTACAATTTCTAAGAGATTTGAGAATTCCCAGGTTTCAGGATTCTTGGTCATTATGTCTTGAAATATTTCTTTCTTTTTGTTTTCAGGCTCTACGAGCAAGAAGATGGTAAAGATCATGCTTTTCCACCCGAGAGAGTCGAGCTATTGCAATTATTGTCTCAGAAAGAAGATGTCTACGAACGTCTAGCTCGTAACTTAGCCCCTAGTGTTTACGAGAACGAAGATATCAAGAAGGGTATTTTACTGCAGTTATTCGGAGGCACTAAAAAGACACACACCTCATCCGGCAGGAGCCATTTTAGAGCCGAAATTAATATCTTATTATGCGGAGATCCTGGAACCAGTAAATCTCAGCTGCTTCAGTATATCTACAATTTAGTACCGAGGTCTCAGTACACAAGCGGCAAAGGCATGTTCTTTTTTGAACGATTTTCATTAGTTTTTGAATTGAAACAGTATTTCTAATAGGAAATCGTAATTTGACTTCTATAATTTAACGAGAAGTTAATTTTTTTCGTCTTTTAAAGGTTCCAGTGCCGTTGGATTGACTGCCTATGTTACAAAGGACCCTGAAACACGTCAGCTTGTTCTACAAACTGGAGCATTAGTCTTAGCCGATAATGGAATGTGTTGCATCGATGAATTTGACAAAATGAACGACGCGACTCGCTCCGTATTACACGAAGTCATGGAACAGCAAACTTTGAGCATTGCCAAAGCAGGAATAATTTGTCAACTTAATGCCAGGACCAGCATCTTGGCTGCTGCTAATCCCTCGGAATCTCAATGGAATAAAAACAAAACGGTAACTTATTTGATTAATTTTTATCACTTTTGTGATAAGAAACTTATTGGTTCAGGTCGTAAAATGAATAAAAAATCGTCGATCATTCCAAAAAACTCATCGAATTATCTCAGAAATGATGGGATGGAAAACATCTGAAATTTATTCAAGATTTTGTAATCAAATGAACATGAAACATTTTTTTGGAATATAAAAAGTTTTTTTTTTTTTTTACAAGAAATAAATTCAAATCTCAATATTTAACTTACAAAGGATATTTTTTTCTAATTAAATTCAGATTAGTCAAAGATTATCCATTAATAACTCTTTTTCTTAGCAATTTATTGAATATATTTGTTCCGCATTTGCAGGTAGTTGAGAACGTGATGCTGCCTCATACCCTGATGTCACGTTTTGATTTGATCTTCTTAATTCTTGATCCGCAAAATGAGTTGTTTGACCGTCGTCTTGCCCGCCATTTAGTATCTTTGTATTACAAAGCTAAGCCAGAGAATGAAGACGATTTAATAGACATGAGCATTGTTCGGGATTACATTGCTTACGCTAAAGAACATGTACATCCAGTTCTAAGCGAGGAAGCTCAGCAAAGATTAGTCCAGGCTTATGTAGACATGAGAAAAGTTGGCAGCGGCAGAGGACAGATCAGTGCTTATCCAAGGCAACTTGAATCACTTATTAGATTGGCCGAGGCACATGCTAAACTACGATTTAGTAACACTGTAGTTGTGGAAGACGTCGAGGAGGCTTGGAGGTAAAATTGATTCGAAATTACATCAAGATAATGAAAATTTTCATTACGTTTCTTCTTTTTAAAGAAAAAATAAATGAATAAATAAATAATGATCGTAGAAGAATCAAATTTTCTATACTTTTATTATTTTTAAAACTTATTTTTTGTACCAGTTCATTTTTTTTTATTTATTCATTTTCGCAACAGATTTTGTCCCAAAATGATGAAATAAGAAATCGAATTTACCACACTGGTTTAATTTAAACTTCTCTTTTGCTTCAGATTACATCGTGAGGCATTGAAGCAGTCTGCGACAGATCCGTTGAGCGGTAAAATAGACGTCGGAATTTTGACTACTGGATTATCAGCGGCTGCTAGAAAGCGAAGAATGGAATTGACACAGGCTATACGCAGCCTGATAGAAGCCAAGGGAAAAGTACCGACTTTGAATTATCAGAAAATCTTTACCGAGACTAAGGAGAACTCCCAAATCGTGAGTTACACATTTTACTTTATTTTGTTGAATAGTTATTCCTCCGAATCCCTGCGATCGCAAAATCGCGGCATATATCAGCGCCGAACATTGAGAAAGCATCTTCTTTTTTGGTTTATTTCGTAAACTATTAAACTGCGTTCGTGAGTTTCTTTACTTTATTCGCAAGGTTTAATACCATTTGAACAAATATTACATGAAAATGAAATTTAAACACGATGATCATAAATTCTAAACAACAACAAAATAATCAAACATTAAAGGCTTTTTGATTTTTGAGATTAAAAAAAAAAAAAATAGAAAAATACAAAGTTATTGACAATATTCAAGAAAAAATGGATGGAAATTATTATTTCAGCTGGTAACACGTGAGATGTTTGAAGATTCGCTGAAGGAGCTTCAAGACGATGGTTTTGTCGTTGTTATTGGTAAAAATACCATCAGAGTCTGTTGAAAGTTTGATAATATGACTAGCCAAATTCTCTCAGATATTTTCGGATGGGAAGATATATTTTTTTTGTTCTTATTAGCGTTTTAATGATGATTATGATGATGATGATAATAACAACATTTAAAATCTTTTTAAAATCTTACGTAATATAAATTCGGTGATTTTGAAGTAGAGAAAACAAACATTAGAAAAAAAAAAAAAAAAATGAAAAGATTTCAGAAACTTTTTTTTCGTTGCCCATTTCAAAATAAGAAACAAAATATCCTATCCAAATAAATTTTTACCGGTAAAAAGAGAAAAAGAAAAAAACTAAACGGAACTGCGAAGTTGGTATTTCGTTTTAAAAATTTTTCCCTCTTTAACATCGGTTCCGTAATAAAAACAACCCGAGATTACCGCCTAAACAAACATGCATAATATATCCTCAAGGAGTTTTCGAATTTTTGAGTATTACTATATTATTCTTATGTTAGAATTTTCGTTAGATTTTGTTTAATACTTCTTTTTAAAAACCTTGAGTAACAATTATACTCGATAAAATATAATTTCTTTTTTCTTTTTTGAATAAAATTTGAAATACATACATACATACAACGTTTTTAATTCTTTATTATATAAATCATACACCTAAATATGATTATCGACTATTTATTATTTATTATTTATATTTCCATCCATTTCACTTTCCGTATTTCCTTATATTTCCACAATTCGTCTATAATAATTACCTATTACCTGTGCAGTGTCTAGTTTCTAATTTCATTTTCTTATCCAGCTTATAATTTATTGCTTTTTTTCAAATTTTTTTCTTTCTCGTTCTGTAAAAATCGACCTAAAATCAAATTTCGAATCCCCGCGATAAACAGAATCGAAACAAAATTCCAAAAAGTACCGAAATAGTTGGAACATTATCCATAAACCGATTTCTCGCCGTTATTTCGACAGATTCTGCATTTTGTATGCACTAACGATTTAAAGTCCCAACAGTTCCAAAATTCTATCGAAGAAAAACCCCGGAAAGGTCGTTATTTTAACAAATCCGATTTATAACTCGGAACTTTAAGCTTTGTTTTTATTTTCTCAATTTGATTCTTTCCCCTTTCTCGTCTTTTCGTTTTGTTTTTTTTTGTTTTCCTTTTAAATAAGAAAACCATAATAAAACGTACAGATTAAATCGACGTCTATAAAAATATACACACTATACTAGCATTATCGTATATATATTTTCTATAATTCGATAAACGTTTTCCTTTCGTTTTTAAAATTGGTAAAAACTATCAAGATCAGAGAGATCCGTTGTATACATATATCTATACGTATACGATCGTCAATAATCATTACCTACAGAAATTGGTTACGCGTTTCTAACAGCTAACAATAAACCATAAGGAAAAGGCAAAGCAATGGAAAGAGGCGGCAAAGCTGTCTCTGGTTTGCTCCGTAAAAATTCTTTGTCAGAGCCCGTGAAGAAAAGGCGAAATGGGACGGGATGGGACGGGATGGGTATTTTAAGGGTCTATGAGCAGTTGAGGGCCTTCCTGGAAAAATCGGTTAATGCTACCAGCCTTCTGTTTCGCACGTACGAATACCTGCAGCTACTGCTGCAGTTACAAGACTGTATAGTTCGTATTTTATTTACTGTCGATAGATCGTAAATTATCTCATACTAAAAACAACATATATACGTATACAGGTACATACATACATATCATGTACGGTATTATTTCTTGTATAATATATACATCGATTAATTTCATTAATTATAATTTAAACTATAAAGAAAGAGAAGGAAAACAAAAAAAAAAAAAAAAAACTGGTCCAGTCGTTGAGTTGAGTTCAAATTTTACGTGGGGTTTAGGAAGAATTGAGTCTGGCTTTTCTACGCCATAATATAAGAGACAGATGATCCTCGCGCAAGCTCAGAAGAGCGGTTGAATTTCTTGCCAAATCCGATAGAAATTGGTTAGACGCGTTGCGTCGTAACCTTCGCTGTGCATGAACGAATCGTCGAACGAACGAACGGACCAACGAACGAACGGAGAGATTATACAGACGGAGAATCAGACAGACAGTAAAAGACAGAGAAAATGAAGAACGGTATAACAGCGGAACGCGAATCTCTAGTATAAAGCGTCGGGGTTGGTTACATTCGTATACATATGTATACATACATATATACACATCTATCTAGATATACACCTATATAATACATCTATATCCATACAGACGGCTAGATTGCCGCGCGACACGATCGAGGGAGAGAGGTTCCTATTAAATTCACAAGTCATTGCCTTATATGCGGGGTATCATAATTTTGCAGTGGCTAAATCGTCTGCAGCATTATGTCCGATGGAAAATAAAAAATAAATAATATAAAATTAAAATAAAAATTGTATAGGATAATTTCTCGTATGCATATACACATTAGGTATATATTATTATATTGCGGTAATTGGCTTAGGGGTAAAAGGTTCTATTAAAGCTGCTGCAGGCTGTAATCGTCCAATATATACCTATATACTTTATTACCCACCTTTTAAGACATCGTAAACCATTTCGTTTTCCGAAGGATAGAAGCTTAGAGATAGATAGATAGGATATGGATAGATAAATGGACAGGTATAGGTAGGTAGGTAGGTAGGTAATTCAACATTTTCGCACCATGAGGATTTTCTCCATCGTATATAATGAATAACTGTATACTGTAACAATATAAGTGTTATAAACATGCAATAATAAATCTAGAAATATTTTCTAAAATCTTAATAAATAATAAACTGTTATATATATATATATATATATATATATATATATATATATATATATATATATATATATATATATATATATATATATATATATATATATATATATATATATATATATATATATATATATATATATATATATATATATAAACCGTAAATATTATTGATGGAAAGGACCGGTCCGTAATAATTCTTACAACATGTACAAATTTCGGGATAATTATTTTACACTTTCGAAGTACACGTTGGCCTTTAACTTCTTCATTTCAGTACGAATTTAATTAATCGCAATTTATTATAAGTTTTGAATTGATAAACAGTCGTTTTTAAATTTACTCTATAAATTTTTATTTCTTCATTTTTGTCAAAAAAAAAAAAAAAAACGAACAAAAAAAATTTAATATCAAAAAATTTTTCACACTCATTTACTCGTTCTATACTCTACTTCTCTAAAGATGAGGATAAACGTATATACAGTATACATAGTTTAAGACGAAGGGGCAAGGGAGAGAATGTGAGTCCGCTTAGGCGCCTAGGCTACCCATGGAGCAAATACCAAGACTGTGAGGCCCAAGCCTGCAGGGGTTGTAAATCACCGAGTAAGGTCTGAGTAGGCACGGAGGATAGAGACTGAAAGTTTTAAGAGAGAAGGGAGGACATATGCGAGACAGAGGAGTGACCGTGGGTCATTTTTTTTATTTTTTTTTTCTCACATTTAGTATGTATATACATACGCATGTATGTATATGTTTAGCGAAAAGCGCGTTGCACTCAAATTACACTTCCCGTCTGACGCTAAAACGTTCGTATAGATATACCTATACGCGTATACCTATACTATACTATTCGTACGCGCGGCAAGAGAAACGAGACCGCGTATAGAAGCTAGGGAAAACTTTATTTGCAGTAGATATACGTAGATTATACTGCGGGTGGGGGGTGGGGGGGGGGGGGGGGGGGGGTTTGGTATCTTTGCAATAAAAGTTTATGTATTTACATATCTAAATTATGAATTAATATATGAGAAGTATATTTGTGGAGAAAATTGTTGTTTAAAATTTAGTGTTCTATTATTATTTATTTTTATTTTTATTTTTTCAAACAAAACGCGTATTCGCGTATACGTATATATCTGTATAGATGTGTTTAAGATATACCCGTGTATAGATACACGTATATTACAAAGGTGAAAGACCAGACGATGAAAACACGAAAAAAAAAAAAATTTCCCCCTTCCCGTGAAGATCGGTTCATTATTTTTACTCAGTTTGACCTTAGGAGGGATAAAATTTTAATAAAATTACAGTAATCAACGAAAAATTATACATAGCGAGCTATACGGAGCTTGAGTTATTATAATTTCGTGTATTTTTGGCAGGTTGGAATAAAATTACGCGGTTTGAACAGTGACGAACGAATTTAATAAACGTGTCCAACAGAGTAAACACAAAAAAAAAAAAAAAAAAATTGAACTTTCTATGTACCTAATGTAAAATAAACTAATAGTGAATACCAAAGTTTGCTCTTTTCCGCACCGACTGCTGCACTGCAGTAGGTATAAGCAAAACCTTACTATACAGTTTGTATCTTATCGCGTTCTTCCTCGACGACCGCGACGGGCTCCTACTTAACAAAGGGCTTAGTATTCTCATTGGCATCTTTGCAGCCGTCACCTGCGCGGATTTGTAAACGAAGGCGTGTACACAGTATATACATATATATTGTATATATATATAGATATATACCGCGATGCTTCACCTGTGTTCCTATAGACCTAACAATGACGATGCAGTGTCTGGTGTTGCTGCTGCTGCTGCAGGTATATAGCGAGTCACTTAAAGCTTAAAGCTTCAAGCCTAAGCTATGTACATACATACATACCTACATAGTGAGGTATACTATAGCCTACGGCTCTCGGTTTACGCTTTCATTATAACATCGCTATACCTATACACTGCACCGAGTAGAATATTTCGGTTATAACTAAAATCTAAATACATTTATACTGTACATATATACTATAGATGTGTATGTACGAATGGTAAACCATCACCCGCGCACAGTTCGTAGGTATAAGGTACTACCTACCTATAATAAGAAATTCGCTGAACAACTCGATCCTTCTTTTCACTAAACAATTTTCGCACAGACTTCAGAGGCACCCTGCAATTCTTTGAGATCGTTTGATCCCTGCAGGTTTACGCTAGATTTAATACATTGTTCGATGATACTCTTTTCTCGGATATAGGTATTATTATACATATAGACATAGAAATACCGTATGGTAAATTTTGGAAATTTTTTTTTCAACTCGTCTTCTCTCCGTTTGCCTAGGACATTTTTTTTTTCTTTTTTAGTTTCGGTGGATAAATAAAAACACGATCATTACTCGTGTCGAAGTTTATTTTACATATGTATTGTACATATATACATTTGTTAAATCCGATATATTATAGATCAATAAATTTTGAGAAAAAAAAAATAAAAATAATGGTACGATTCGTTTGTTTAGTGTACGGATCTTGTTTCAAGTAAAAAAAAAAAAAAAATTTCAAATACTGGATCGTCGATGCAGGTTATACCAAAGTAGGTTTACGTTATAGGTATACTGTATGTATAGGTATATAATATATAGGGGCAAAAATTCCGGATGTAGCAGGTTATAGAATACAGAATTTGGGTGTATACATATACATGTATATAGGTATGTATAAAGCGCGTTAAAGGTTCGTGCGAGTCCTTTGAATGCACATCTTTAAACCGCGTTGAATAGAATCAATGCGGGATATCGATTTTATGGGCAGATGCGTTCCAATTCTCAAAATTCAAACGATTCTATTATAATAAACGGATCCGAAAAATTAGAGACCCTTATACATATATTCGACGGCAGATACCTTTATACTCTGCACAGTATATTCCTCTACCTACGCGCGTCCCACGCTGCACTACTTTTTTTCTTTTCTTTTCTTTTTCTTATTATGATTATTATCACAAAATACACATTTTGAGAAGAGATGAATACCGTCAAAGTATAACGTGTAAATCGGCGGTACCTAATCTCAAGAAAACGGTATGACAATCGGTAAATTATATCTCAGTATATAGATTTCTTTCTTATTCAAGTACGAAAGAAAAAATTGGAAAAGCAAAGAAACTGTGAGAAAACTGAGTATATTCTTTTTCTCCTAAATTTTTTTTTTCATAGACCTAATATTACCGTCCATATACGAATCATAATTAATTCAGATACAGTAGATACATATATTTTTTTATTGATTCCGATACACTTGTCCTTACGGATTGTATATAACAGTATTAGCGACCCCTAGATGTTCAAGTACTAAGCCAGACTCGGGGACCTCCTCGGTTTTATGTATTTTGACTTTGAACTCTTGGAGGACATGAGACAATCACCTCATATAATACCCCGCCATAGTATATATATTTCTATATACCTGGATAATTCTCTTGACTTTTCTTTCTCCGCCACCGCCACCGGGACGATCGTCTGTCGTCATTTTTTGCGCGTTAAAGATAGTGGTATAAACTAATAAGAAGAATTATCCATAGCTTTGTACGCGAATAGGAGAAATAGGAGGAGGTAGATATAACCGTTTTTGGTCTATATGGGTTGAACTCGGGTTGCGCGTAACGCTGCTGGGTTGTTGAAACCTTAAGGTCACCTCTGCGCCGTTTGCTATATAGACACCCCCTCCTCTTATACCTCTACACACGTATTCACAGACACTTATAGATAGATAGATATATATGATACACATATATACGGGGGCGTCGCGACGGAGGCGTCGTACTACGTTGTTCGAGCTCTGGGGGTGACCTTGAACGTCGCCCACGCGACGCTACAGAGCTTCGTTCATCGACGTCTGGCGGCCTCCTACCACCCCCTCTTACCCCCGTTATATTCCCCCTTCTATATCCCCTTCGCAAACCCGCGACGCGCACGATCGTTAAAGCGTCACGACGCCCCCGCGCGCCTCCGCGACTTTCTCACTCTCGCACGGCGGGCGTCCATTCATAAGCTTTACACTCTGGCTAATTTTCATTGCTATATATTTATTCATATATTTTCATCTGATGCAGTGCAGTTTCAGATCTGATGCAGATTATTGATGCATATTATAATATATAACCCGTGTAGGTTTATGGGAAAATAATTTAATTGGAACTTAATGTTAATGCTCTGTGTATAGTATGTACAAAGATACATAAGTATATAGATATATATATATATATATATATATATATATATATATATATATATATATATTTTTCTATATAAGATAGTATAGGTATTATATTAGGGAGAGGATGTTTGTGCAAGGATCTATATATATTTTTTTAATCGTCAACTAATTGATATACAAACTTTCTTTACTTATTCATTTTTTTCTTGTTATATCGTATGATTTATATTCTAACGAATCGTTAATGTATTCGCTGTAAGGGTTGGGAAAGAGATCAGTCGAGAAACTGGTATTGATCGTATAGATATCAACTGTGTGACGATGCGCGCTGGGAACAGTGACTAATAAATAGTACCCATCCTGTGTTTCGGATTCAGACGCCCTGCCGATGCGGATTAAGGCGTCACGCTGCAGACTCTTTCGTTCGAATTTACTAGATCTATATCAAGATTTATTTTCAACGATGATATCTAAGTCTATCCGCGATACATTCGCGAACGATTTTTGTATACCAAATTGCGATCTCGTCGTATTAAGATAATTATTTTCTACCGATATTCACAAAATAGGAAAAAAAAAAAAGTAAAAGATATCATTTTGAAGAAAAAATCAAAAAGAAACAAAAAATCTCTTTATATCGGATAGTATTTTTACTCTAGCGTGCAGTAAATGGGAATACTCATGAAACTGCAGCGCTCGCTATATACACTGAAGTGCAGTTTGAAAGACGCATTTAACTGGGTCATTATCACTCGAGAGGGTATATAGTCTATAGTAAAAAAATTCGTACGGCGATATCTGCAGTGCAGAATTTTAGATCAAATTTTAAGATCCTTATGATCGATAGAGAGGGGACTAAAGTTCTATCGGTATATTGCAGACGCCATCTTTTGTCCATTCTTACATACTATCTGCAGAGATAAGAGCGCCGGTCGTGGTTCTGTAATTTTTTTCCTTCTATTGCCGAAGGAAATACTTAATTAATGATACAATTATGACGACCTTTATGCATATTCATATAGCTCCGTTAATTTATATAATCTGCACAATCTATTATATGTCGTCGAATTTCACACGATTTTTTATTTATTTATTTTTTGTATTTATTGATTGGCGTGGGATTAGATTGTACAATTCTACGATAACGAAAGAAAGAAGAAGAAAAAAAAAATAAAAATAAGGGAGAAAAACTATAAAGACAATCGTGATCAATGAATCCGCTCGACTGGAAACAATTTACCAAAATTATAGAAACGTTATTATAGAAACGAAGAAAGAGTAAGAAAAAAAAAAAAAAAAAAAAATATATATATAGATATATATATATATATATATATATATATATATATATATATATATATATATATATATATATATATATATATATATATATATATATATATATATATATATATATATATATATATATATATATATATATATATATATATATATATATATATATATATATATATAACTAATTCTCCAGCTTCGTATAGAAGTCAATATAAATTCCTGATAAACTCAATTAACAATAAACTGCATCATAATATGCCCCCGCGTCTATAGTCAGCAAGAGTTTTCATTTGGAACAAACATGGTGTCGCGGTCGATAAGCTCGCGCTCTCACCTAACCCCCGTTCCACCCCTGCCCCTCAACGCCCGCGTAATTCAACGACGTTCCCGTACTGAATATATAGGCACATATAGTATACATATACGTTGACGAGCGCGTCCCATTCATGGATTTCGCGCGCAGGCGCTTTGCGTAACCGCATAGCGCACTTTTGTCGCGCGGGGTGGGGAGTAAAGAGGGCGAGTAGAGGGGCCAGGAGGGGGTGGTGGCGTCGGGCGCCGCAGCATCCCTTTCGTGTTTACGTTTTCTAGCTTCTCGTCTCCCCCTCCCTTTCTCTCTTTCTCCCTATTCCACGCCGTTACCTCTCTCTCTTTCTCTCTCTCTCTCTCTCTCTCTCTCTCTCTCTCTCTCTCTTGTATAGCGCTCGCGTGACGCCTCTCTCAATCAAATAATCCATACAGTAGGCTCGGGAGCCAACCACCGCCACCTCGACCACCACTGTGTTATCCACCCTCTTTCCACCTACGCGTTTACCCTCGCCACCTTCAAATATTCCGATGACCAGCCGCCGCCGCCGCCACCACCCCCAACAAGATTGTACAATGTATATACCTATACGCGTCTGTCTGTGCATAGCGCAATACGTGCAATGTATATTTATTATTTACTCATTCCCCCATTTATTGGTATAGGTATATATTATGATTATCTATCGTTCGGATCGCTGTAAACAGTGTAGGAAAAGAACCACCATTATATGTATATGTATATCTATATGTAGTAATCAGTTAATCACCGCGGCAGAGTTTCAGGTATAGAAATTCTTTTCTTCCCTGATCTTGTTTTCTTTTTTTTTTTTTTTTTCTTTTTTTTTTTTTCTTTCATTTGGTTCTTTATTTTCGTATGCTTGAAGCCGCAGGTAAAGGCGAGGTTTATACTTTAGGTATTATACTTTTCTGCATCTAGATATAGAGTGTTCACTTTCGTTTTCACTTTTTATCGTATATACATAATAATGTAGATAAATCTTTTCATTCATTCATAGAGGAATTTCTACTATCTTCAATTCGTTAATCATAATATTATAATAAGCTGGCTTAATTTTCATTTGAAAATATGTGACGAGCTTAAGTTCGTTCTTATATATACAAGATGTAACAGATATAAGTGGTGGGTATTCTTATTCTTCTTTTGCGGCTGGTTTAATTTCATCAATGACGCCTACGTACGTAGGAAAAGGATGTTTATCGTTCATTTCAATTGGTCGGGCAGAGCTTGTTCGGACAGATTTAAATCTGTACTTATACCGTATACATATTATGAATATACAAACATAAGTGTAACATAATCATACTACATGCTCTGTTGTATGTACCTATTGTCTGTCGCGACAGTATATTGTGTTGTGTCGTACATACTTGTGTATGTATTCATAACTAGAAATACTTTTCATCGGGATCTTTAAATAGGATGTTTGAAAAAAATAAAAAAATAAAAAATCCGCGTGGGCCTGAAAGTATCACACTCTGTGTATAATTTCAAAGGGAAATTCATCAATCCCGTTATACGAGACGTATGAATAAAATGCAAATTGATTCAACGAGTATTTCGCACTTATACACATCTCTCGTTCTCTCTCTCTCTCTCTCTCCCCCCCTCCTCCTGCCAAAACTGACCTGCGTCAATTTTCCCTATTTCTACCCACCACCTCCTCCTTCTTCTCCTCCTCCTATGTTCTATCTACTACTGACGGATTATATACCCCTCGCGCGCGCGCGTCTAGAAACGCGCAGCAGAGACCACCACTACAAACTCCTTTAAACCGCGTCATGGATACGTGCAACCAGCCTCCGAACAGGGTTCAGTTCAAGGGGTGGGTGGACCCGTAGGGACCAACGATGTCGGCGTGCCCACGCCATGCCGCGTAAAAGGCGAAATCTACGCAGCGAATGTTTCTCGGGGTAGTAAAAGGGCGTGGAGGTGGGGGGTTAAGGCCAACGGGGTGCGGAGAGCAGGGAACCTCGCCAGGAGAAACTATGGGGTGGGCGACTGCGAGTGGGGCTTTTTCTAAGGGGCCAAGGGGGAGGGGGAGTGACTCAGAGTGGGAGGCTGGGCGCGTCAAGTAGCGCGACTCAGCTTCAGTACGGACGAAACATTCGTCGGGCGGTGTTGTGGCCGTAGAGATCGTGCGTTTAACATTATAGGGAGTACCATACGTATACATATTACAATAACTCCGTACACGAGAGTTTATATTCAAACTCTTCGGGAGAAGTTTAAATCGAAATATTATATTGTAAAGAAAATAAATAAATAATTAAACAATAGTTATAATAATAATAATAATAATAATAATAATAATCCGTAATATTTATCTTTGTTTACATTCGAATACGTTTGAGTAACGTAGGTTTTAAAAGTATTAAAAGTTTCGTCGGTTTGTTTGAAGAGAACCAAAAAATAAAAAATAAATAAATAACCGTTCGTTTTAGATATAATATTACTACTCGTTCGCTGTTGCTGCTTGTGAGTGGTGGGTAAACACGTTACACGCCGCGGTTCACGTTAGCCGGTTACCCCTACACAGATCAAATAGTTTCTTTGAAAGTTAATTAGTATAGTCGGAAAGTGAATTTTGTTATTTATTTATTATTGTTTTTATGCATTTTACAATTTTAATGTTGTAAAATACGTATTCGTTTTGTTGTTTTTATTTCATGTGATTAAAGTGAAATAGATATTATTCAAGTTCAAAGGCTGCTACTACTATTACTACTACCAACTACTACTACTACTACTACTCCTACTACAAGTCTGAGTTAAAGTGTTATGAAAACACGATTTTGTAAGTATAAATAAGGTGATATTTTATTTTATTATTATACTTTTAGTTTTAATTATACTTCTTTCTCTCTTTTTTTTTCTAGTAGTCAACTTCAATTGTATCGTTTTTATTGTTATTATACTATAAACTAAAATGCAACAAGCTACGCGTGTTATTTCGGACTTTGAGAGTATTATTGTTAGGCTTTTACAATTTCTAACAATTTTATACGATATAATAATATGATATACATATTTCGTTATTAATTTTATTTTTCTACAAGTAAACGACGTATCCACACGCTTCTTACTTGTCGTACACGCACAGATACACACACACACGCACAGATACACACACACACACGCACGTTCGTATATAACAAGTATTTATTATTGGCACGTTCTGTAATTGTTTTTTAACGTCGACAAACGCAGTATATGTACACGTATACATATGTACGGTATAAATAAACGTGATTGATATTAATAATAATAATGATAATAATCATATACGTTGATAACGATGCACGAGAATATTCTGCTTTCATCGAGTTCAGTTATTGGGTATAAATGAAAAAAAAATCAATAAAAAAAAAGAAGCGGGAAACGTGTTGATAATCCCCTTAATTAAAATTCGACAGCAAACAATTGTGTCCACGAAGTGTTTGATAGGTTTTTTTAATTGTTTAATGATCGAAACGAAAATGATGATTCGAAATGTTTGAAAAAAATTACGATACCTTATACCCCGTAATATTTTGACAACTTAGTATGGGGATTGGGGAAGTATAAAATAAAGGGAATCAACGTACATACATACATATACATAAGAAACAACGTATTTTATTCATTTTCTATATATGTATAAATTATTATCGTTTACATTATTTATTTATACATGAAAGTACTTTAAAGTAATAGACTTGCAACTTTATGTACGATATGTAGGATGGTGTGTATACGGTTATTCGTATATATAAGGATAAATGTATTGGATGTATGTATTATGGGTATACACGTATATAGGTATGTATAATATGCATATAACTGCACGATACGTATAAGTTATAGTTTAAACTATTTTTCAATTCTAAGTATAGGTATGTATGTATGTACCTATATCTGCAGTTGTTTGGAATTTTAAAAGAAAATTCAACGCGGTTCTAGACACAAAATACCTAAAAATAATCCCGTACCCCACCGCATCCCTTCCCGCTCCCGTCCCCGCCCCTCTGCCGGTTTTTCTCTCCCTACTCCCAGCATCCCCGTGCGCAGAACGTGCGTCCTGCGTATAGACTCTGTTTTGTTATGACGTCGATATACACGACCTGCCCTACGCATAAAGTGCGTATAGACACATACGTCGATGATGATGTAGACGGATATAAAAATTTTCGGTTATCGGTCGCTTAGAACATACGACTAATCTTCTGACTAGATACTAAATACGCTTTTTACGAAATTCTCGCTGTTTATATTAACTGAAAAAAAAATTGAATGAATAAATAAATCAAAAGTAAAGTTCAATCGTCGAAATCATAATCCTGCATTAATTTTTAATCAATTTATTTGTTGTATGTATGTATGTACATACAATACGCGCTTATATAGGTATATTTACGGGGCCCAGAGATTTTTTTTAAATCGAACGGCTATATACTCTAAATCTCGACAACCCTCAATTATCGTTTATATGCCCAGACCACAATGATAAAAGAAAACAGGAAAAAAAAAAAAAAACTACTATAATATACCTTCAAGAGTATAATTTAAGGGGGCATTTAATCACACCTTTTATTTAATATCATTACTTTTCAACTAATTACAGTTATATCATATTTCTCTCGGTAGTATTGATGTAACGAAAGCATCAATCACACTTTCGTATTATAGTATACCTAATGTATACTGGTACATACATTCGTGTATGCATGTTAATAATGATATATGCTTACCGACGATGAAACGAGATATGGAAAATAATATCTTTCTTGACTACTATGCCAACAGTTTACACACATATTTATGTTTGTTTGGTCAAGCCTAACATTTCTCCGTTAATTCTAGATAGCGCGTTATCGTAAAATTACGCGTCCATACTATATCCATTATCTGTTCAAGAATTCACCGCGATCTCTGTATACTACGCTATGTATAGTCTCGCGGCATCCCGGTTATAGATACAATATATACATACACGTTAGAGGAAAATTGCGCTTTAGTATTATATTATAATATTTATAAAAATCGTGTGTATATATGGATATAATAAAAAAAAAAAAAAGAAAGAAGAAAACCAATTATACGTATAAAGATCCCGGCGACGTGATCGTTGAGAAATTTTATAAAAATTTTTTTCCAACGTTGTGGAATATAGCGAATTTCTGCAAGTTGCACTATAAGCTAGGTACACTGCTGCACATACGGCATAATGTGTAGATCGACTAGCTATCGATTGCTTTGGTTTCGGAAATTTGGGGGCGTCCCCTTATTTTCATCTCCCCTCGAGGTCGTCTTTTTTTTTCCCTGCAGCACGAAACTCTGGACGAGCTCAGGGTGAATTGTATTTCTGTTACAAAAATAACTAATGCTTTCTATACATTATATAGTATACTATACTACGCCGCTCCGTGGGTACAAGCTTTATACCTCTGCTCAAGAATATTTATAAATACAATATAATATTCTAGTATTTTTTTTTTATCGTTGATATATATTCGTTAGCGAAATTCTCGATACGAAATCGAGATTTTTCATGTGCAGTCGTCTATAGGTTTACACGTATAAATGTTATAGGTACAGCGTAATCATTTATTTCTTACAATTAGCATCAAGAGTACAACCTACGGTAATAAAAATATACCTTAGATGTGTGAATAATAATGAAGAGTCTTATATTGTAATAGACTTGATTTAACGCGATCCGAAAATCGTTACGTCGGTTCTATACGTCTAACATATGAAATTCTTTTTCCACCCTATTCAAATGATTATTCCTGTATATAACGACGAAGCTATTTTTATTTTTTTCTATAACTATATTTATCATACTCCGCAACGATCGAGCTCGCACAACTTTAGAATTGTTGAGGTATTTCTTGAATAAATTCGAGCGAGTTGTTTCGAATGACTGTACGAAAAAAGAAAAATAATAATAATAATAATAAAATAAAATAGAAGAAATGTAGACGTGTAGCTAGGCTAGCTACAGTGTGCAGTGATTGATGCATCTCTTTGCCCAGAACCCAATCCTCAGACCCGACCTGGGATACCGAGCAAAGCCGAAAGGACCGCAAGGTTCGTAGTGAGTAAGGAAGGACCGTGAGGCCCGCAAATACGGGTGGCCTTTAGGTGGCCTTTAGGCTCGTTCCAGGAAACGCGGTCCTCTCATCGTCAGTTAAGCTCTCGCTCTCTCTCTCTCTCTTCCATACCCGGCTCTCCTTTTCTCTTTTCTCTTTCTTTTTCACTCTATCTCTTTTTCTAGGCAACAACTGTACCGCGGTGAATATCTGTCCAACAAATGTTCTCGAAACGTACCGATGCATTCCGGAAAACCAGATTTCAGACTAGGCGCCTAAATCCCGTCCTTTACGCACACACTTCAAGCTCAATTATATCCTAATTTCTTCCTTCTTTTCTCTCTCTCTCTCTCTCTCTCTCTCTCTTTTTTTTTTTTTTTTTTACTTTAAATGATGATATTCTATTATTTTTTTATTTTTGCGAATTTTATACTGTATACGTATTCTTCGTTGTGTTAATGTTATTATATAGGTACATAGATCACACGCTGCGTAGCAAGGGAAAATAAAAATAAAATTTTTTTTTCACGATGTTACACTGTATAAGACTCGATATATACTTAAATAGTAATAATAATAATAATAATAATAATCACGAGTGACGGCTTGGCTATACATATCTATATCTTTTTTATTCTGTCATACAATTATCAATCTCCTACACCGCAACGCGACAGATAAATTTATCTAGATATTATTCTATGTATATATATATATATATATACACTTATATACATATATAAATTGTACAGTATACATTGACGATAATTAAATATTAAAAATATGCCTATGCGAGTCGTTGCAAATTACTACAGAAGAAGCTCATAGTAAATACGATACATACGTGTGTATCCGTGTTTAGAAAATGTTTATCGATTTATACAATATCCCTGCTTCACAAGCTGTTCGGGACCCTCCAAGGCCCGGGCCCCGGTCCCAAGACCGAAAGGAACCTGGTCTCAATTGTTTTCTTAGTCCTGTAACTTGTCACAAACGTAGGATCCCGCCGAGCCCCGATCCTATACGAGATTTAAAAACAGGGTGAACGAGTTTTCCGTCCCGGGACCGACCGGAATTTCTAATTTCATCTCGCATTAATTTACATTCAAAATTATACCCGTTAACATTTCGTGAAAAGTTAGGGCTTATTATACTATAGATTCAAATACACAACGACAATAACTGCATCTTTAAAAAAAAAATTATTTTTAACGTTTATTTATTTATTTATTTTTTTAAATTTTCTACATTTTTTCACAGATTTATTCTGGAGTTGAGGAGGCAGCTAATAAGTTCTTAGAACAGGACTTGAAGCATGACGTCCTGTCTAAGCAATCCGAGTCCCCCGGGAGCATTTTCTTCTGGGAGCAGTACTCATTCTCATCGAAGATCTCCGCTCGATTTAGAATCGTCAAGTGTGGATTCGTTGATAAGTTCTCTCCTTCAAGCAGTTACCGGCGAATCATGCGGTAACTGCGAAGAACATTCTTCGTCAAGAAATGGAACCCAGGCTGTAGCCAGATGCCAAGATTGCGGGGAACCTCTTTGCGAAACTTGCGTTACTGCTCATCGGAGGGTAAGCACTTTTATGAAAAAAAAAAAAAAAAGCTTATTTCTGATGACCAAAAAAAAAACCCTTACTCTATCTCATCAATAACTCATTTATTTCTCAAATAGGTTCGTCTCACAAGAGATCATAGAATCGAACGGTACGTTGGAAGCGATACGCCGAGCCCACCTTCTGCCCCTCCGTCTTGCTCACCTCCGGTATCCACTTCGCTTTATTGCGAAATGCACCGTGAGGCTCAGAGATTTTATTGTGAAACTTGCGGTATTCCTGCCTGCGGGGAATGCGGAGTCAGGGATCACAGAGGCCATGTTTTAGTTTATTTATTAGAGGCTGTAGAAGGAGCCGGTGTTATGGCCACTCAAGTCTTGGGCGAAGCTAGAGTCGGAATTGCCGCTGTTAGAGAGGACTTGGAGGCAGTGCAGGTAATGATGAATTGTCTTACAATTGAAGGAATAGTTCAATTTAATATCTATTTTTTTTTTCAACTAAATCTTGCGTTTTGATTTCTTCAGATTGCTGCTGATGGTGTAGAGCAGAAAGCACGTCAAGCAGCATCTGAGGTACGGACAGCAGTTCGCAGATTAGCTTCAGCACTGGAAGAACGAGAGAGAGAACTTCTGGCTAGAGTCGAGAGAGCAAGGCTGATGAAAGGCGCTGCACTACAGGCTAGAGCAGATGCATTGAGAGCAGCACTAACAAGATTATCAAGAACTGTGGAAAGACTGAGTGAAGCTATGGACACCAGCTCTACTAATAATCCAGTTGAACTTCTGCGGATTAAAGAAAGAGCCGCGACAGAGGCTAGTTCTTATGTTTTTTTCAGAGATTGACACCTTGGATAATTATAAATGAAAACTACAGTCAAAAGAAATAACTATTTTTGTCTCATTATTGTTTCAAACTTTTGAAAATTTCGAGGAATTGTAACTTTTAAACTAATTTATTTCTTCCGTTTAGGTTGTTCAAATTCGTCAAGCTCAGAACGCTCTTCCCCCAAGAGAAGAAGACTGGATATCATTCACAGGACCTGATGCAACAGTTTTGCACGCTATTGCTTCTATGGGTTCAGTCGTCGTGATAAATCCGGGTCCGGTAGGAGATCGCCGAGCTGTTAGAGGTCGAATGACGCTGGAAGAAAGTGCTATGGCTGCTAACGGAGCTCCGGTAAACTTTCCGCCGAGTACCATACCACGTGGAAGACCTGTACTAGGTAATCCATTTCCCATATCCGTAAGGACCAGCCACGGTTTTAATCCTATGGGATTTAAACCCGTTTCTGTCTGGGGTTCGGAAGGAGATAACGAAGGAGAACTATGCAGACCTTGGGGGGTTTGTTGCGACAAAGACGGTCATATTATCGTTGCCGATAGATCAAACAATCGTATACAAATTTTTCGACAAGATGGTACTTTTATTAGAAAATTTGGTACCCAGGGGTCTGGCCCAAGCCAATTTGATAGACCGGCTGGCGTCGCGGTAGATGCACGAGGTCATATCGTTGTCGCGGACAAGGATAATCACAGAATTCAAATGTTTACTTTGGAAGGCATATTTCTGCTGAGTTTTGGCGAGAAAGGAAGCAAAAGTGGACAGTTCAATTATCCTTGGGATGTCGCTGTTAATTCAGAAGGTCAAATAGCTGTTTCAGACACTAGAAATCATCGCGTTCAATTGTTCACTAGCGAAGGTACATTCTTGAGAAAGTACGGATTCGAAGGGTGCGCCGGACTCTGGAAACACTTTGACTCTCCCAGAGGTGTTGCCTTCAGTCCGGAAGGCTGCGTTGTAGTTACTGACTTTAATAATCACAGGCTTGTTGTTATAGAGCCTGATTTTGTAAATGCTAGATTTTTAGGTGGCGAAGGAACTGGTTTGAAACAGTTTTTGAGACCGCAGGGTGTTGCCATTGATGACGACGGGCATATCGTTGTTGCCGATTCGAGAAATCATAGAATACAGGTATTCGAACCATCCGGAGGTTTATTATGGAAATTAGGCAGCCCTGGTAAAGCACTTGGCGAATTAGACAGACCTTCGGGGGTCGCTTTAACGCCAGATGGTAAAATAGTTGTAGTTGATTTTGGCAACAACAGAATTCAGGTGTTTTAAGTTTAATGAAAAAACAGAAGAATAAATATCTGCCATTTTACTAGCCACACTAACTTGAAATCTCTGATTCTAAATCCTAAAGTTAAATAGTTGAAAAAGTATATGAAGTCAAAAGTCAGTTGGGGGTCATTATTTAAATACGTGGTACGCAAGGGGTATGTAGTGGTGTGTATTTATGAGATTTTTCAAAGTAAACCAAGTTTTTTTTTTTCTCATCAAAATAAGGCATATTTTTGTGTCATTGGAATATTTTATTTGAAATTAGTATTTAAACAAAGTTAGTGAACGAGTAGTTCTTAATTGAAAGCTCTGATTGATGAAAGATTTCCTTTAATGAATCTAATGAACATGTAATACAATTACATTATCTTGTTATATTAATTTAAAACAGTATTTATGAAATGTCGCACAATTTATATTTTGAATAATGATAGGGCTTTATTGTTACTACGTATCCCTTATATTTATGATTGACCAGATACAAAAAAAAAAAATAAATAAAAAATAAGAAACAAGTACTTAAGATCTAAGGAGAAGGAAGTTGGAAGTAATTAGACCGCATCTACCTCAATATAAAGAAATTACCATGTATTAAACTGCAGTCGATTGATTTTTTCAAAGTTTTATATCTGCCTGATGATAATTTCCAGAAATCTATATCGCTGATGATAATTAATAAATGTCTTATTTTCCAAAAACATAGAACTAGTAAGCTACTTAGTAATGATACTAATAATAATAATAATAATAATAATAATAATAATAATAATAATAATACTAATAATACTAATAATAAATAAGGTAATTAATATCTTAGAATTTAACAAAGTTACAGTCAATTGAATGACATAAAATTGACTTAAAATGATAAGTGTGCTAGTATTGCACATGCAAAAACTGTTTTGTCCAAATAATTTTTAACATTAGCGCGTGTTACCTCTTAAGAATGCAAAACTAAAATCAAATAATCTATCCAAAGTTAGCGGAATGCTTAAAAGTAAAAGGTGTATGTTTAATGAATGTGATTATGTTTAAATTTAAAAGAAAAAAACATAAAAATATTATATTTAGATGGGCATCGGCTGACACTGGAGTCCATGTATGCGCCTGAAATGCGTTTGACGCAACAATTTTTTTTTCTTAGCGCTGAGATTTATAGTAGTATAAATTGAGGATCATTCTCCCGTATATAATTGTTACTACACTTCGCAATTAATAATCTTTTTTTTTTTTATTTTATTTCTCATTCTTTATTATCATTAATCGGCTCGTGGCGGATATAAATTGCTGTCGTAAGAGACCTTACGAGTGAGAAATGGTACGCGATGGTATAATAAAAATTAAACCAAATATTGATCGAGGCAAACCTTATTTATTTAGCTTATATTATTAACTTCCAACTCTTTCATTATTTATTTAATATACTATGCCAAACGTACCTGTTAATGTGAAAAGATAAATTCCATTTTATACAATATCAATGCAAAATGGTTTATCACGTATTCAAATTTTGAAGACAGCCGGACAAGCTTGTTTTTAATATTGATTCTTTGTATTTTTTTTTTTAATGAAAAGGTGAAGAAGAAGAAAAGCAGAGAAATGATGAGAGATTATAAATAATCACGCACAAAGTTTTACCTGAATCAAAAGTTTTTAATTTAATTTTTATAGCTTCGTTTTCTGATTTCGTTGACCGGTATAAATATACGTAGGAGCGTATTATAAATATACACCTGAGCTCCACAATTATTTTTAATTCTTATTTTATTTTATTTTATTTTTATTTTTGAATATTCTTTTAAGTTACCCAGAGTGTTTATTTCCACGAATATGGGGACATATATTATTGCAGATATTTGCAAAATAAGAAAAATGATATGGAGATGATAAAATTCTATCAGCAATTGGCTATATTTGGTAGCAGTTTTAGAGTTTAAAAGAATGAAATAATTTTAAATAAATATTGATTGCACACACCAGTAAGACTGATTGAAGACTGATGCAAAGAATTATGTTGTATGTTGTCCAAAAAAAAAAAAAAGAAAAAAGAAAAAAAAAAAGAAAATACATAATGGTATTGATAGTCTACTGTCCAAGAGAGTTGCCATGTCTTTTTGATCTTCCTTAGGGGTAATTTTATTTCGGTATAAATGTAATTAATGTAAGGTAGTTTGTAGTGCAAAAAAATAATACATAAATATATATAGCTGAAGTATTGCTACGAGGAGTGAGATAGGTAAATGTGATTTGAAAATTTGAAATTAAATTTTCATTATTACCTTTCTCTCTCTCTTTCTCTCACAAACAAACCGATAAACAACAATGAATATTGTACCATTTATTGCTTGAAGAAAATTTTCTAGTTATAAACTTGAACTAAAAAAATGTTTATCTCGTTATGTATAAACAATGTTTCAAGTTATTGGAAATAATGAAAATTATATTGTAATCGCATACGAGTGGTAGAGATAATTTTTTTTATTACGTAAATAATCATACATAACTTAAGCAGCTATCAAATTTTAAAGTAAATCTTTTCAATTCAATGTAGTATATATTATATCTATATATACGTATATACTGCAGGGTGTGCTATATAATAATGTCACTGTATAATTTTCACTTCGAGTAATCTGTAGTGTTGATATATAATTCACATGTAATAGTCGTGACTTAATTATTTTATTTCCTAAAAAGTAATAATGGAAAAAAAAAACGTTGCTTCCGGAATGCCAAAAAGATAGTAAAGAATATTAACAAGTTATTGAAATGTATATTCCTATGATCGGAATTGAATTTTTTTTTATTTAACAGGAAGTTTATAATTTTTCTAATAGTTGGGCACGGATGATACTTAATTAAGAATAATTAACAGCCCAGTGCTTCCGGTGAATTTTATTTTTCGCGTAGTCTGCTATTATTTGTTTTATTTTTGTATGCACAAATAACAGAATGTCATTTTTTTGATGTTTTTGATGATTTTTAAACAACTTGAATTAGTTATAAAGGAAGAAAGTGTTGTAACAACGGATAGCATAATTTAAATTTAGGTTCGGCTGATTATTTGATATAATTGGGAAAATTACAGTGGTTTTTTTTATACAAGTAATAATGAAATGTATTAAAGTTTGAAGATGCTAATTTATAGAGACTGGACAAAACGTGAATAAGAAAAACTTAAATATTCGACAGTTTTAAGAAACCTAATCTTACGTAAACTTTTATTAAACCAGACTTGATCTCAGGATTTATTTGCTCATGAAATAGTAGTGATTCTATCTAAAAATATCTCTAAGCGCATTAGATAAACATGTATTAATAATGAATATTTATATTATAACGATTGATAACCAATTACGTATACATACTCCAGAATTTAGTACAAATAAGCAATATCTCAACTCAGTATCTTGAAAATACAAAATATTTATTTTCTTAACATTTATGAGTCATATTCTTCGTTAATCTGTGTTTATCTATGCAAAAATAATAGATTTTGACCGATTTTTTTTTTCACAAATTACGAACAAATATAATGCACGATTTATAATTAATCATCTATACCTATATGTATATGTGAATAATGGTTGCACTATCTTTACTTAGGTCTGTTACACAGTACAAAATTTTGAAACTTGAGATAAAAGAGAGTAAAAAAAAAAACACATTTACTAATTACTGATTCAGATATTAGTGAGGCTCTATTTTCAATATAGTGGTATAATTATAACAGCCTAAAATACAGTTTGCTTAAAGACTTATTTTTATTATTGACCAAAGCTTTGAATTCAATTAATATACAAATTAACATTTATCCAAGCCTCACATCTCAGGACTAATAATTGTTGTGTATCAATATTCTATCAATGTATATTACACGTTACGATATGTGTTTAGCTTCTTCTATTCTACTTCTTATCCGTCATCATTTTACTTTCTTCAAAGAACTTGCAAGGCAATGAGTATAATAAAAACAACAAAAATGTTACAAAGTGTATAACTATATCATATTCAGAGTAAGAGAAAAAATTTAATAATTAATAGGAATCAATGTGCAATGAAAAACTGAAAGAAGTATAAAATCTATAAAATTTACCATTGCTTAATAAATATTTCGATATCTTATAATGATTACAATTTTACATTCTAATTCTATAAATTTATATTTTGAAGGAATGAATAATTGGAATGAGACGTTATTTGGTACTGGGACTAAAGATATGCAGCTCAGATATTTTATTATACATTGATTCCCATGTGCTGTATGCCAAAATATTCATACGGTATACTGTCAATATAAAATATTTAAACACATAAATGTACAAGTAATAAGAATGTGCAAAAAGAATATTGTGCAAAGAGTGATTTGAAATGCCATGTACAAAGCTTAAGTCGTAGATGAGAATTGAGATATTGATACGTAAAGCGATATATGCTAGTATAATGATGTCCCGCATTCATAATAATATGAAAAATGAATTTTCTTAAATTTTTGCTATATTATATGTATAATAACTGATATGGCAAAGAAAAGGGACAGAAACATGATAACAAAAAAATCATACAAAAATGAAAAACAAAACAAACAAATTTATTCTGCAAGTGCAAACTATAATTATCGTTGATAAAGCAAGCCTTAAAAGCGTATGTTTTGTTTTTAATAATTATGTATATTTCTGTTTTGTTTTGGTGGGTAAATAAAATGAAGAAAGAAGAAGACAAAAATAAATACGAACAAAAATTTCATTATGATAATTAAATTAAGTGAAAGTTATAATTGTAATAATAACTAAGATCACCAAGCAATACATTACTAAATGTCCGAAACAAAACAATGAAATAATTTATAGTATACGCCCTTTCCGTCAAATTTTAAATTTGATTTTTTATTTTTTATTCATACGATACGTAATATACTATTGAAGGAAATTTGAATACAGATCATGGTGCGAGTTACCCATTATTATTATTATTATTATTATTATTATTATTATTATTATTATTATTATTATTATTACTATTATTATTATTATTATTATTATTATTATTATTATTATTATTATTATGATTATTATTATTAATACATATTATTATTATTTAAATGTGTGCTAATGATTGATATCACGATAAATATGAAGCCTAATCTTAGCAGAGAATTAACACGTCATGTAAATCACGCATAATTACGATGTGTGTAATTCCATGTGAAAAATAAAGTTCCTAATTTCTTTGATGTTTTTTTCCAATTTTTAATCACCCAACCTATTATTTGATTCCAAAATAAAATAAATTTAATTATTATTGATGACTTAGTTTTTGTTTTCACATGGTTCATATTCCTTTGAAAAATTGCTCCTGGTATCAGGAGAACATCTGACCCGAGGAGGTGTGCTGAAATTTTTGGCGGAAAAACCCTGAGTGTAGGTCTAAGCAAGCATGCATTCGTATAGATGTGTCTATGCATGTCTCATTCGCTTCCGAAATAAGGAATTTCTAAAATGGAAAACTTTCCAAACTCACCCGGGTGAGTTCGCAGTAATCATATTGAATCTCGTAAACGTAACCCTCATGTGAACTCTGACGCCTCTCTGAGGGTCACTGACCCTCCGCTCAGTTTCCTATAGGCAAACGTTTGTCAAGAGTGGGGGAACCGGGGTTCCAGAGTAGATTACTGCCAGTCGTTTATCAGCGTTGCAGCGTGCAACACCACGTCTGACGTCAGAGAATGATAACGCTGCACAACACATTTTTGACTTCTGAATGCTCCCTGCTCCATCTATAAAGCAGACTTTGGATGATGTACTACTCTTACCGACAGTCATGCCATACACCGATTTTACGGGCCAAAGTGATTTGTCCCTTCGACCGCGAGATGGCGATACCATTTTAGACTCCGTTGGTGGGGAGAGCAGCGACCTTGAACTTGATCAACTGCATCTGCTGTAGCAGGGTCAGTGCACTCAGTGGCTCCCGTGGCGTCAAAGAGTTCGCATGGTGGTTGTGTTAACGAGATTCAAAATGAATACTCCGAACTGATATTTATTTATGTATTCATTTATTTATTTAAACCAGATTACATAGTAACAGTCCAATATAATACTGTATTCATCAGAGATGCACAGCATCTGCTCGCAGTCCGGCCACTTAATCCTAACCTGAAACAAAATACCGATTACGAAAAATATTAATTTGCATTGTTTCAATGGCATTGTTATTGCACATCGATTATTCTTATATAATTTTGGATAATTAATTTGTAGATTTTGATTTTCTTATTTTTCATATAATAAAAATAATGATGATAATGATTTTTATTTAATTGCATATAGGTATATATACAATGCTGATATTGCATATACATTTCCGAAATAGTTGCATTGTAGTGTATTATTAGTAGTATGTAATACAACTATTATTTATATATTAAGATGATCTGTATCTCAAAAAGCGAATAAAGAGACTCGATCAAATGCAATGGGTACATATTTATTTTTGAGAAAATAATTATTAGTTGTCTTTTTGCAAATTTTTCCCAGTCCTAATCGACCGCACTTTCCTAACTCGCCCAGTCCCTAATCGACTGCGTTTCCTAGCTCGCCCGGTCCTTTGAAATTTTTAGTCGCAAAATTGCTCCTGCTATCAGGAGAACATCTGACCCGAGGAGGTGTGCTGAAATTTTTGGCGGGAAAACCCCCTGAGTGTATGTCTAAGCAAGCATGCATTCGTATAGATGTGACCCTCTCTCTCTCTCTCTCTCTCTCTCTCTCTCTCTCTCTCTCTCTCTCTCTCTCTCTCTCTCTCTCTCTCTCTCTCTCTCTGCATGTCTCATTCGCTTACGAAATAAAGAATTTCTTAAATTTTAAGTCGAAAAATTGCACCTGGTATCAGGAGAACATCTGACCCGAGGAGGTGTGCTGAAATTTTTGGCGGGAAAACTCCCTGAGTCTATGTCTAAGCAAGCATGACTCTATCTCTCTCTCTCTCTTTGCATGTCTCACTCGCTTACAAAATTGAGAATTTTTGAAATTTTATATCGAAAAATTGCTCCTGGTATCAGGAGAACATCTGACCCGAGGAGGTGTGCTGAAATTTTTGGCGGGAAAACCCCCTGAGTGTATGTCTAAGCAAGCATGCCTCTCTCTCTCTCTCTCACTCTCTCTCTCTCTGCATGTCTCATTCGCTTACGAAATAAGGAATTTTTGGAATTTTAAGTCGAAAAATTGCTCCTGGTATCAGGAGAACATCTGACCCGAGGAGGTGTGCTGAAATTTTTGGCGGGAAAACCCCCTGAGTGTATGTCTAAGCAAGCATGCATTCGTATAGTTGTGACTCTCTCTCTCTGCATGTCTCATTCGCTTATAAAATAAGGAATTTCTGATATTTTAAGTCGAAAAATTGCTCCTGGTATCAGGAGAACATCTGACCCGAGGAGGTGTGCTGAAATTTTTGGCGGGAAAACCCCCTGACTCTCTGTCTAAGCAAGCATGCCTCTCTCTCTCTCTCTCTCTGCATGTCTCATTCGCTTACGAAATAAGGAATTTTTGGAATTTTAAGTCGAAAAATTGCTCCTGGTATCAGGAGAACATCTGACCCGAGGAGGTGTGCTGAAATTTTTGGCGGGAAAACCCCCTGACTCTCTGTCTAAGCAAGCATGCATTCGTATAGATGTGACCCTCTCTCTCTCTCTCTCTCTCTCTCTCTCTCTGCATGACTCATTCGCTTATAAAATAAGAAATTTCCGAAATTTTAAGTCGAAAAATTGCTCCTGGTATCAGGAGAACATCTGACCCGAGGAGGTGTGCTGAAATTTTTGGCGGGAAAACTCCCTGAGTCTATGTCTAAGCAAGCATGACTCTATCTCTCTCTCTCTCTTTGCATGTCTCACTCGCTTACAAAATTGAGAATTTTTGAAATTTTATATCGAAAAATTGCTCCTGGTATCAGGAGAACATCTGACCCGAGGAGGTGTGCTGAAATTTTTGGCGGGAAAACCCCCTGAGTGTATGTCTGAGCAAGCATGCATTCGTATAGATGTGACTCTCTCTCTCTCTCTCTCTCTCTCTCTCTCTGCATGACTCATTCGCTTATAAAATAAGAAATTTTGGGAATTTCAAGTAGAAAAATTGCTCCTGGTATCAGGAGAACATCTGACCCGAGGAGGTGTGCTGAAATTTTTGGCGGGAAAACCCCCTGAGTGTATGTCTAAGCAAGCATGCATTCGTATAGACGTGACTCTCTCTCTCTTTCTCTCCCTCTCTGCGTGTCTCATTCGCTTACGATGTATAGAATTTTGGAAATTTCAAGTAGAAAAATTGCTCCTGGTATCAGGAGAACATCTGACCCGAGGAGGTGTGCTGAAATTTTTGGCGGGAAAACCCCCTGAGTGTATGTCTAAGCAAGCATGCATTCGTATAGACGTGACTCTCTCTCTCTTTCTCTCCCTCTCTGCGTGTCTCATTCGCTTACGATATATAGAATTTTGGAAATTTTAAGTAGAAAAATTGCTCCTGGTATCAGGAGAACATCTGACCCGAGGAGGTATGCTGAAATTTCTGGCGGGAAAACCCCCTGAGTCTATGTCTAAGCAAGCATGCCTCTCTCTCTCTCTCTCTCTCTCTCTGCATGTCTCATTAACTTACGATATATAGAATTTCGGAAATTTTAAGTCGAAAAATTGCTCCTGGTATCAGGAGACCATCTGACCCGAGGAGGTCTGCTGAAATTTTTGGCGGGAAAACACCCTGAGTGTATGTCTAAGAAAGCATGCATTCGTATAGATGTATTTCTCTGCGTGTGTCATTCGCTTACGATATACATATATAGAATTTTCGAAATTTCAAGTCGAAAAATTGCTCCTCGTATCAGGAGAACATCACTCGAGGAGGTGTGCTGAAATTTTTGGCCGGAAACACCGACAGTGTGCATGCAAGTAGGAATACTGTTGTCTCGATATATATCTCTATGCGAGTCTCTCTACGCTTAGAATATTTAGATTTTCGAAATTTCGCGAAAACTATGCGAAATTATCGAAAATAGTAATCTTCGCCGAAAACGTGAAATGTAACGTCACGCCGAGGGTGTATATCGGCATATGCTGAGAAGTTCTACATCGGTTTCCTGTACCTATATTTTTAAAATGACATTAATCAAGATGTAATAAGTCCTACTGATTTGTTTTACACTAAAAAATTGTTAAATCTGTTGAAAAATTAATTTTAATTCGTAATAAGTTTCTGTCTTATATTTGAACGCAACATATGCATACATTCAGACAGTATAATGTCACGCTGATAGTGTGTATCGGCATATGCGGCAAAGTGACGTCACGCCGCAGTGTATATCGGCTTGAGTGGGTTGAATATCAGTTCGGAATATTCATTTTGAATCTCGTTAACACAACCCCCATGAGAACTCTTTGACGCCACGAGGGCCACTGACCCCGCGACTGCAGGTGCAGCTACTCAAGTTCAAGGTCGTTGCTCTCCCCACCAACGGGTTCTGAAATGGTATCGCCAAAGTTGGCCGTTGACTTTGCCGACGGTGTATATCGGCTTGAGTGGGTTGGGAACACCGACAGACACAGTCTAAAAGTGGCGACCTCACCCGGCTTCCGTAGATTCGACCGTACTAATCTACCGGAGGAAATTGATTCTCTGATAGTCCGTGTCATTGAATGTCGCCCTCAGTCCTTCCGTCGACCGTAACCTAACTGCGAAGCCGATTACACAAGAAGCTCTCAGTTCGATCGTGAAATTAATAGTGAAAGTAATAATATCCAGTAGTCAATCATGGCTCGGAACATTCAAAGTTTATTAAGGATCACGTCAAATGTATTCAACCAGAATATGACCAAAAATATTTTTCTCAGCGGTAAAAAGCTCTCTCTTAACCTCCCCATCTTAAGCAATGGCACTGTTCAATAACCGATATACGAAAAAAAAAAAAAATGACAAAAATCTGTACACTAACTTCGAACTACTTAATGTATCCCCTAACGATTAAACAACGTATACAATCATTCTCTGAACTATTCAACTCACGTTTTTTTTTTTTATTTTCAATTTTTTCTTACTTTCCTTTCTTTCGCTTAACGACAACGTGTTTCCACGCCGGGTAATGCCGAATATTTTAACTTTTCCGCGAAGCATTCAAGATTCGAAATTTATCTCTTATTCGATTCTCTATATATTTTTTCAGAGTGATGTATGTAATTTTGAAAAAGATTGCTCGTTGCTAAAAGACCCCTTTGTCACCTTTGTCATAATGAATAATTTTTTTACGTATGCATGAATTCAGGAACACGAACGCTATACTCGGCGGCGGCGTTGGGTATAGACGGCTACACAAGAACCCGAGAGAATGTATCCCAGCAATTTTCAAACATGAGCGATAAGTTCCGTGAAAAGATGCATGCCTATGTTGACGGAGAATCAAAGAACATGATATTTACTGAAGATTTGAAAAACATGTTGCATCTAGTTAACAATAACCCAGAGGATTTGGAACTACTCACAAAAATGATGGTCAAATTTAACAGTCAAAATAAAGAGATGAGATTTGGCTCATATATATTCGGTCCTGTAGTTATGAGGGCATATTACTACCTTGACAAACCAGATGAAGCTTTCGCTGCATATAACGACCCAGCTCTGGAAGGATTTTTCAATCAAATCATGTCTTACCATATACTCATGGACTTGTTATATAATCATAACAAATTTGCCGAACTTAAACAAGTTTATGAATCAATTTATCCTCGTAATGAGAATTTTAAGGGTATTCCAAGACACGCGGTTAATCTGGTATTAGCAGGATGTTACAAAGAGGTAATTCAAACCGCTTCATACTAATTATCCGCAAAATATATTCTTTAATTTTTTCCTCAGAAACATTAATGACTTTTTATTTATTTTTCAGAACACTCCCGAAAGTTTGAACTATGCTTCGAAAATCTGGCAAGAATTGAAAGAGAGAGGAGGCTTCACTATGCGTAAATCGTGTACTTTCTTTGCAGGACTTGCCTTGAATCAAGGAAAGCCTGACATTGCTATCGAAGTATTATTCAATACACAACAAGGCAATTATGTGAGTGTGAGAAATCTAAAAGTCGCAGCACTCTCGGAGCTCAACAGATTGGAAGATGTTGCACACATGCTAAGAATGTCCTTGACAAAAGATACACCGTTGCAAGTTAAACAGACTTACACAAAGGAAGTGGTACGCTATTATTATCACTTACTATATCACAATAAAATTAATAAATACACTAAATTTTCCTATATTTATATGAAATCAATTCGTTTTTCAGATTGAGAAAGTCGAGGAGGCAATACAGAGAGTATCGTCCGAGAGTGGCGACATGATTGCTACATTGGTCAGGCAACTAAGGCAGAATGGTCACGTTGTAGACACTGTGAGTATTATCAGTTGATCTGAGTTTTATTTCTAATATGTTTGATTCAGCTTCTACTTGATTTTATGCAGAAATATTTGTACCTTGATGATAATCTTTTTGATCTAAAAATTCTAATTTTGATCTGGATAGTTTTGAATAATATTTTCTTTGTCTGATTTTACAGAAACTTGACGATATCATAACTGCTGAGATAACTACTGTCTTTAAGCCGCAAGAAAAAAAACGAAATTCCAATAACAATTTCAATGACGACAATTATAACGATAACTATCAACAGCCGAGACAGCGTAGACAGTTTGTCAACTATCAACGTCCGGGTTTGAAGGAGCTCATCTAGACTTCAAATGCAATTTAGAATGCAGAACATGTTTCATGTAATTAGTTACGATATATTAACAATTCACAATGTTTCAGTGTAATCCTATAAAATATAAGTTAGTAGTTGCTGTATTTGTTGCTGAAATTATTTCAATCCCATAATTAACATAGTCAAAGCATTTATAAGCGTCGTTTTTTATTCTCTGATGAAAAAGCTTATGAAAAGATTAGTCTAGGTATACTTAAGATAAAGGCAATTTACAGTTCATAGAGTCGCTGCCACTTGATCAGCCATAAGACTAGCCTTTCTTTCATTGTTCGAAAGCCACTGTGCCATGGGTCTGGTCATTGGGAAACGACGTCGCACAATGGAAATTAAAACTGTAAGCCAGTGCGCGCTTGGTTTAGATTCTTTATCGTCAGATCTGTAAAGAAAGATAAAATGACTAACTTATTAAAAGAAGTTTTTATTTTCCCCAGTAGAAATGTTATTCGGTATTATTTGAATCAAAAAATCGTAGAGAATGTAGAATAAACAATTTGGTTTTACCTGGGTAAAAGTCCGGCTACTAGAGTAGCCCAACTTTCAGCCATATAAGGAAAAGAGAATATCGTCTTTTGCGCAGATATTAGTCCTTCATTTCTATGTCCAGAAATAAGTCGACTTATCGACGAAAAGCAAGCTACTTGAGCTACGATATCTGTACAATTCTTTCGACCCAAAAATAGAGCCTTTTCGGCACTGTTGCCAGCAATTTCTGGCTCCGATTCGGCTAAGAAACGTACTAGAGATACCCAAGATTCTACATCAGCTGTAATTTGAAATAATTAGTTAAATTATACATTTATAAAATTATTCCACAGATTTAACTACCAAACTCTTGGTTTATTTACCGGGATGTCTATGCGCAGCTTTACTCAATACCCTAATAGCTTTTTTCCAGTCATTTTGAACAATGTGCGAATAAGCAGAGAGCAAAGTAATATGACTTCTGTACTTTGGATGATCTTGGAACGGTTTTAATTCCTTTAGAACTAGCACAGCTAAGTTAAAGTCCTGATGCAATAATCCTAACGAAGCGGCAGCGAGGAGTCCCGGTACGATGGGCGGTTGAATTTGTATGCATTGGAAAAGTAGAGTCTTAGCATCGTCGACACCTTGGAACATGTAAGCCATTGCAGCCATTGCACAAAGTACATGAGCTTTGTCCGAACCTCCGCCTGCTAGCCAGTGCAAAGCTGCTTCGTAAGCGCCGTAAGATTCTTCGTATCTCTCAGCTGATTAGTAAAAATTAAGTAGTTTTAAGATTGGTATGTGTATTTTAATAATTTTTTTTATATATGAAGTCATGTTCTCGATTCTTCCATTTCCCTCACCTTTGAATAATGAGACTGCGAGTTGGCAATGGGAATTAAAATCAGCATTCTTAATTCCCTGGCAAAGTTGAACAGCTTCGTCAAACTTATTGAGCTGTACTAAAACCCGGGACAAGTTTACCCGCAGTGCATCCCTCTCACTGTCTTTGGAAGCCAGTTTTAAGGCTGAAGAAAAGGCTTGAACCCCTGGATTGTACAATTTTTTACGCTCTAGAAGTAGACCGTGGCTATTCAAGGCGTAAGTATCGTCAGGTACATATTCTGCAAAGAATGTATCAATGCGTATCAGTAATTAGCAGAAATTTTGATTCGTTATTCGTTTGAAATTTGACGTCTTTGTATACATAACGAAATATTTATATTACCAAGGTACCAGTTTATCGCATCTGTTGCAACTGATATGGCGTGCATATTTTCTATTGTGTATGTGTATAGAGGGTCTTTCTTGGCTTCGGGATCTAGAAGTGTAGTTAACACCCAGTGAGTATAGCCCAACACAGCCTGGCTATGATATCCTAGTTGTGTAGTATGCCTAAATAAGTCCATAGCTTCTTTTCTGTTCATTTTCTCAGCGATCAGTGCCTGGCCTATCCAACTATTGCTGTAGCCTGGATCGACTCTTTGAGCTCGTGCAAATGCTTCGTTTGCTCTGTAAGGATCGCCTTGAGAAGAAACAGATAGTAAAATTTCGTGAGTTTTTAGACGGAGATGATTGGAAATCTGCTTGATTTAAACAAGGGATAATATTTTCTACCTAAATGTAAATACAGAGTTCCTAGATTTGTCCATGCGATGGCATTCTGGGACTCCATATCAATTGCCATAACGTAACAATGCTGCGATAAGGCGTAATTTTTTATTTCTTCTGTCATGCAAATAACACCTAAAAGATTCCAATGCAACCAAGATGAAGGGGAAATTTTTATAGCTTGTTTAGCAGCTGCTGCAGCTTTATTTGCCACGTCATGACGATCATTTGTTGAATTTAATCTCAACTGTGCCAAATAACAAGACGCCAAATCATGCCAGAGGAGTGCAGAATCTGGAGATAAACTCAACGAACGGCAGTATGACCTAAGTAAGAGAAAAGATGTTAATTCTTTGTGAATATATCAAGAAAAGCGTGTTTCCTGATCAATTCGTTCTACCTTATGGACAATGCAAATATGTCTGCTCTTTCAATCGTAACATGGTCTTCTTGTCCTTCAGCTTTTACCAAGCCACGTGCAATTTTTAAAGAACAATATTTATCCGGTAAATTAGATATTCTGTAACAAGCGTCGCCCAATAATTTCCAAATGCATGATAAACTGCTGTTTTCTATAATAGCTGTTGTCAAATGATCAGCAGCTAGTTGTGCTGTGTCTCTAGATCGACCTAGTAATTGTTTATCTGCGTAGTCTTTGGATAAGCCGAGCAAAGTCTCTGCTAATCCTTTTAATGCTGGTATGTAACGTTGTTCGACCAATAAAACTTCTTCAAAGTCTTTCTTTGCCTCCAAAAATTGACTAAGCATCTGTGGGTAATTAAAATAGAATATTTATTGTACAAAAACAAAGCAATCGTCAGGCAAGTAGATAGTTCAATTAATCATTTATAACTACCAGTTTAATGTTCGCTACTTGTATCATTGGATATACAGCGCCAGGAATTAACTGTAAAGCTCGTTGATATGATTTCAGTGCTGAAGTATGAGCTCCTCTAGCCAAATAAGCGTCAGCCAATATCTCCCAGCAATGACTGTAGGCACATAAAAATAAAAAAATAAAGAATCAGTAACGTAATTTGATAAGATTTACAACATTCTTAATGGGATTACTTGTCGTTTGGATCGCTTCTGATAACGTTACGCAATGCATTTATTGCCTGGTCTGCATCCCCCTGGTCCAAATGATGCAGACCTAATTGAAGCCAGGCCCACTTAGGCCCGCCACCGTACATTGTTACGCGCTGAAGTAGTTGCATATTTGCTTCCTTTAAACAGAATAGTTAATATAATGATTGTATTCAGTTTTCTCAAAGGGATTTCAAGACAATTTGAGTAGCGTATTAATTTCACAACTCTTACGCTGTTCTTTAAAAGCCTGTAAGCAGTGCTGAGACCAATGCCCGCTTCCTCTGATGCTGGATTGATTTGTAAAGCCTTTTGATAGCACCTTCGAGATCGCTCTAGCTCGTTTCCATGCCTTTGGTAATAATGCCCGAGAAAAACGAGACATTCCCAGTTGTATGGATCGGCATGAACGCCTTTTAAAAAGGCCATAAGACTGTGGCTGTAATCGCCAATTTCCCAATGAATTTTTCCCAGCGTCAACCACGCTTCAGAGTTTTCTAAAGCCGAGCCAAGAACGTCTGCTGCTTCGTCTAATTTCTGTGAATTCTTCAATCCAATTGCTCTGAGAATAGTCGCTTCGACCTTTGTTTCTGTCTCGATTTCCAGAACTTTCAACAAATCTTCTGCCCTTGGATCTTTCAGGTAAACATAAGCTCGAGCCAATAGTAGTTTAATCTTTGACGAAGAATCTTCTCTCAACATCTGTTAAAAACATAAATAGCTATATGATTCGACGGAGTTTAATAGGCATTATTGCAGCATTGCTAATATACGTATAGAATTTTGTTCTTTAATTTTAGATCGCGGAATAATTTCAAGACCAGTAGGTCTCAAAAAAGCGGTGAGTTTTGTTCTATCTAAACTCACATCTGCACATTTTGTTGCCCCAATCTTTAACTGTTTGGAATTTGGACTTCGAACAACGGCTTCAGTCAAAGCTAGCTTTATTTTAAACTTCAACTTGGCTGGCGTGTCAGACCTTATCAATTGTTCAGCACGAACTGCAGCTCTCTCTGCCTCCTCAGAGCAGTAGAGTTTTAGATTAACTTCAGCGATAGCAAGCCAAGGATGTAGCCAGTTTGGTTTCAGGATAACAACTTGATTGAAAATATCTCTAGCTTCGATGAAGGCTGCTTTTTGGTATAAATTCACTGCCTTAGCCATTGCAGCCATACTGGACTCTGTGTTAAGAGCTAAAAGTGCTTCGTAAAAAGGTGTTATTTCTATGCCATCGCAAGAACCATTCAAAATACTCTTTTCTGAATACAACCTGCAGATCCACTCTATGGAGAAAATGAAAAGGAAGTTAGAATTAGACGATAAAAGTACGTGGTGAGAATGCAAAGAAATGCCTAAACCCACCTAGAGGATAAGTATCGTCAGAAAACTGCTCGTGCATTCTAGCAGCTTCTGTAAGTAAAGCATCTAGCTTTCCAGTTTTATACAAAATCTTCAAATAACTTTTGTAATATTCTCGTCTGTTAGGAATTTCAGTGTCTTTGCACACCTGGGCAAGACTGTCTTCTAACAGATCAGAATATTCCTCCAATTCTTTCGGGTACTGAGTCAAAATCTTTGCTAAACTAGAATTTATTCTTTTTATTCTATCCTCACTCGACATTTCAACAAGCTGACGAAACATCGATACAACTTGAGCCAAGGCTGTATCATCTTGTAGCTCTAGCGTCAATTCAACAATCTTGTTTAGTATATCAGAAAACTTCGCCGGTTCGCTGTAATTGAGTAAAATATTTGAATGATTCCTTGTCTTGCATGTATGTACATACATATACATCTCTACACTTAAATTTGAAAAACTTTTTGAGCTGAATATCAGCTGAATTATGAATTACCTATCCAGTTGCAAAAGTTTGCTATGTGCATTTAACAATTCAAGTAAAGCAGAAGCGTTGTTTGTTTCCCGTTCGTAAAAGGCGACTAATCCTTGCCATGCTAAAATGTTATTTGGTTGAATTTCAGAGGCTTTTTTCAAAGCTAGAGGAGCTTGAGATCTGAATTCTTCTAATTCCTGCATCGCTGCACCGAGCAATACCAGAGCTACGTAATTATTTTTATCATCCTTCAATACAGTTTTGCACTTTTTTATTGCCTCTTTATACTCTTTCTGCTTTATCAATTCTCGAGCTTCTTTCAAGCTCGCTTTTGACGCCTTCAACATGGCGAATGCTGTAAAAATTTCAACACTGTATACCCAGTTCGGATTATTGTGTAAAATATTTCTGAAACTGTTCATAAAAGATAAAAATGCGTTGCTGATTCTTTCGAACTGTTTTTACTCAGTATGTGCATGTATGATGTGTCTCCAAAAATGATTAAGTTTCTTATCATTATTATTATTATCAGACTCGACGCTTATAGTGTCGAGAAAAATGAAAAATAGTAACTAAATTTGGTTTATGGTGAAACAATGTGTTATAATCCTGTCCATACATACCTGTAATTATTAACGGAAATATTTAGGATAGATCCCGTGATAGAGGTTATGTATCATAACCTCACCGCTCCGGATTTTTCCGGTATTTATAATCTTGTAAATTTAATTGGTTTTAAGGTTCAAATACATAATCTATAATTTTGAATATCGAATCAACGTTTATTTGTACGTTTTGGTTATTCTTTCCTTGCTTTATTCACATTAAAACATACCTGTCTAACGTAAACATAAACGTCAAAAGTAGCAGACGCAATTGATAAACCTGCTATTAGTCGTTACCGACCGAACAAGAGCGTAAGCAAAATGATTTGTAAAAAAAGTCCGCGGAAAACGGAATAATTTCAAATCGCCCTTGTTCTTTCTTTCAGTCTTCAATTTGTTCAACGACTACAGTTTATTTTATTTCATTCTCAACTGCATTATGCAGTAGCTTCATTGGTTTTTATAGTTATGAGTAACTGGAAATAGATCAAGGCCGGCCTCATTGCTTCTCATTTTTGCTGTAATTCAGTCACAAAGATTTCGTAATATCTGACCTATCACGGTTACTATAAACCTACTTCTTGAATTACTTTTTTTACACATTTACCCTTTCGAAAAGGTAATATGCCGTTCCCTTTTAATGATTATACAGCTTCTAAATTTGTGTAACAGAGCGTTAGAGCAAGGTTTTCAGACTGTAAACTATCAGAAAATGTTGAACATACCTACCAACGTATACATACACACATACATATCTACATACATTGGTTTAATATCTAAATAATACCCAAAGAGTGTTTTTAAAATTTGACGAAAAATTTATTCGTTTATTTTTAGTAGAAATTTAATTACACTATATAATATAAAAACATTCTTTGCTTTTATTTGCGCAATTGAACAATTTGCAATCACGATATATTTAGAACTTGATAGTTTGAACGATTCGACAATGGGCTCTCTAATCATAAACAATTTTATAAATTGCATTGTTCATTGTGTAGACTTGATCGATTACAATTGAGCTGGTTGTAATATTCATTGCACTTGTTGGTGCTCCAAGTTTAATCGGTCGCATCCTCTTTAGCGACTGTAAACGGTTCGTCGATAGTTTCCGCGCCACAATCGGCGATTTTAACTTCTTTGGTCGGTTTGTCACGGCCATCGGTAGGCAAGTGTTCAATTTTTCTCACCACATCCTGATAAATAAAAAAAAAAAAAAAATGAAAAACCCAGTTTTAGATAAAAATTCTGTATTCGTTATCTCAGTATATTATTTATCGAGATTTTATTACCATCAATTTTCAACCCACCATTCCTTTGATAACTTTTCCAAAAACTACGTGTCTACCATCCAACCACGGAGTAGTTTTAGTTGTGATGAAAAATTGGGATCCGTTGGTATCTTTGCCGGCATTAGCCATCGACAACCATCCAGCACCGTGATGTTTTAGTTTAAAGTTTTCGTCGGCAAAACGATCTCCGTAGATGCTGCGACCTATTTTTTTGAACAATTGTACAATAGATAAATTTTTTATTTTTGAGAACAAAAATTAATGTTTCAACTTTAAACCTTAATGAATAAATTCTTGAAATGATAAATTGGTCGATAATTTTTAAAGAATTTAATAAGATTTCGTTAAAAAATTGGATTAATGATGAATCATTAATTTTGAAAAATTCGAGAAAAAAAAAAACTATTTATACTGACCGCCGGTTCCATCTCCTCGAGTAAAATCACCGCCTTGTATCATGAAGTCTGGTATTACTCGATGGAATTTACTTCCTTTGTAACCTTCGCCTTCAGGTTTCTTAGCCAGTTCAGCAAAGTTCTTAACCGTTTTAGGAACGGTTTTACCGAACAAACCGATCTCGATTCTTCCGGCTGGCTCACCGCCGATTTCAATGTCGAACCATACCTAAAATTTATTTAAACGGGTTATTTTTTTACTGTTTAGAAATCTTTCGGATTATAATTGCTTTCGATTATTTTGTACAATATTCTATTTCGTAATTTATAAATTATCGCGCTGTCATAATATGTGGTGTGTCTTCGAAATCTTTCGAAACTTAACCTTATTTATCACGCGCACACATATTGAGAAATTTTCGAATAAAAGACTTAAAACAAGATGTGAAAATAGGTGAGGCAAAATTTTTTTGTAAAAGAATTTTGAACATTGGTCATCTATTCGGAATAATAATGATGTTGATAATCGATGAATTATTATCATTATAATTATTATTTACCTTGTCCGTAACTTTCGGTCCTTTTGAGGAATCGGCGTTGCCCGAAGAGCAAGAAACTAGACCAACGAGGGCCGAAAATAATATAATTCTCATGTTTTATTTATCAATAACGAACACTGGGAGGTATAGGAACGTCCAAGATGGACCATCAACGCCAGGGAAACCAAACGAAACTAACAATGGATCTCGGTGCGCTTCCAACAAAAGGAAATATGTGGTAGACGCTGATTGGTTGCGCATTTGCCACGTAGAGAAGCCGGTTTGAACGACGGTGTACCTTTTCCATACTTTTATTTTTTTTTCTCTCTTTTTTCTTAACAGGATAAATGCTACCTAGACGAATAGACGATTCGTCGACCTTTCATAATAGCCAGTTTATGCAGAGACTGATAAGTTTTGAAATCTGTACATGGTATTTGCACATCGTTCGGGCGTTAACCCAAAGGATTCAACGCCCGTGGGGCAAAGAGAAACGAACATACAACAGTTTCAAGGCGACTTTATCTCCAAGCTGTGGCCTTGTTTAGAATCGAATCACGAAATGTAATAAAATGAAATGAAATAAATCGTTGTTTATTCTGTTCTTTGGCATATTTTTATTTCTGGTTTTCCGCTTAATAAAATTTGAATACCTATAAAACGTTTACTTATAATATTATGTATGAAGAATAATACAGCTTCGACACGAAGAACGAGTTATTTTTATTACTTGTGTATCATTAGCGTAAATTTAAAGATAGAGAATGATGTAAATGATTTCCGCGTCTTTGTTTACTAGCTGCTTTTTGTTTGAAAAATTGGTATTGTAGAAACAACTTTCACATTCATCACCTTCATTATCGTATTTCATCGCGACAAACGATTATAGGATCCTTTGCGGCAACCTATATATTCATATCTCACGATAATTAATTTCTAAGACAAAAAATTCATATTCAAAATTATTTTCATCAATTTCGTTTAGTCATCAACCGCCGCCAGTTATAGTTTACTTCAAAAATTTCCTTTCCTTCTGGCAATCTTTCTTGATGATAGGTTAGATTACGTTAGAAAAATGAAACATAAGAAGAAAAAAAATACCATTAAGGTTATTCTAATGAAAAAACGAAGATTAATAAATATTTTTGAATACAACAAATCCAAAGAGTAGTAAAATACAATTCTGACAAACCATGAAAATTCACGATTCGTCTGCTACCATGGTCTGCTAGCAATCGATACCCGTAGCTAACTTCAGTTTATATCTCGTGCATCGTTGTGCATCGTACTGTCGTGTTGAATCATGATCTACGGGTGAAAACAAGTAGTGATCCCCTAAAGTCGATTTTTGAAACAGAAAATCATCACGATAAAAATACTTACATCCAACAAAGGTATGTGTAATCAAAAATTCTCTAATTTTGGGTAAAATAAACTTCAAATTATCTCGAATCAAACATATTGAATAATATAAACCCGGGCAATTGCCGGAGATGATTTAGCACTTTTGTTATTTTCTTTTCATATCTTGAGAAAACGATCGTTCCTTATCGACAATCAATAATATAAATCCAGCGATTTTTATTTACGCTGTTTTTACCCCTCCGAGTAGCAAGTCAAGTCTCCATGAAAAATACACCCTCGATAATAGTTGTTTGTTTATGAAAAACCCGATCGGAACATAACCAAAATTACTCGTTAATTTTCTTCATCTCTTATTACGAAATTATTGTCTGTTAAAGATCATCAATATCGATAAAAATTTTGATTATATATCAACGCAGAAGATTATCCCTTTTTTTATATAACCATTTTTTATTATTGAAGAAAAATTTTCACTGTCTATTTTATATTCAAGGATTTTTATAATGGAAAATCAAACTATTAACCCTGGCGGTTCGCAAGCCGACTTTATTAAAAACGAACTAAACTTCGACGTTGATCCTAAAGACCCTTTAACAAAAGCTTCGCTTAACGATCCTAACGAGGGAGAATGGATGGATGTACTTGGGGCTGGCCAATTGAAGAAAAAAGTAATAAAAGCTGGGGAGAAAGGAACGAGACCGAACCGATCCGATATTTGTATCCTAAAATTAACTGGGAAATTAGAAGACGGAACTCTGGTTGAAGAATATGATAAATTAACTGTACAATTGGGAGACGTCGAAGTGATACAGGTGAAAGAATTATAGCTTTGAAGAACCTCTAAACATTATTATTAATGTCCCATATTTTAACAGGCATCTTATTTCACCTCATTGCAACTATTGAATGTGTGACTTTGATAAAAGAAGTAGTCGATTATTTTGATTCACCCTAATAAATATGTTTTAACATTTTAAACAACTTTTATTGCAGGGACTAGACTTGGTAATAGCATTAATGGACGTTGGGGAGATAGCCGAGGTTGAGGTGGCTTCAAGATTTGCTTACGGTGATCTGGGAAGGGAGCCGGACATACCTAGCGGAGCTACGCTATATTATACTATTGAATTGCTTGGTGTTGAAATGGAACCGGAAATCGAAGCTATTAGCGTTGTCCAAAGAAAAGAAATAGGGTAATTTTACAAAGGCTTCAAAAACATCCGCATAAATATTTCAATAATCTTTTTTTATACACAAATAATGAAATTCAATTCAGGAACAAGAAACGAGAACGAGGTAATTGGTGGTACGCACGAGACGAAGCCTCTCTTGCTGTCCAATGCTATAGAAGAGCTTTGGATTACTTGGACGAGACAAAAGGTGGCATAAATTTCCCTCAAGGTGATCAAGAGGAGTCTATAAGTGACGCAGACTTGCAGTCTTTACTAGAAGATCGTATGAAGGTTTACAACAATCTTGCCGCAGCACAGATGAAGACAGAAGCTTACGACGCGGCTCTAAAAAGCGTCGAAAATGTGCTGAGGTGTCAGCCAAAGAATGTTAAGGCTTTGTTTAGAAAGGGAAAAATTCTTCAGTTTAAAGGAGAGCGAGCTACTGCTTATGCTGTATTGTTGCAAGCTTCTAAGCTGGATCCTGAGTCTAAAGCTATTCAACAAGAGCTAGCTGTTCTTAAAGAGAAAACCGCCAAGGATGCGAGGCACGAAAAAAATTTGTATAAAAAAATGCTCGGTACAGATAAGCAGAACGGTATATCAACTGGTAAAAATGATGATAATATAAACCCAAAGAGAACACCTTCTAAAATTGCTTGGAGTTTAATTGGCGGAGCTGTTGCTGCTGTCGCAGGAGTAATTGTGTACAGGTATAACATTTTCTAGATATTAAATCTATATGGGTTGGTTGATGAGGGTCTATTATACAATATGTGTATGTGTTGCAATGATCAAAATCAGTAGATATAGTTAGAAAAAAAAAGACGAAGAAGAAGAAGAAGAAACGTTAGTTGAATTGTCAATATTAGTCAAAAACATTATGTACCTTATCTTTGTTCGGTAATTTGTTTTGGAAAATAGTACGATCATTTTGTTGTAGCTAAAAAATCAAATATTCTAACTTATTAAAGTTTTGTTAATTTTGTTTGTAATGCAGATTATGTTTTTTTTTTTTTCTAGTTTTTATTCTATAAGTTAACTATCGATGTTATATTGTTTATATATATTCTCAGCTTGGTTCCGATTATGATTCATTTAAGTATACATTGCGATTAGTAACATAGAGAAAGAAGGAACCGTACCAAAAGATTGCATTTCTTTTTCGATCTACAATAAATTCTGTTCATTCCATTTTATTTTTTTCGTTATTTTTTTTCTTTTTTCACACTGCGAATCTTAAGACTCGTATGAGTTAGGAACAGAAATATGTATCTTTTTTTTTTTTCTTTCGCTTCCAGATGCGCTCATTGTAATTAATTTTATGTTAATGACTTATATCATTTTGTTAAACGAAAATAACAAAGAGAAACATTCCCTAAAATGATAATCAATATTATAGGTATAAACTATAAATATACAAATTATTACTTTTGGATTGTGAACATCCCTATCCTACAAAGAATGATAATAAAACAGTGTACAAAAACTTTTTTATATATCGAACTTATACAAGAAGTAAAGAATAAAATATCTAGATAAACACCGCACACACTTTTCATAATCTCGTATTAGGTATATTCTACACTAATCAAGCGATAGAACTGCAATTTTTGCAGCGTATATTTAGCTCTACTTTTTTGAATCGATAATTTCGCTATCTCTAATGTTATATTATAATAAAGTATAATGATAATTGATTAATTATTGATTATTAATTATTAATGAAGGAAAATTAGCTGAACAAATTGACTAAATGAACAGAGAAATGGAACGGAAAAAAATTAAAAAACGAAACTAATGGATGTATTGGATGATAATACTGCTCGGGAATATCTACTTTCGTTCAATTTAACATTCTTTGAGAATAATTCATCGATTTGAGGAAGATAACTGGACCTACCAGACTATAACTAAGGTCGTGGATGTATAGACTGACTATATAGTAATAGATATGATAAAATGTTTGTTAATAGAATTTTATAAATCAAGTGTGCTGTTGATTGACTTAAATAAATCATTGATCGATTCGAAGGAAATAATTCATTCATAAATATGTGGTAATATTAAATACATTCTAAGCCAATGATGGTAATTAATTAAATGAAAAGTAGCTTTTCTCTGAGTGTGTATGAGAGAGGAAATGAATTTTTTTAAATCAGTAGTTTTACTTGTATATTATTAATTTTATTCTTTATCTAATGAACTATCTATGTAATACATGATTTTTAAATAATTTATCAATAATTAAAACTTAGAAATAGTTATTTTTTCATATCTGTACAATATTAATACTGAACTTCTTTCACTTTCTGAGGCTATTATTTCTTTTTGCCTTTAAATTGATAGTGATATTACCTATACTTAATCATGAAAACTATTGATCTTCAATTAAACGATGTAATGAAAAAAAAAAAATATATTCAAAATCATCTAGTTAAAACTTTTCGTTTCTGTATATCAGAGGGAAAATAGGTACTGACTGTCAAGATCACTTTTCTACAATAAATCATGCTGTTAATTATTAAATAAACAAATTTTTTCTCTATATTTAAACAATTGAATAATTTATTCAAAGATTCAAAAAGGGAGAAAAAGGTTGCGTTAAATAATTTTCTATAGCTGGTAGACTGTCCATTTTACTTGAATTTGGGTCTAACAGAAGCGACGATTCTCCAACATTTTCTAAAGGTAATTCTGCGTAATTAACTTGATCGTAATAACTTTGTTCCGTGTTTAATATACCGTTCTGAAATTCTAAGTCAGGGTAGCCTGATAGTCCAAGTATCTCATTACAATTAGCTTCGAATTGATCGACTAAATCATTCAAAGGAAGAGTATCAGGATTGGTAACTTCAACAGTAACAACTTGGCCAGAATTAACATCCACAAGTGATAATACTTGGGGTACAGAATCAACGTCAGACATAGCGTTTGACAATCCTAAAGAAGCGTCGTTAGATTCTGAACTAGTAATTGTGGACATTGGAGTAACATGTGACAATTCAGTGGGCAGTTCGATTATACCTTTGCTAATAACAAGACAATTCATAACGCTGGGACTAGAATCCTCGAAGTTTATAAGTTGATTGTCTTTCTTCACCCTGACTCTCTTTGCTTTGGGCTTCTTAGGCTCTTCAGGAATGGGAACTAGCCGACCATCGTCCGTTTTCATCAGCTTGACAACCTATTTCATGATGAAAATAATGGAAAAGAAAATTAGTTTGAGTCGATTAACATTGGCTTTTCTTAAAAAATTTGCAAATTCACAAATCGTTTATAAATATTACCCTTTTCTTTTTCTCTAGTGTTATTCTATGGCACGATTCCATGTGCCTAGTTAAATGATGGGATCGTTTAAAAGCCGCTCCGCATTGCTCGCATGTGAAAGGTCTGATTTGTTGATGAGACATTTTGTGTCTATTCAATAAACTGTTTCTTTTAAAAGCTTTGCCGCATTCTTCGCAGACAAATTGTCTCTCCATATTATGTACATAGAGTACATGATCCTTGAGTATGCTAATAGTAGTAAAAGTCTTTCCGCAATGTTCGCATACGATGTTTCTCTCCTCTATATGCAATTGCCTGTGCCGTTCCAAATCGCTTTTATTTGTCGAATGAAATTCGCATCCCTCAGTATCACATGAGAATTTTTTCGCATCTCTATGAACTCTTCTAACGTGTTGATCCAGTGCTTTGCGAGACGTTAGTTGCTTCTTGCAAGTTGTACAAGTGAATAATCCCTTCAGGGGTACTTCGGCATGCATTTTACTAAGGTGAGAAGCCGTTTTCAAATGACGAAGGTAACTATCTTTGGTCATGAAGTTGTGACGGCAATCGTTACAGTAGAACATTCCTGTAAATAATAATAAAAAATTGTTTATTTATTCATTGGAGCTATTTGGTTTATGGAAAAACGGGACTATTCGATATTGTTTATCGGTTTTTACGCACCAACCATAGAAGTTTCAGGCTCCTTTGGTAGTTTGGCGGAATGTTTAGTCCTGTAATGTTCGTTGGCTCTTTTTTTTGACGCGAAAGTAGCTTCGCATCTAGGACATTTATACGTATCATGATTTTTAACATGTATAAGGTACTTTTGTTCCATGCTAAAAGCTTGCGGGCATTTATCGCAGTGAAATCTCCTCTCCTGATTGTGTTTTTCATTATGTTCTATAACTTCTCTACTATTTTCTAATATATCACCGCAATCTGTGCACATTTTACCCTTCTCGTAATGGTGATTAGCTTTGTGCCTGTTAAGTAAAAGCCGCTTTGGGAATCCTCTCAAGCAAACATCGCACGTATGAGCGTATTTTATTATACGCTCACCGTGCAACCTGAACAAATGTACATCCAAATGCTTTTTTCTAGCAAACTTAGCCTCGCAATGAGGGCAGTTATTCTTCTGGTGTCCCTCCAAGTGACGGTCTAAATGTCTTTTGTACTTAAAAGTCATCGGACATTGTTCACAAGCTTGAGATAACAATTCCACTCCGTTTACAGCTTCAATGGAATGCTCATAAGCCTGTTCCTCATTATCGGAGCTTTTATCTACCTCAGAATCTCTGTCTGAACTGTAATCGCTACTAGATGGTCTGTTGCGAAGCTCTAAGGGATTAAAATTTTGAGACTTTGTAAGTAATTCTCGAGAACAAGTTTCCTTTCTTTTGTTCAAGTTCGTATCATGGGCTGGATTCTTATCACAAAATACTTGGTCCAGTTCTGAGTGTACTTCAATTTTTAAAACTTTTTTTGAAAATTCTAAGCCGCTGCGATCTTTATTTCTACTCGTGTTTCTCGATAAAGATTCTGAATCTTGCGTCTGTGTTAAATTTTCTTTTACATCACTGTTTTCAGTCTTTAACGATAAAGCTGGACTCTTTATCGGGCTTATGTCAAGCCCCGATAAATCTGATTCTGTGAATTTATCCAAACGTGGATCTGTAGCAAACATTCCAGGCGAACCAGGGGATAAACGAATACCAGAATCTTTGCTTTCAAGATCGCTCATGCATTCGTTTAAATAATCAAGCGAAACTCCGTGAACATTTTCCAAAGATATTTCATCTATTGATTCGAGCATTGAATCATCCTGAAAATAGAAAAGTAGGTAAAAATAAATTTGGTGAAAATTTTTAATCATAATTTTGCCAATTAAGAGGATATGGAGAATTTTCAGAGATAATTAAAAGGAACATGATTGTCAGAATGCTTTTAATTACTCTTCAAAAATGGCGGAATTATACATATCGATATTATTGTGCATTCTAAATGATGTAATGGAATCATACATGAGAAAAATGATTACGAGTCTTATAAAGATGCATGAAAATTAGGTAATAGAATGCGAAAAGTCCCACCTGGTTAGAAAATGTCGACAAAATAGTAAATTGTTCATTATTTCTATCGGACATTTTTTGTATTTAGTTTGGAGTAGTAAAAAGCAGAAAAATTTCACGGCCTATTTTATCGATGACAATCTTCTGTATACAAAGACCGTGTATTTTGCCGTTTTTTAATTGAAGGGTCAGGAAATTTGAGCTGAATTTATCTTAACTTTGATTAAAAGTAGTACAACACGCATAACTTTTCGACTCTAATGTAGAAAGGTTATAAGTAGTGTGTATGTATGGAGAAGCGTTACACAATATAAAATGTCGAAATGTGTATAACCTATAAAAAAAAGTAATACTGTGGTGGATATATGAAAAGAGAAATAACACTTGGGCCTAAGAAAAAAGGCAAGAAAACTAATCCGATAAAAAGAAAATTAATTTATAATACGTTTTTCTATGATCACCAAAAGCTAGTTGAGTTTATTTTTCTATTTTATAACCGCGAGAGATAACCTCCGCCATATTTGACATTTGTGGCACCACCTGTCGATAATCAATTTAATTTCCCGCCAAAATCTACGTTGTCAATCCGCTTCTGAAAAAATACTATTCGTCAAAATATGTATAAAAATTAAATCAAAGATTCTAAGAACGAAATCTAACCGTGTTTTGATTCAAGAAACGAAACAGGACGCTATCAAGGTAATCATTACTATGTACGCAATGCATATAATATAACTCCTAACATCATACATATTACATACATGCATGCCGTTCGATGTTGTTGACGAATACTTTATTAACAAAGCAGTCGCCTTTACCATCGAATACTGTAGGCTCATGAATAAACAATGCAAACACTATGAGTTGTAAATATTAAATAAATATTGCGAATACCCATTCTTAACATCAACGCAATACGTATGTAGGCACATATTTGCATCATTCAAACCACAAACGCTTGTTCATTTTGTACTCTATCAAAGCTTTCCGAGATTTGAGATAACGATATTCATCAGTGCATCTGACCATATTCATCATTTGCTTCTCACTGCATTTACAGATAATATATCTCTGACTGAAGAGGGAAACATCGTAGAGAATAAATACCAATAAACTGCAGCAGTATGTCTGACGAAGAGGTATACATAGGCGATAATTAAACATATCCTTTACCTCTTTTTCACAGAGTATAAATTTGTTAATTTATATATCATTCTCAAGGTCAACGATGAACTAGTTAAACTGAGAGAAATGAAAAAAAATCTTATGAAGAAGACCATTGAGCTGAGAGACGAATTAAGAGCGTTTGAACAATCTGAGGGCATAAATACCGAACGGAGTGAAAAGTATGATGTAAATATGATTTATACAAATCAGACTCCTAGTTTAATTACGTGAATAGATTTCAGTCCAATTTATGAAAATTGTAGCATTGCACAGCGCTTGAAATTCCTGATAGTCATTGAATTTTAAAAAGATTCTTATCTTTGATTTTTTTAAATTAATATAATAGATTCATAGCCTCATGTACACTTTGCAAGATGATCCATATAGCAATATACAACCCAGCGAGAAAACTAACATTATTTAATAATATTTCACTGTTTTTTGTTTTCCTTTGTGTGTATAATTTTTCAAGTTATAAGATCTGTATTACATTGCATTAATCAATTTTCAATCATATAACTTGTTTTCCTTTTATTCAAATTATTTTTTGTATTTATTTTTTTCCTGAACGGTGATTGCGCACCTCTTGATCTTATTTTATTATATAGTGTTTTTCCTCTTCATATTGTGCAGAGATTTTTTACCTCCAAAAAGTGAATATCATAATTTATTCACCCATTGTAATGATGACGTTAATTATGTGAGTAAGAAGTCTGTTGCTGTATCGAGTTTCATGATGGGCATCAAGTTTGACGCGGTAGATAAAAAGTGGATATCCGAACACAAGTATTGCTATACAGCTAACGTCAAGACAAAAGCATTGGCATTTTTTTTAGAGGTCACAGTCGAATACAAGGTATAAATATTTAAGTTAAAACTTGGTGAAATAAACCTCTTAGTTGATATTTAACGCTAAGTATTGATATTGCATTATGAGATTTCACCCAATAAGCCCAACCCAATATTTTCATCATTTTTCGTCTATTTTTCCAGAATTCAGCTAAGAACCTTGAAGTTTTGGACATTGTTTGCCATTTCGTTAATGTCAGAAAGTGTTATTCTCTAGAAATCACACCGTGGATTGATCGGTTCACTGAGGCTAAGGATACCTCAAATTTATTCAGCGGTATAATTAATCAATTTTAATAATAGCTCTTAGGTGTTGTGCTATTAGTTGTTAACTAATTTTATGAATGATTATAGCAGTTGACCTTCGGTGTTTGGCAATCATTCATATTGATAGAGTAGTTTATTTGCAACTTGAGTTGTATCCACGTATAACTCAAGGAGTACGCATGTTTCTCTTTAAAATGATTTTTATGTTTGTTTTCAGCCATATCAGATTATACCGAGCACAATGTAACAAGGACAAAAGTTCTTAGAAAACTGCAAGAATACGATGTAGCTTCTGCCCAAGAAGGCAATGTAGATGACGGTGGAATAATGATTCTTTTACACGCAAAAAACGACCCAGATTTTGTTTATTTTGAAATAAGATGGGTACTACGATTTGTAGAAAGTCTGTGGCAGATTGATAACTTTTTTGTCATTCAACCGATCTCCGCAGGTGAAAAATTTGCACAGTTTTCATGTAAAAAAAACTGAATAGATATACCTTTGTAATGAAAAATCATTTATTTGAACCAGCTGAAGTGTGATAATGTTTCTTATATTTCAGGGGACGATTTTTTGGAGGAGAATAAGCAACTACTTCAAAGTTTCTGTAAATACAGAATAAAGAAAGATGAGCTTCAAGAATTGTGGGTCCAATTGTGCTCCGCTATACAACAAGACGAAACATCACAATCAACTACTGGACTGACCGGATCTTAAATATCATTATTGTCATTTTCAAGTTTTGAATGAATTGATGTAGGTTTCTTTTTCAACATATTTCTTCTGAACTTGAATCGTAAATCTAATATCGTTCAAACATTTACGTATAAACTGCTGTTTCTCAATTTGCAATGAGATTGCTTAAAAAAATTGATTTCTAAACAATTTTACGAGTTTCCTTTTTTCTATTTAACTTTGAGTGAAATTTTATCATCGTAAAACAAATAAGCTGATAAGTTGCAACTTCACATTTTAAAAAAGATTAAAATGTCGCCGATTTTCAATCGCCATGTGCAGTATAATATAACTCTGTGAGTTTCGAGTCTACTCATTAAAATCCTTACCTATCATTGCTGAAATTTACAAGATATAAAATTAACATATTCTATAATTAGCAGTCTCACATGGAATCATGCAAAGGAATGCAGTCCAATTTAATGACGCGGCTTCAACTATCTCAAAAACTCTTTGGGCCTATGTTCCGTGTCATTATGATACCTCAAAACCGCCAGAGACTGAATCTTCAACTCTATTCTCTACATTCTGTTGTTGTTTCTCTAAAGACGCTAATCATTACTCCCAGACTGACATTTCTGTACATTTTAACGCCGAGGATGATCCCCCTGTTACTTTATCCCAGGCTCTGTTATGCATCGACAATCCTCAGGTGGGTAAAACATTCCTTTCAGTATTTTAAAATCAATTCTTTTTAAAAATTCGCATTTTCTTTAGGTGTATTACCTTTGGCATTATTTGAATGACTAAAATCCTTTCAGATACCGAATGACCTAGTCAGTTATCCAATTTCTGAAGCTCTCATCCTAGCACATCATCGTAGTCAGAATGTACTGCAACAACCCCAAGTTATAAGAAGTACGCAAATGCTGTTCATGGGATATGACGTTACATCTTTACAAGGAATCGATGTTCAGCAAAGACTATCTTCGGATCAGATAAGACTAAAGAGTAGCAATTCTTGACAATCAGTTTAAAATAGTGTAAAGAACAATTTCGTAAAGTTGAAAAAAATATCTGTGGACAGATAATTAGTTGATATTTTAAATATTGAATTATTTTAGAATCAGTAAACAGCAATTGTACATACCTACATATATAATAGAATATAACGACTCGTGTTTCATCAAACATTTGGATGACTTATTCCACTGTATTTTCATATACGTATAATTGAATTTCTCGTAATGAATAGCAAGCAGAAAATTTCTCGCGATTAATTGAGGGTATAAAAAGCTCAAAATATTAATTTAAAATTATGAATATATGTAGAATTTGATAGAGTATTAATACATCAATCCCGTCTTAGATATAGGTATCGCGGAAAACTTCCACATCGAGTTGAATGCTTTGGAGGATTATATATTTCAAGGCAAAACGACAAGTGTTGATTACTTGTCGAGTTAATGATATGTTGCCAAAGTGCGTTAATCGCAATTTATAAATCCTGCCCACTAATAAGCCATGGCTATAAAGCTAAAGCATATTTAGGTATACTGCCAAACGAAATGGCACAAAGGTTGATAGCCTTGAGGGTTGAATATACCTAAAAGAATAATCGCGGCTCTTTGAAAGTACGATGAGTTATGTTTTTTGTTTTGGTTTTTTTTTTTTTTTTTTCTTTTGCTACCGCGCACCTGAGCTAATAATAATTTCCAATTAATAAAATGGCAAAGGTGGTGCGAAAATTATTCCTTTCTTTATTCTTTTGATTACCCTGAAAGTAATATAGGTCAATGAAATCGATCATTCCTAATTCTGTCTCAATAAATATTTATTTTCAAACTGTATTATTAGGAATACAGTGTGAAATATATTTACATGAAATCTGACTTAAAAAAAAAAGTATAAAACAGTTAGATTTTGAATTTCCTACGTTTAATCTACACTAGTCTATAAGAATGTTTGAGCTTTATTTTACTATACGTAAATTTAATCGTTCACTTCGCAAGAAAACCAATACAATTGGAGTATAGAAATGCATAAGTTATGTGCTGTTTGTATAATTATAAATACTGCCATATCTTCGTGAATAGAATATAAAAATAGTAAAAAAAAAAAAACCCGTTATCAATTTAACGGATTCTAACTTTGAACGGTAAGTTGCTGGGTATAAAGCAACTCGTTATACCCACGCATCACAGATATTCCGAATTTAAAAATATTTTTATATAATTTATGCGGGTACTTTAGTATTCCGCATTTTTATTCTGTTCTAGTGTATTTTTACCAGTTTTCGAAGCTCGAAAATTTACAGTTATTATTCTTTGCTCGGATGAGGTAAAAGAAATGAATAAAACTAAAATACGGGGTCAAAAATGCGTATAAAAAACGCGGTGTCGAATCCTCCGTAAAGCAATTTATTTGATATTTGTTTATTAATATATAATCTACAAAAATATTAAGCTGATAAGGAGATATTTTTCAAGGAGAATAGGTTCTTGCTCCTTTAGTTGGATTAAATAAATCCGCATCTCGTTGGAGAGAATCAAAACGGAATAAATCAAATCGTAACATCATATATCCGTTGAGTTCTCGTTTTATTATCCGGGGAATCGGGGATACCCGTGATAAAAAATCTATACATATTTCCGCTTCCGTCGGAGCGACAGCCGCAGAGTAGATAATGTAACCGGAAGTTAGTGTGTAAACTATACGCGGGATAGTAATTCGTATTTTGCGTAGAAACGCGTAGGTTTACCGTTTACAGGTAGAGAGAATATTCCAATCTCATATTGCGATCGCCTGGGGGGGAATCTGCAGACAGATGTATTATGCTGACCTTCGCGTGAATAATAAACCACTAAAATACTTGTTCAGGAGTCAATTCCCTCTACAGTATTTTGCTCGAGGTGTATATTATATATACATACATACATACATGTATACCTATACCTATATACGGATCAGATCAAGTATTAAGATTAAAATCAAACGTATTCAGTGTCAAAAATCATTATGTTTGTTCCAGAATGTGTGTATGTATCGTATTGTATTATACTACAGCTGCATAGTCCACGTCATACGCGAAAACTATCAAGGCTTTACACACACTTCAATAATATATGTATAACTGTGTGAAGCGAAAATCCTTACCAAATAAAACTACCTTACCGGTATTAATTCTTTTCAGTATTTAAAATTTCGCGACAGCTATAGTAGCTGACCACAAGCGCTTATAATATTTGCACCGGCAATTCGCTATTTTATAAATCATTTTTTTTTTCTTTCTTTTTCTTTTTTAACACACAAACGAAGACTGTTATTTTTCCACATAGGGGTTTTAATTGAATTGGATAGTGCTAATGATCTTTATCTTGCCAACTTTTGCATTAGTTTATTTAATTATTATTATTATTTTTTTTTATATAGCATATTTGTGGGATAATTTATTATTATTGCCGACATGATCAAGTGAGTCAACTATTAATTCTCTGTCAAGTTCAATTCATCTATTGTACTGACGGATTTGTGGTGGGTTTAATATAAGGACGTTGGGTCAGTTGGTGATTGTAATTATAATTCATCATTGATTCCATAATTCGTATATTTATAAGGAAACACGTTCAAATTCATATATTTATTTCAAGGATCACAGTAGCTCGGTCATCACCCTCAAAATCGTCAAGTTTACAATTAATGAATAATATGACTTTGGCTTTCTACTATACGCGTATATAACTCGACGAATAATGATCGCGTGATTAATGATCTCGTATTACATTAGCTAAAACTTGTTACTGTACAAACGTTCATTACGTTATTGTATGTATAGGTAATATGGAATAAATAGTAGCTTACTGGAGATAAGAGTGATTATAAGAAAATCATATACCTATAACACGTAATTTCTTTGAACATAAATGAACTTAAATTAAATAATTCGGCATCGATATATGAGGTAAGAAAATTTGAATAACATCATGATTGAGGATAGATAAATATACGCGGCATTATATAAAATATATTATAAATATTTTCAATAAATATTAACAACAATCGACGATTATTGACTTATAATCCCAACCTTATACCTAAATAGAATCATTGAGCAATAAACTTATCACGCATCTTACGTCTAATAATTATATTGTAATATGTAGGTATCGCACTTTGGAATTTTAGTTGATTGAAGATTTCTTATAAAGGCTAACATCACTGTCGTCAGCAAAGGCTTTTGACAGATATTATTCCTCTACCAATTCTCACATTTGTACAAATTTTCACGTATAACTTCAAGGTCCGTTACACATACGCTGCTGAAAGGAGTGTTTGTCGATAAAACCGCTCCAACTAGTTTGGAGTGGTGAATTACCCACGGTCAATTTTTCTCCAATAATCAGAAGCTTCGAAGGTCCTAGTGGCCAATTAATATCCACGCCGGTATTACTCATTGGTGTTGGATTCCTGCGGGTATAATACATATTATATATATTATTACAATACATCCGATATTCTCAGAATAGAATCGTGTATTGTGGTATACACGTATAGGTATAATTGTACAGAAAAATGTATTATATTCGCTAAATAAGTACATACAATAATCATCATACTCATATTTACATCGTCAGACTTACCCAGTTTTCGCAAAATCAGTCCACATACGAATCAATCGTTTCGAAACCGCAGCTTCCGGTGAGGAATCATCAATCCGGGGAAGTCCCTCGAAGATTCCTCGCCCTTTGAACAAATACGTTAACTCGTCCATGTGCGTTGGCGCTGAAAATTATTCCAATACCTTAAAATGCTTGCGGAATCATTCCTCAAAGTCAAAGTTATAAAATGTTTATTTTTATTCAAAGTTCAAGGCGCTTGCTGTGTGCCGAGTAGTTTTTTTTTTTTTTTTTTTTTTTTATTCAGTAAATATAAATATTTCCTATACCTATAGGTACTCATTTTAAGCATTATACGATCCCAAACCTGTTTGTAAAAAAGTGAGATAAATAAAAAAACAAGAAATCAAGAAATAAGACAAAGCAGAATTCAAGTTATATGACTATATGGATATGTTGTGTTTAAATATATAATTGCACACCTTGATTGTTCCAGAATAGTCTAGCAAAGTTGTTTCTTCCGGAGTACGTAAAGTGGTAGATATACACATTGGATCCAGCGTTAGAGTGATATCGCGAAGCGTCTAAGACCGGAATTTTGAATTCAATATCTCCTATAATATTGCTGAATATTGCCGGTGACTCCTGAGAAACGTATGGTTTTTTCTTTATATTTGCGACGGTGTTTGATTCACGAGGAATACCTAACAGGCTTCTAGCACTAGACTGCAGAAATGAGTCGACCAATCCAACTAAACGAAGAAAATTAAACGAAAATATTTCATTAATTATATAAGCCTTTGCGAGAATCAAAACGATTTATTTTTTATTTCTTTTTCATTCTGTTGTTTTCAATCAACCTCTCACCAGCTACTTTAGCGAAAAAATCTCCTTCTGCTGTGTTAAATCCGGTTAAATATGGCACCGTCTGACCAGTCCCTCTGAGACGGGCTAAAACGTTTCTTGGACAATCTCGAAGAAATGCATTAACAGCTTGGGCAGGTTCAGCTGTCGGGGTGAAGGATACTCCGATAGGAATTTGTAGAAGAGACTGGAAGCCGTATAGTAAAGGTAAAAATAAAAAAAAAAGCGAAAATATCAGATGCCTAGAAATATAAGATTATTTAAAATTATAACAAGACTCTGGCCATATAATTAATTTTAGAAATATTTTTAAAGTAGGAGGAAAAAAATTTTGACGATCTACCAGGCAGGTCATGATAAGATCTCGAAAACCTGATTCACCAGTTCGATATTTTTTTTTTTTTTTTTTTTTACGGAGCTCAAAATTAGATTAGGTTTATTCAATATACGTATTATGCAGATGTGGTATGGTAATTATTTCCTACACTCGTTTAAAACCGACTATATTATTTGAAAAAAAAAAAAAAAAAATTTTAGTAGGTCATTCAACTATGTATGTATATACTGACCCGATCCGTGTAGAACTGATTCTGTACGATATCTTGGGGTGTAGCTCTCTTGAGACAATCGATAAGATAATAAGGTTCCAAGTTGTCGGGGCACCTTAAGATCTTGGCTAAACGTCGCGTCCTTCTAGCAAGGACATCCGGTCTGCTCCAAGCCCAGGGAGACAAGACCGATCCACTTTGAGCGATGACCCCAGATATTAATTTTCTTGATTCTGGATTCATCGTATGATATTCGGCGGAAGCTCCACCAGCGCTTTCTCCCATTATGATTATCCTGTTAGGATCTCCGCCAAACGATCTGGCATTTGATTTTATTAATTTTAAGGCCATGGTTTGATCTTTCAATCCCATATTGCCAGGCACTGTGTTGTTTTCTACGTAAAGGAAGCCCAGTGCTCCAAGGCGGTAATTGATCGTAACCAGAATTACATCCTCGTCCATTAACCTGTCTGGACCATAAAGATAATTGTCCATATCTCCAGCACCGAGGGCCCAAGATCCACCGTGAATGAAGAATATTATTGGTAACAATTCGTCGCCAGAATTCCGCGGCTCGTTACCTCTGTCTGGCTTTAAGATGGAACAGGTAATTTTTAGACTATATTAATATGTTGTGTTATAGGTATGTATGTTTTGATGATGATATTCTTATATTGGATCAAGAATCTCGCCGGACACGTTTTGATACGTTTATGTAAATTTGGTTCTTGGATTATTGACCGAAGTTAATTGGAGCAACGGTGTTATCTTTATGGCGAGTAGGTATACGGATACCGGAATGCGAATACATACCTATTTATCTAGACCGTATGGTAATGACATTGACATTTGAAACCAGATGTTTTTATTTAAATTTATTATTGTTATCGTTCTTGTCATTTATTTGCGCAATGTATGGCTTTAGTCCGCACTCATATCTACCTGTACAAGAGTTTTCATATGTTTCACTTGGCTATAATCTATATGCATGGATGTATAATAATCAAGGATTTTTTTTTTCATTTCATTTTTAATATAATAATTGTTTCAATTTAGCGAATTGCTCCTATCTCCATTTAACATTCAGTTTTTCTTAAATTTATTTATTTATTTATTTTTTCGTCAAGGTCAGAACGTGCGTTTCTGTTAAATATAAAAGTTGCATGTGATAATTTTGACAAATCACTACATACAGCTACGAGGTAAATTGAAATATTTGTGAAGGCCGTGTTTGTTTAGCGTTATACACAATATCTGTGCATTGTGTCTTTAACGACAAAAGAGATTCCGGACTTTTTGCATTTTTACTTAAGTGATTAGCGACTGAATTTATCATATTGATATTAGTTTCTTTTTCTCACATAAATGATACATTATGGGTGCAATTTTTTGGTTTTTTTTTTGTAGAATTGTAACATATTCTCGATATATGAGAGTGGTCCTAGGATGATTTTATGCTGACAATTGTGGAACGATTACGAATGATTTTGCAAGATTTGCTCGTTTTTTAAATGCTCACTATTTCTATATCACACTATAAGAATCGGAGTATTTTATGAGAAAATTCTGATTTCATTTTTGAATATGAAAAGTTTATTGAAAAACATACCGTTAATTATTTTATTTTAGTATACAGTTCGTTTAAATAGCAGTAAAAAAAGGCAAAAAAAATATATCACATGTCAGAGAAACGCTTCTTATGAGATTTTCTTTTTCAAGATTCTTCGGAAAGACCTACACCTACTCCGATAAAATAAAAAATGAAGCCAATTTGGTACACTCATGACTTCATTTGTAAATTGCAGTATATTCTTTTAGTCATAAAAATCTGCAGAGATAGCACGGGTAAGAGAATTTTTTTTTTTTCATTTTTGTTGAGGGAATGAGTCGTTGTTGGATCAGATTCCACCGCACATACATACATTGATACATAGTATTAATTAGATTAAACTAATATAATCGAACATCTACGTTCAAGGTGGAATAATAGATCCGTCTCCAATCGAACATTAATTTTCAATTAAATATGCATATGATCAGTACATCATTGTATCCCGTATGAGTAAAGGTAAAAATCATTCCATAATCGATCAGTGATTTTTACAGCTATAATAGTGTCCCAAATCTGTTAATGAGCATGGGCTACCAGTTTCCTCAATTTATAATGGACTTTTCATAACCACGTCATGATTTGGTCTATAGAAACTTTGCTCACTACTGTTTTAATAGCGTAGGCACTTAAATTAACGTTATGACGTATGAGTACTACATACGTTTACTAATTGCGGAAATATTTTATCGGTGATTTATGCAGCTGAACTTGAATATCAAAATGTTTGAATTATGACTAGACAAATTTTATTGCATTAGAATTTTTGTATAGTTTGAACATTTTGCTATCGGTTTACTTATACTGACGATTACATATTTACGGAAGTGTATATAAAAGTATTTAAAAGTTCGATTACCTTGGGTTCACAAATATCTATGTCACTCGGAATCGATTAGTGACGTTTTGAATTTTAATCAAACTATTAGAGTTTCAGGTTCGAAGTTCCAAGGAAGTTCAGTGAATTTCAATCAATCTTTACCATCCGTATGTGAAATCTCAGATCTTAGATTACAGTCGATTAATTATTTATAAAAATGAAGACGTCATGTCTATTTGAACAATATTGTTATCGGTATAGTGTGCGGATAAAAAAAACATTAAAATTCATTAGTGTAATGAAAAAATTTTTTGCTCACCTGTGGTATGTAAAGATTTAAATAGAGGCAATCTTCCTGACCAACGTATCTATTCAATATAAAGAGTTGCTGAGGACATTGGGGTCCGTGATGTAAAGCGTTTCGAACACCTTGCCAAGCTTTTATTTCTTGTGGCGCCTAGAAACGAAACATTCATATTCTAGATTGATTTCTAATTTCCTCCTTTTTCCGGGTTTTTAATTAAACATATACCTCGAACCGAAGGTTTCCCAAGGGTGGTTGAGCGTAAGGTATACCCTTGTATGCCGCATATCTTTTGCCTTGTAAGGAGGTCAGCCAATTACCTTTAATATACCCTAAGGTCAGTCGAATGACTGGAGAATTTTGTGTTCTGTCATCCGGTAACAAATTCTCTGTATATTGTGGAATATTAAACCCAAATTGATTCGTTCGTATTTGGTTACTGTAACGAAGAAATTGAATCGAAAAAAGAAATAATACGCTTCTCCAAAGCTTCGACATTGTTGATAATAGTTTTTATTCACTTTGAAATTGACTGTCTTTTGAGGTAGGAATTGTACGATAGTTTCACCACGTTGTAACAATTATTCCTTTTTGATTATAAATAGTTCGATTTAATTTGAACCGAATTGGAAAAGGAATAAAATAAGAATAAATACATTTCTTACGACGAAAATTAATATAAATTTTGATTTTAAATTTTCACAGAATGATTTGGTGTGTTTTTAGCGTACTTGCATCGGATAAGTATTGGTCACTGGTAAAGATTTACCGAACACAAAAATCTTCGGGGAAAATTCATTTATATTAAAACGCATATGATGTATAGCTATAGGTATACACCCATGAGTAATGCGTGATATAAATAAAAATCCAATAACCCGAATCAGAATATCGTTCACTTGTTGATCAGCCAACGTGTTAAAAGTTTCACACACGGTTGGAAAGATATCGATAAATAATATCTTTATTAAATGATTATTATTTGAAAAATTATTAACAAATTTTCACAAGCGGAAAGCGGCTCGATCCGGCACCCACTTAAACATGTAAGCAATCGTCACGACTTATTATTTAATTTGAAAAACAAATAAATAAAAATTCTAACATCCACTCGTAACAATTTTAAATAAAATTCACTTATAATGCCTTAAATCGCGAGTCGAGTTCAAATCGTTATTTGAATCATAGCCTGATAATAGGCAACTCCGAAACGACTTCGTGCTACGGTCATCGGTCATTAGGCGATGACAGTAACCACTGTCCGGTTTGGACGTCTCTTAAGGACTAACGATAAACGGAATAAGCTTGAGAATTTCGTTCTTATACCTCAAGTCCACCAGGCAGATAGATCTTCCGCTTCCTTCCCCCGGAATCTAAGGTCAAGTGGTGCACCAAGATTCGTGCATTTTATTTGCATGATAAACAATTTCTTGTGACGTCTTAAGGGATTGTGAAAAACGCGCCTCTTTATCCGTCTTGAAATAAATTTCAGTAGAAAATTTTTTTATTTTTTTCGTTCAATAATTATTGTTTTGATATTTTATTTATGGATATTATATCCAATAGATTATCATAGCTGGATTTTGGTTCCTTAGACATGACATCAAATTATGCTAATTATAAACAACCTTCGATACCTTCGCGATTTTTTACTAACTTCCACGTGTTACGGAATATTGTGATATGGAAGAAAAAAAAAACGTGTATCTTTTAGTGTTCATCTCTCTCGAAACATAAAAGAAAATTATCAAGATGCTCAGCAAAAATTCAAATTCAATTCAACAAAAAAGCGATTATATATATTTTTTTTTTCCATTTGCGATTATGGGTATTATTCAGTTTCATGAAAAAGTATTGATGCAAAACGTGGCTTGAGTTTGGTTTTTAAATCGTGTTTTGCGTTATTTTGTTCTTGCAACGTTGTATAACGATGACGTTGATAAATTAAAAAATCAAAATTAAACTCGATGAGAATAAAATCTTGGGTCGGACCTCTGTCGAAGTATAGCGCTCAGGTAGTGCAGCAAGAATATTTCTCCGTCGAGTATTTCACGTGCATTTAGCACCTCACGCTTTTATTTACACATTTGTTGAATCTGTGGCAAGGACATATTCCATCTTTGGGATATTTCAATGCCGTGATGTCAAGCGAACGCTCTTCTTTCACCAAAATTATAAAAATGAGAAAGAGAACTTTTATATTTTCAATGTAAATCCTTTATTTTTTAACGTGTGTGTAATCCGTATAGGTATACCTACCTGATGTATAGAAAGAACCGCGCTCATGAATTTACGCGGGATAAAAATCGGGCGTGACTCGTCCGGCAACGCGTGGACTTAATCAGTCGACCGGCAACGTCAATGCAGTATTAATTAAAACTCGTTCAATTCTTCCAGCGTTGATCGTTTTTTGCCTTATTATTAATTTAATGACATATTATAAAATCATGACTGTCGTATTTTTATTGAAAAAACTTGATTTGAAAATTGTTTTGAAAGAACAATCAAATGGTGATGATATACGATCATACACGTATGCATAATGCAGATTCTAAAATATTTTTTAATTGCAGTATATAATTCATCACGTGATGCAATATACCCAGAAAGGATTGCGTTTTAGCAACAAAAAAAAAGTTGTTAGATTTTCCAGATTATTCTGCCCACGCGATTAGAGCCGGAAATATGATTGGAACCCACGGAATTGTTGCCAATGTTAAATGTCCACTGAACGCGGATATGATAGGTATATTATACTCTCTTATAAAGCAGCTGTGTTGTAAATTTGATGGTGAACACTATAATATCGACCTCCAATAAATATTTTTTCCGTTTTTATAGTGTGCACATATATCTATTCACCAGCTACCGGCGAAGCAGCTCAAATATCCACGTATCAATCTGACCTAGGAAACGTTAAGTATCTATCACGACACTAACGACATGTATAACATTAAAACTTGATGTGCTTATAGCTCTGATGACGTCCAATATGATCTTGCTTTCGACGATGGGTAAATTTTTCTGTTTGGATCACTTTGTAATTATATAATGCGGATAATTAAGATATAATAATGAAAAAACCCACAATTTTCGTTATTCTTTACTTGTTTATACCTACTTTACGTGAAATGAGAGATTCGAATCAAGAAAATGTGACCTAGGAATCTTTTGGTATACTTTTATTCATTTCAAGTTTAAGAGAGCGAGAAAGAAAGAATGAGAGATATAGAGGGGAAGGGGGAAAACCGCGGCAGACTATGCCTAGATTAAATTGTTAACAATCTTACGTAATTTTGTATAAACATAACTACATGCCCTTGTTTGGTCTTTTAAGAATTTTTCACTACAATTTCTAACCATAATTATAATAGCTTATTATTTATATACTATAATATAGTATATGACCTCAAACTAACGCAGATTAAAACGATACGATATGCCAGGTCTTTATACCTATACCGAGATCTAATGGTGGTTGGGCGGATAAATGTTTACAAAATTATTTACTCTTAACATATTTGATTTGAAGTAAACAACTTCTATAATATATCACGTATAGGTCTTATAACAAAAATCCAAAGTCATATACATATAACTATATACTTGAGCTCTTGAGCAGTATTATAGAAACGTACCAATGATTATTTTCCTGTAAACATTATAGGTATATGGATTGGAATGTATGATTATCTGATTGGAAACTGTAGAAGTATGTCTCTATTGCTGTACTCAGTAAATAAATAAATGAATAAATAAAAATACATACATATATGCATACATATAGGTATATAATATAATATCCAATAATGAATCTTATGACTCACAATAATTATTAGTCAAGTTTTCCATCCCGGATATACGATATAAATTATCAAAGAATTTATCCATTAAATTCATATAGTAATGATAAGAATGTATACCGTACTATCAATGATTTGGAAATTATCTCTTTGAATCCGCCTCCTTACTAGGTTCGAAATTTAACAATCATACTATTATTTTTAGAAAATCTGAATCGATAATCAAATATACATACCTGTATATCGACTACTGTGGATAGGATTTGAATTTCTTCAACACATACATAACCATACATACTTACACGTAACTTGAATCGTTACACGATTCATGTTATTTATTTATGCGTCGATATCTAATATTCATGAGTAATTAAATATACAGCTAGATGCCTATAAAATATCAAATCTATCATTTCATCACTCGTGCATTACACATGTATTAGGCACGTGTATATACGAGGAGTATTTGAAGTCGTTCGATATACTAGTTTAGGATGAAATATCTACACTTTGTAAGTCATAGATGTTTACATTTAACGATCTAATCAGTTTCTTTGATTAATATCATTCAGTAAACCGATTGCACGCACAATCCCCAGTGGCGCAATTGGTTAGCGCACGGTACTTATATGACAGTGTTCGTGAGCAATGCCGGGGTTGTGAGTTCGAGCCTCACCTGGGGAATTATTTTTTTTTATTATCAGCCTACCCTCAGGACAAAATGTATCGAGATTTAATCAATTATATACGAGTTGCGTTATTCGTTGACTACAATCCCTTATGAACGATATGAAAACACAAAAATAAAAAATAATCGTATGTTCAGTTTCAATGAATTTCTCGTATTTTCAGATGAAAAATACGTGCAACTTGTTAGTTTATAGTTCAAAATTGCTATTCTTACTGTTCTTTGAATCTGTCAATAATAATGAGAAATAAATACAGATAGAAAATAATGAGAAGATATATTTCTATTTTGAATAATCGATTAAAAATAATTATATTTTAATCATGGTAAAAACCAGGGAAATAAAGTCGAAATAAAATGGATCTAAATGTTTATTCGAATGTTTTTTATTACTATCTACAATTCATGATATCCTTATAAAATAAGACTAGAATAAATTTATTTTGAATTTGCAGCCTCGGATTTTTGTTCTTCGGAAGCAGAAGCAGAAGCAGCGGCGGCGGCTGCTGCTGAGGCAATATCTGCAGCTTCTCTATTCCTCCAAGCAGTCATATAAGACTTTGGATGTACGGGAAAAAATCCGCATAATCCCAATAACTCAGCAATTGGCGTCGACATGTGAGCTCCTCTTGCAATCCAGTATTGTATTCTCTCAAAGTTAAGAGAGACTAATTTTTCATTGTGTACATTAACCATAGGATCGTAAGTGCCTAATTGTTCAATCGGTGGTTGACGCTGCTCCTTTCTTGCCTGTAACAGAGAAGTTGTTCAATGATTTAACAAAATTGTGTGAAAAAAAGTAAATAAACGAAAATCAATGTCAGAAGAGTTTTACAATTTTAAAATTAAATAATGTTAACGGAACATATTTTGCGATGTAAATTCGAAAATTGACTTATCATCTTTGTCTACTCATTGATAACGTAAAAATATAATATTCCTTAATATTATTTTATGAAACGCGTAAGGTAACCTATAAAAATTTGGTTCTCACCTCTATAACGACGATATGATAGAACGGTCTGTTCGTACAACCGTATCGAACAAATCTGATAACCTTTTTAGCTATCCTGTATGTAAATCCAGTCCCTGAAGCGGGATGCCATGGCATTTTCGGCATTTTGATGGTAATATGTACGCCGAAGATGTAAAGTAATTATACAGCCGAAAGAGGTTATGTTTGGTTTGATTAGGTTATGTTTTGCTAGGTTAGTTTGGGTCGGGTTAGGTTGAGAGGTTAGCGATAAACTTGAGACGCTACGTTCGATCTAAACAATATTGTATAACCGATATATCGAATTTAATCGCTGCCAATATCCGTACAATTACGTAATTTTGAATACGATCATTGACATTGGCAATGTATTCGCAATATTGGGAATTGTGGAAATAAATCTGCTCACGCTATATCTGATTAGAATATTGACCTAAAGCCAATTTATGATTTTTTTTAATTTGAATATTTTTAATCTCTTAGATCAAACATTAGATCGATCGAAAACAAAATAGACAAATAATCGACGTATAAATCTAGGATCATGCGAGTGAAATAATAAAGAAAACTAAGATTTTTAACGTATTGCGCAAAGTTTTATCAACATCATCGATGCGTACTATCGATAAATAAAATATAACCGACAACGCTGCAGTTATCATGATGAAAATAATGAAATAAACAATCTCATTCCGTATAAACGCATTTTCAAAGTCCTTTTCAATTAATTCGCAAATCCGTCCGGGAAAAGAATTTACAATTTAGCGAATTGGTCGGCGCGCGCATCCATGTGTCGCGTCGCCGGGGGGTTGATGAGCTTTGAAGGGGGGAGCCCGGGGTCACGTGACCGAGCTGCGTTTTGAGCGCACTAACCAGGTACGGTAAAAATCGTTGTTTTTTCGTGTTATTCGCCCGGCGCGTACAAGAAATAAAAAAAATTTTGATCGATTAAAGGTAGGGAACTCATAAACGTGAAAGTAGTGTATTTCACGTCGATATTTGTGAGGTTTTTCCACGATTTTTCCATCAGGTCTTCAGGTATTGATGGTCGAGCGATGATGATGGTTGACAAGCCTTGTCTGGGAAATGGCGTCTCCCGTCCACATGGTTGGCTAAAATAACCGTTTATATCAATCAATTCAGTACCTAGACCATAAAAAATTCATCACTAAACACTTTTTTGCACTAGAATATAATTTTTTTTCAACAACCACGTAACACTCCCGCTTAACAAAACAATTCTATCATCGAAAGTTTCTTTTGTGTGCGTCCACCCGATCCCACAGTCCAGCGTTGCCACACGTCAAATATTCACATTTCATTTCATTTCATTCAACATTTGCACCACAAATTATATCACTATCTTTTACAGTTTCTTATTTCACTTTACAAATACACACACACACACGGACACAACATTATCACCGTCTCACATTCACCTTCCGCGAAATGTTTTTCACTAAATATTAAAAAGAATAAATAAATAAAATTGAAGAAAAGAAAAACGCCAAATTCACAGAGGCGCTTATTTCTCTACTTATTAATTTACAAAAAAAAAAAATTGAAGAAAAGAAGTAGAAAATAAACGTAATAATTAAAATTAGTTGTATAATAAATGTTTTTACAACGATGCACTTCTCTCGAAGATCACATAACATCTAATCCAACCAGCCAAACTGGTCTGCGTTTAACTTAACTTTTTACACTCAAAGCTGTTATTTTTTGTTATTTTTTTCATTAAATTATAAATGATATAGATACAACATGTTTACTCTGGTTGGAATTGTTTGTCGTATATTCATGCACCTGTGTCAACGAGTAATAATATACCAAGTTTTCTAAACACTGTTATACATTGTTTACAAAACATCACTCAGCAGGAAGAAAAAACCTATAAAATAATACAACGAAATAAAGTCTTGCGAAAATTAACATGATATTGCCGATATCTGAACTTTAAACAATTTAGTTTATTTACAAAAATTTTTGCTCTCGTAAAATATCGAATATAGGATAAAAAAAATTGTACTATTATTTTAATCACTTTATACATATTGTCAATGAAAAAAAAAATAATAATAATAATTTTTTAAATGTTTATTTCATTTCAGATTGTAAATAGTGACTGTACATAGCGTGATAGGTGAGTGACATAGGTGAGCGAGGTTTTTAGTTGGCAATGAGTTCGAGCAACAAATCGTCGGTGCCTTCCGGCGGGAGAGGCCCCAACAAGAACAAATCGTCACAACAACACAGCAAGTCTGATCATCATCACTCCAAGTCCACAGACACAGCCAAACACGATAAAGCACAGGTGAGAAGCTCTTAAAAAAAAACAAAAAAAACTGATAAATTGCTTTAAAATATTACGATTACAATAACTCATTTATCCTCTATAAAAATTCTCCTGTACAAGAAACTCTGTTTTATTTCATTACGTATAATTTTATTGCATTCTTACCATCTCCTCATTAACCACATTACTTGTTTCCTGTAAAGTTATCAAGTCGCACAGGAAGGATCGATGGAGAATATGATACGGCGTTTAATTATCTCAGCTATAAAGTAGCCTAACGATGATGCAAGAATTTTGAATTTTTGCTTTTTTTTCAAATACACAAATTCATATTTCTGTATTTATTCATTTCATTCATTATTTATCTCAGCCTAATACGGACCAGATGCGACACGCACAAATAATTGACACTCGGATGGGCGGTGGTGAAGATCCAGTAGTAAAAGAGCGGGTAAGACAAGTGATGGATATGACACGTCGTTCGGAGGACGAAGTGGTGCTAGCTTTGCACGATTGTGACGGCGATTTGGAAAGCGCCGTCAACAATCTTCTAGAGGGTGTCATGCAGGAGTGGGAAGTTAAAAAGAAGAAGACACGCCCTACCGGAGCCTCAAAGCAAAATGCTGATCAATCAGGAGGTCAAGATGAAGCTGGAGATTGGGAGGAAAGGCGCAATCAACGTGGCGGAGGGCCTCCTCGTTTACGAGGACGTGGCGCAAACCACGATAATCGTGGCTGTAAGATTTCAATTCTATGAACATTTGAAAATTTTTTTTCTTCCATTTCTTCCTTCAATCGTCTCGTTTTATTCATTCATTCAGGGCGTGGACGAGAGAACAAAGAGAATGAAAGAAATATGGAAGAAAGTGGCCGAGAGGGTGGTTACAGTGGTAACAGACGTGGACGGGGAGGACCAGGCAGGTCTGGGCGTGGTGGTAGAGGAGGTGGTCGAGGTCTTGGATCTCGTACCTTTGCAAACCGTGGAGATACTGGCTCAGGTGCATCGGGGCACAGCTTTAGTCGACCTATTGATACTTGGACAGGCAGTGAAGAGCAGCAACAGACTGCCCAGGAGCCCAAGATGGGTAAGAATTGTACCAAAGTTTAGTTCTGTGATTTAATGTAATAATTGCGGAGTGAGAAATCTCTTATATCCAATGAATAAAGATTTCTATATGAATTTGATTAGCCCTAGTTGATACAATTTGCTAAATTCATGCTTTAAGACGCTTGGAACAACTTGGAACCGGCCGAAGATTGGGACAACGAAGAATACACCGGCTCTCTAGCAG